>OU452289.1:17746946-18121946 GCA_911728535.1 Pammene fasciana | reverse complement strand
AAAAAAAAAAAAAAAAAAAAAAAACCTAACCTAACCTAACCTAACCTAACCTAACCTAACCTAACCTAACCTAACCTAACCTAACCTAACCTAACCTAACCTAACCTAACCTAACCTAACCTAACCTAACCTAACCTAACCTAACCTAACCGGGGTGCAGGGCTGGTAGACCTCCTCGTGGTGCACCCTGGGAGGGGGAGGATAGCCGCTCAGTTGCGCGTTTGCTATTCTCCCTCTGCTAACTACCAGTCACAGAAGTGGTTGCAGTTGAGCTTGCTCCTGCGTGGGCTTAAGTGCCGTGTCCCACCAAAAACCAAAAACCCCCATCCTCTCTTTAGTAGTAACCTACTAACTATCACCACATCGCCATTAACATAATGCGCCGTCGAGCCACCGCGTTGGTGCGCTATTGCGCTGCCGCGGTGGCCCGACGGAATGCTGGCGCAAACTGTCGGCCGTCGCCGGCAGGCACCCCCAAAAACTCATCCCATACACTCCCAAATATACTCCCAAATATAAACCCCCATTAACTCCCAAATTACCTACCCCCATATGCTCCCAAATATAGACCCCCATACGCTTCCAAATACCAACCATACACTCGCAAATATTATCCTCCATACACTCCCAAATATTCCCACACACTCACATCCACTCAACCACTCCCAACAACAACATTCCCCCAAACTCTTTATCCTTTAGTAGATTAACTAATCTACTAACTAACGCCACAGCTCCATTTACACATTGCACCGCCGGGCCACCGCGCCGGGGCGCCTATGCAACGTAGCGGTGGACCGACGGCTCGCTGGAGCAAACTGCCAGGCAGTTACCCCCAAAAACTCACTTCAATCAATCCCAACCAACCCCAAAAAACTACACCAACACACTGGAGGGCATTCTTATGAATTCCCTCCAAACCACTCGCTCTTTGTGGATAGCTGGTCGCCCGTATACCGATAGCGAGGGCCAGCTATCCCACAATCAAAAACAAACACACCCCAAATAAACTTCACACACACCCCCAACCAAACCAAAAACACACTCCACACGAAGCGGGGGAGGTTTTAGTCCGTAGGCGACTGACGATGGCACTCCATCTCAGGGTGGAGTGCCATCGCCGATCGAGTCGGGCATGCGGTCGGGTACGGGCCCGGCCGTATCCTATGAGGATTTCCTCCCGCGCCGCAAAAAAAAAAAAAAAAAAAAAAAAAACCTAACCTAACCTAACCTAACCTAACCTAACCTAACCTAACCTAACCTAACCTAACCTAACCTAACCTAACCTAACCTAACCTAACCTAACCTAACCTAACCTAACCTAACCTAACCTAACCTAACCTAACCTAACCTAACCTAACCTAACCTAACCTAACCTAACCTAACCTAACCTAACCTAACCTAACCTAACCTAACCTAACCTAACCTAACCTAACCTAACCTAACCTAACCTAACCTAACCTAACCTAACCTAACCTAACCTAACCTAACCTAACCTAACCTAACCTAACCTAACCTAACCTAACCTAACCTAACCTAACCTAACCTAACCTAACCTAACCTAACCTAACCTAACCTAACCTAACCTAACCTAACCTAACCTAACCTAACCAAGCTCTTTTTGAGAAACCAAACACAGACCTAAAAATCTCAAACTCATACCCAAATTTAAACTAATTAAGCCCTATTTTTTGACACCACTCCTATTTCCGTGACCCTTCTGGTCGCGGAGATTTTTCGCTTTTCCTCTTTTTCCAAATTTCACAACTTTTAAAATTCTGTAAAATATTCATTTTCCATAATTTTCCAACTTTTTCTTCACTAAAAATCATAATTTCTTATTATCTTTCCATAATTGTATAAAAATACAACATTTACACTCTTCCTCCATACAAAAATAATTAATTCTTCAACAACAATTTTGGCGCCTGACAGACCGCAATAGCAATCTAGTAAATTTAAGTTTTTTTCAAAAACCATACGGTCTATTTTTATTTTGATTATTCTATTCTGTTGCTAAATTTTTTCCCTATCTTTTATGTTCTTATCATTATTTCTGTCAGACACTTACTTTTTATTTTATGATCAAAGTTCACTTCCCTCGTAATTTTCAGTAAAAATTTCAGTCTTTTAGAAGTTTTGTTAGACAAAGTTCGTTTTAAAAATCTGGTATTTTGCAGTAATTAGTAGTTTAGTTGCCCCAATTTTTGCACACCACAATTAAAACCCACACTTTCATACTTTCCAAATTATTTAACTTTTTCTCTTTTTTCAAAAAATTTTCACTTTAACTGCTTACAGAATCTTCATTTTTAAACATTTTTAAATACTCTCTTCACTAAAAATCGTAACTTTGAATTCTTTAAATATCCTCATTGTTCAATCAATAAATTTCTCACATTCGTCATACAAAAATTTTCATTTTTCATAATTAAAAATCAAAGCGCCTGATAAGGCGACTGAGCAATTTAATATAATTTAGTTTATTTAGGTTTTCTCAAAAACTATCCGGTAGATTTTAATTTTAATCATCTTAAAAAATTTATAAAATATTATTTGTCTTTCATTTCATATAACACAGCTTACAAACGCTTAGTTCAGATTTTACAGACACAGTTCACTTTTTACAATGGTATTTCGTTCACCCACTAGAGACACTCAGGGCTCATCATATGAGCACCATGACGCACACCGGGAGCCGCAGCCGGCTCCAATAGAGCAGCCGGTGGCATCTCGGGACAACTCCGAGCCAGCTGGACAAATGGCATGCGCATCCACTCCGGGTGCCAACAATGACTCGCTCTCCTCCAGCGACATGGAGCGATTACTTAGGAGCTGCGAGTCTATGGCCAGCCCCAGTCCCAGCGTCAGGAGTTCAAGCGGCAAATTCAGACTATTAATGCGAGAGTATGTCGAGCGCATACACTTCAACCTTACGCAAAATAGAAGCGTGACGAGGTTTAACAAGTCCCTCATAATCGACAGCGCCAAGGATATATTGGATTGCGCCAACAAATACAGTCAGGAGTGGGAGCACCTAAGCAGAGACCTCCTCGCCGCTGCCTTCAATCCCCGCCTACCTACAGCCTCAACCACCATCACCAATTCCATCATGACTCAAACAAAAACACACAAGACTGAGAACATCTCAGTCCAAACGGACGAGTGTGGGGAGAAATCCTTGCCTCTATCTGACCCCACCCAAGCGGGAGCAGCGGCCGACTATACGCACACACGCGCTACAATAGATAGAATTAAAGATGACATCCAAGAACTCAGAAGAGACTTGGCTAAATTTACAACTACATACAGAACCGTACAAATTAATGAGAATGAAAGACCTAACGCTACGGCGGAAGTTTCACAACCAATAGAACCAAATACTCACACTATCACACCTACCCCAACACCTAATATACCTAAAAACAAACCGGCGCTGATCATCAAGCCCAACGGAGTCGTCAACAGCCCTGTCGAAACACTGGAGAGATGGAAGAAGAGGGTCTCTTTCAGAAATTCCACCTTTGCTCCATCAAACACGAGATACGTATCCAACAACAAGGTACGTATCGAGTTTGACACCATAGAGCAGCGAGACAGGGCGCTCTCCATGACCAACAGTCCCAATAGTGAGATCAGCGCCGAAACCTCCAAGACACTCAACCCGATGATCATCCTTAAAGGTATTCCTAAGGATGTAAAATCGGAACAGCTGGTTGAAATAATAAATAAACAGAACCCCGAAATTGCAGCCACAACTCAAAATAAAAGAGACTTTGCATTACATTTTTTACGTAATAACAGAAATCCAAAGAGGTACAATGCTGTTTTCATGACTTCACCCGATGTTTTCAAAATTATAATCAGAGTAAACAGACTTAATGTTGATCACCAAAAGGTGCATGCGGAGGAGTACATCCCACTTCTGCAGTGCTTCTCGTGCCTGCAAGTGGGACACACTCGAAAACGCTGCACCGAAAAGGTAACCATTTGCTCCTACTGCGCCACAACTGGGCATGAATTTAAAAACTGCCCTGTTAAAAATGATCAGAGCCAAAATAAGTGTCACAATTGCACCATGCACGCCAACAAATACAAAATAGAAATAAATAATGACCATAGTGCCACATCCAGCAAATGCTCACGCCTTTCACTCATGGCTGATAAGATAAGGGGAAGAATCAATTACGGAACATAGTTGCGGCTGTGAACCGTGGCAGATTCTTCCACCGAATCTTCTTCCTTTTCTTTTCCAATCTACAACCCTTCCTAATTCTCCTAATTCTCCTTCCTCCTCTTCCTATATATTATATAATCTATTTATATATAATTTAATTTATTCACTAATTTTTCCTTTACAACCCATTCCCTTACATAAAAACCCATAAACACACACACATAACTACACCAACACACTGGAGGGCATCGGCCGGGCGGCCGCCCGCACTCACTGATATTGTCGCGGGGCGGGCGGCCGGGCGGCACGACTGCCCTCCGAAAATTTCCCGCTCCTTTGTGGATGGCTGGTCGCCCGTATCCCTAGCGAGGGCCAGTCATCCCACAAACAAAAACACACCACACCCCAACTACACTCAACTTGCACATCCATCCACACCATTACACTCTACACACGTGGGGGAGGTTTTAGTCCGTAGGCGACTGGGAGAAATTCCCAGTCGAGTCGGGCATGCGGCCAGGTACGGGCCTGGTCGTATACATGAGTATTTCCTCCTCCACCGTCAAAAAAAAAAAAAAAAAAAACCTAACCTAACCTAACCTAACCTAACCTAACCTAACCTAACCTAACCTAACCTAACCTAACCTAACCTAACCTAACCTAACCTAACCTAACCTAACCTAACCTAACCTAACCTAACCTAACCTAACCTAACCTAACCTAACCTAACCTAACCTAACCTAACCTAACCTAACCTAACCTAACCTAACCTAACCTAACCTAACCTAACCTAACCTAACCTAACCTAACCTAACCTAACCTAACCTAACCTAACCTAACCTAACCTAACCTAACCTAACCTAACCTAACCTAACCTAACCTAACCTAACCTAACCTAACCTAACCTAACCTAACCTAACCTAACCTAACCTAACCTAACCTAACCTAACCTAACCTAACCTAACCTAACCAACCAGGAAAAAACTAACTATAGAGGCACCTAAAATTCTGGTTTTCACATCAATTTTAAAGCTTTTGGAGCCCGATTTTTTGATCTTATCCGCATTTCCGTAACCCTTCTGGTTACGGAGATATTTTATCTTTTTCACTTTTTCAAATTTTCATAACTTTAAAATTCTGTAACTTATTCATTTGTAAAGATTTTCCCCATCTCTCTTCATCAAAAATCATTTCTTACTGTTTTCTAAATTTCTGTTTCTTTAATTAAATTCTAGGCCTATTATATCTTATTATTTTTCACTACAACATTTAAAAAATTTTGGCGCCTGACGCACCTTAAGAGCAATCTTGATTTCATTAATTATTTTCAAAACCACCCGATCGATTTTCTTTTTTCTTTCAGTTTTATACTCCTTAATTTTTTACCTACGTTTTATGTTATATACTTAAACCCCGAATTCTTACTTCTTCTATTTTTAAATCAAAAAGTTCACTTCCGTCGTCAGCCAACTACAAATTTCGACGTTTTCTTAAAGTTTCTTAAACAAAGTATCTATTAAAAATCTGATTTCTTTACAGTAATTTAAAACTTTCTTTTCTCTTATTTTTGATACCTTAAGCAACACTCTAGTGTATATAGTCTCGGAGATAACCACGTTTTACTGAAATTCTTCAAATTCAAATTTTCAAAACCTTATAACTCAAAAGTCTTTCAATCTTTTTAACTTATTTTTTCACCAAAAATCACGTTTACGTATGTTTATTTAATTACTACCTAAAAACTACATAGCTTTCATACAAATTTATTTAAAAAATTAATAATAATTGTAGATTTCTTAGGTGCCTGCCAAAAAACTTAGAGCAACAATATTTGAATACAAAAATCTCAAGTTCTACCCGCTAGAAAATACTGACTATAGTGCCATAGAATAAAAACCATCAAAACTAAATTATTTTGTTATACGTACTTTCCTTACAAATCCCACTATTGCATACTAAAATCTAGTTTTTCAAAATTTTCTCTCAATAAAAAATGGTCTTCCATACCCCACCGGGAACACCCAGGAAAACACTTCCCAAAACTGACCAAATGGCCACTGAGCCCAAGGAGCTACTGCAGGCTCCCTCAGAGCAAGCGGAGGCCCTGCGAGAACTGCCGGAACCGCAGCAAACGCTTCAAAAAAACGCAGATGGAGAAGAGGTTGCGGCAATTAACGCGAACGAAACAGGCCACAACAAAGTGGACTTGCAGAACCGAAATAGGTATGCTGCGAACTCCACTTCCCCAATAGGACATGCTGAAGCGGCAGAAGTCAACGTAGAACCTATTGCCGCCACCATCTCTCCCACTGGAATGCAGACTGTGACTGAGACAGCCCATATCACGAATGCTGACTCTTCCTATGAAATGGAACGACTTTTCATGAGTACAGAATCTGTAGCTAGCCCTGCCACCAGAAATTCAAGCGGCAGGTTCCGAAGCATGATTACACAGTACGTAGAGCGGATACACACCAACTTAACGCAGTTTAAGAGTGTGACCAGGCTCAATAAAGTCGAAATCGCAAAATGCGCAAACGATATTTTAGAATGTGCTCACAGATATAGCAGCGAGTGTGAGCTCCTAAGCATGAAACGCCTAGTCGAACCTGCACTCGCTTCCGCCTCGGCCTCCGCTGATGTCGCGGCCAACAAGAGCACACCAGCACCCGCGACCAGAAGCATCTCTACACAAACCAAAGGAGACGCACAGCTGGAGGCGCCTCAGCCGGTAACTCTGGCTGATGCACTCAAAGAAGACATCATAAAGGGGGTGCAGACAGAGATAAGCAAGCTCATTTATGAGCAGAAGGCCATAAATGAGCTTGTGGTCGCGGCACTCACCAGGCCGATTGAGGATGAGGAAGGAGATAATGAAGAGGGAAGAGAAGAGGGCGAATACACTGAGGTCCTCAACAAGAACAAGGTCAGAAAGGCGCAAAAGAAGGCTCGACTAGCAGCAGCCAATGCTGAACACAGAATGGAAAATCCAGCACCTGCTTCTAACAGCGAGAAAAATAGCACAAAGCGGAGGGACCCAACCAGAGCGAGTAAAAATAACACTGCCGACACGAGCTATGCTGTTATTCTGGAACCACTTGATCCCAGAAAGGAGAGCAAGGATGCTCTCAATGAGGTACAGAAGAAGGTAGATCTGGCAGAGCTGGGCGTGGGCATAAAAAGCGTACGCCACACGAAGAATAATAAAGTGGTCATCAACTGTGAAACTGAGAACGACAGAAACACGCTCAGCGCTGCCATCAAGGAAAAAACTGCAGGGGTTACGGTTGGGACACCTCTACTCCGCAACCCAAGCATAAAACTATTAGGCATCATAAATGATAATGCGAATGAGCAAATAGTAAATGCAATTCTTAAACAGAACTCCAGAATCATGGATCGTGTGGGCACAGAGAACCAACATATAAAATACATACGCAATGTCAAAGGACGAAATGACCTGATTAAAAACGTTGTGATTGAAGTCAGCCCGCAGTTATACCAACAGATGCTGCAGCAAAAGGTCAAGGTTGGATACCAGTCAGTCCTCGCAGTGGACCAATCGCCTATCGTACAGTGTTTTAAATGCGTGGGCTTTGGTCACCGCGCGGCCAACTGTACATCCGACAGAAGATGCGGATACTGTAGCGAAGAACATGATACTCGCAACTGCCCCAAAAACAACACAGTCCCGTGCTGCACCAACTGTCGTGAATCAAATAGAGAACACAGCCATGTTGCATTTAGCCAACAATGTCCAGAATGGATAAAATGGGATCGCATAGCGCGGACCTCCATCCGGTACTGCTAAGGGCCTCCCTGCCACAAATAACAAAAGAATATCACAACATATAACAGCTCTACAATGTAACTTAGGCAAGGGATATAATGCCATGCAGGAACTGCTACAATACATCAAAGACAAAGAACATGACGTAATATGTATGACCGAACCGTTCGTGGGAAATAACAAAACACATGTCAATGACATTGAAGGTTACGACGTATATCAGCACAGTAATAATAACTGCCGTACTAAAGCGTGCATTGCCATCAGGAAAAAACTTGGAGGATACATTGGACTCACCCAATTTAATACTACTAACTTCATCGCAGTAGAACTCAATGTAGAAAATAACAAGAAGCTGCTTATAGTCTCTGTCTATGTCGAACCGAACGAAGATCCTGCGCGTACGATGATGCACCTGGAGCAATTCCTCCAAAATCATGCAAATAGGGAGCTCATCGTATGCGGGGATTTCAACGGTTGGCACACGACTTGGGGGTCCATGAAAAACAATGAACGGGGAAAACACACATACGATATAGCTGTCAACTTCGACCTGATTAGCTGCAATGTGGGTAATCAACCAACATTCGAAACAGTTACTCATAATCAAATAAGACAATCCATAATCGATCTCACATTCGCCACACCACGCACGGCCACCAAGGTCCTGGACTGGAAGGTCAACGACGAGATAACACCCTCTTCTGACCACCATGCAATTGAATTTAAAATTAAATCTGAATTAGTACGCAACAATAAGAAAAAGTCAACATCCACCTATAAATATCACACAGATCGAACTAACTGGGAAATTTTTACAAACGAACTGAAGGAAAATATCGAGGCGAGTAATATTGAAGGAATAGACATTGATGCACTCGACGCTAACGGACTTGACGAATACATAAACGAAATGACCAACATAATTTTAAAAACTTGTGACGATACACTCGCCCTAAAAAATCCACGCCAAAAGATACCTTGGTGGACAGAAGAGTTAAATATAATGAAGAAAAAGGTAATATCGTTACACCATCGCCTACAAGATCTCAAAAGAGGAAAGAAGGATATCACAAATATTTTGAAAGAGCTTCTCGACGCCAGAGCGGAGTACTCTAACAATATCAGAAAAACGTCAGCAGACCACTTCAGAGACTTCTGCAGCCGCCAGGGCAAGGACGACGTGTGGTCTGTTACCAACCGCTTACTTAAGAGTTCACCACAGCCGCAGCCACCTGCTACTTTAAAAACAGACAACGGTACTTATACGACGTCTATCCAGGACACTGCTGAGAAACTCGCCACAAAGTTCTTCCCCGTAGACACTGTCGCCGATGACACTCCACACCACCTGCAAATTAGAGAAACCGTAATTAATAACATTATAAATAATAACAATCAACCTGCAATAGAAAATAACGAGCCACAGTTTAAAGTCCACGAAGTTTTAGAAATTGTTAAATACATGAGCCCCAAGAGGGCTCCAGGTATGGACCATCTCACTGCGGATATCTGCAAAAAATACATTGACTGCTACCCTGAAACCATAACCAAATTATATAACAGATGCCTAACACTAAAACACTTCCCCACTTCCTGGAAAACTGCTTACATCCGGACAATACCTAAGCCTAATAAAACAAATTATAAAGAAACTTCAGCTTACCGACCCATCGGATTAATTAATGTTTTTGGAAAGATACTCGAGAAGCTAATAGCCACCAGATTGACCTACTTCATGCAAATTAACAATGCCTGCAGTAACAAACAGTATGGTTTCAGGGAGCAACGCTCCACCACCGATGCCCTCAACAACGCTATTTGCAAACTGAAGCAATATAAAAATAATAACCGCCAAGTAGTTGCCATATCGCTCGATATTGCGGGCGCTTTTGACAATGCTTGGTGGCCTGCACTGATAAAAAGGCTCTCAGACATAAACTGCCCGCATAACTTGCTCAAGATAATTTGCAGTTACCTCACGGACCGCCAAGTAACACTAAATTACTCTGATGCTACAGTCACAAAAGAGCAGACCAGGGGATGTGTCCAGGGCTCGGTACTTGGACCCATCTTCTGGAATGCCATTGTCGATACCTTATTAGAACAAGACCTGGAGGACGGCAATCATGTCCAAGCCTATGCTGATGACATATTGCTGATCTGCTCAGGTAAAGACACAGAAGAACTGGAACACAACGCCAACAGCATCTTGCAGAGAGTTTACCAGTGGGGTGTAGACAATAAACTAAAGTTCGGCCCCGCGAAAACCAAAATGATCGCATACACTCCAAAGGCCAAAGCCGCCAAGATCCACATGGCCAACGTTGCCATACACTTTGACACCCATTTTAAACTGTTGGGCGTCATTGTTGACCAGCACCTGAATTTTATACGACATTCTGAGTATATAGTAAAAAAGGCGCAAACAATTTATAAGAGGCTGTGCATATTTGTCAAACCTACGTGGGGGGTCCACGCGGCAAATATTAACACAATTTATAGGCAAGTCATTGAGCCGATAATCACATACGCCGCTGAAATCTGGGGGCAAGCAACGAAGTACAAAAAAGTAAGCAATTCCCTTCTTAGTTTACAACGCGGCTTTGCCATTAAAATAGTACGTGGATTCAGAACACTACCCACAATAGCGTCAATTGCACTTGCAGGCCTAACACCGCTACCGGATAAAGTAAGAGAAGTCGCATCATATGAAAGCGTAAAAAGGAATCTAATCACCAAATATCTTCCTAATGACATACTATACGACAAGAGAGTATCAATTTGCGAATTGCTACACCCAGCAGAACGTGTAAACATAGAATTTACCGAGATTAACAATCAAAACGACCTCGAGCCCTACTACTCCACCGAAATGCATAGAATATACACAGATGGAAGTAAGCATGATGGAGTAGTAGGCGCCGCAGTAGTAATCCACTACCCGGATGGGCGAAGCAATTTTAAGAAGCTGAAACTTCACAACAGCTGCACTGTATTCCAGGCCGAATGCCTGGCGATCGAGGAGGCATGTCATATGTGTCAAAGGCTCGACCTGGAACAAGCCACAATACTTTCTGATTCCAAAGCAGCTCTTCAAGAACTATCAAACAGAAACAGCACCAATGCAATGATCAATAGGGCACACAAAATAATCACACAACTAAAAGCGGCAAATAAACAAGTCCAATTCTGCTGGATAAAGGCACATGTCGGTCTACTTGGAAATGAGGAGGCCGACATGCTGGCAAAACATGCAGCCACCCTACACAAACAGCCCGACTTCAGTAAGTTCCCACTAATTTATCATAAAAGGGAAATGAGAGAAGAGACTAACAAGAACTTTGAAGACACATACATAAACAGCACAACCGGTGAACATTTAAAGAAATGGCTGCCCAATCTAAAAAGCATCATTAAATTCAAAGAACATTTCCAATTAAATTTTCAAATGACCCAATTCATCACCGGACATGGCTACAATAAAACGTATCTAAAAAGATTCAAAATAATAGATGACAACACATGTCCATGTGACGATGCTACACCGCAGACCATGATGCACCTTCTGAAAGACTGCCCCAGATACATCAATAGACGAACAAATTACGAAACACAGTGTCATATTAACAATATAGACCCGTACAACATAGATGAGATTATTACTAAAGAGAACACAACAGAATCATTTACAGAATACATTGAACACATTATAAACACACTCAAGAAATTTAACAATACATAAAAATATGAAACAACAGATCAGGGAAAAAAAAAAAACATATAGAATAATGTCATAGATAAAAATTGTTATAGTATAAATGTAATAGTAAAAAGTCCTGAAAAGAATAATAAAATTCTCCCTCCTTTCCATCCCTCCCTTCGTACATATATAACCTTATTTCCTTATTTCCTCCTCCTTCTTCTTCCCTTATACCTATTCTCTCTTCCTTTTCCTATTTCCCCTTCAACTTTATAACATCTTGTGACCCGTATCACTCGCGGGCACTAGGACACCAAGACCAGAGGTCGCCCGTATCCCTCGCGAGGGCCTCTGGCAAACACCGAAGTCCTACCAAAAAAAAAAAAAAAAAAAAAAAAAACCTAACCTAACCTAACCTAACCTAACCTAACCTAACCTAACCTAACCTAACCTAACCTAACCTAACCTAACCTAACCTAACCTAACCTAACCTAACCTAACCTAACCTAACCTAACCTAACCTAACCTAACCTAACCTAACCTAACCTAACCTAACCTAACCTAACCTAACCTAACCTAACCTAACCTAACCTAACCTAACCTAACCTAACCTAACCTAACCTAACCTAACCTAACCTAACCTAACCTAACCTAACCTAACCTAACCTAACCTAACCTAACCTAACCTAACCTAACCTAACCTAACCTAACCTAACCTAACCTAACCTAACCTAACCTAACCTAACCTAACCTAACCTAACCTAACCTAACCTAACCTAACCTAACCTAACCTAACCTAACCTAACCTAACCTAACCTAACCTAACCTAACCTAACCTAACCTAACCTAACCTAACCTAACCTAACCTAACCTAACCTAACCTAACCTAACCTAACCTAACCTAACCTAACCTAACCTAACCTAACCTAACCTAACCTAACCTAACCTAACCTAACCTAACCTAACCTAACCTAACCTAACCTAACCTAACCTAACCTAACCTGGGGTGCAGGGCTGGTAGACCTCCTCGTGGTGCACCCTGGGAGGGGGAGAATAGCCGCTCAGTTGCGCGTTTGCTATTCTCCCTCTGCTAACTACCAGTCACAGAAGTGGTGGCAGTTGAGCTTGCTCCTGCGTGGGCTTCAGTGCCGTGGTCCTCTAAAAACCCCAACCCCCATCCTCTTATTAGTAGTAATCTGCTAACTATCACCATATCGCCATTAACATAATGCGCCGCCGAGCCACCGCGTTGGTGCGCTATTGCGCTGCCGCGGTGGCCCGACGGAATGCTGGCGCAAACTGTCGGCCGTCGTCGGCAGTAACCCCCAACAACTCCCCACCATACACTCTCAAATATAAACCCCTATAAACTCCCAATTACTTACCCCCATTAGCTCCCAAATATCGACTCCCATACGCTCCCTAATATCAACTATACACCCCCAAATATTAGCTCCATTCACTCCTAAATCCCCTTATACACTCACATCCTCAATCAAAATCCAATTGCATCCAATCACTTAATTTAGTAAATGAAGACATTTGCTAACTAACGCCAAAGCGCCATTAACTCACTGCACCGCCGGGCCACCGCGCCGGTGCGCCTTTGCACCGTAGCGGTGGTATGACGGCTCGCTGGCGCAATCCCCAAAAAACTCCCACCCCAAATCACTCATTCACCAAAATCCTCAACCAAAAATCCCCTAACCACTCAATTACTCCCAACAACAACATTCCCCAAACCCTCAATCCTTTAGTAAATAAACTTATTTACTAACTAACGCCACAGCTCCAATACCACTTTGCACCGCCGTGCCACCGCGCCGGTGCGCCTTTGCACCGTAGCGGTGGACCAACGGCTCGCTGGAGCAAACTGCCATGCAGTCCCCCAAAAAAACCCAACCCCACCCAAATCAAAAACCCCCAAAAACTTACACCAACACACCGGAGGGCATTCGCAAGACTTCCCTCCAACCAATCGCTTCTTTGTGGATAGCTGGTCGCCCGTATACCGATAGCGAGGGCCAGCTATCCCACAATCAAAAACAATCACACCCCAACAATACTCAACACACACCCCCAACCAAACCAAAAACACACTCCACACGAAGCGGGGGAGGTTTTAGTCCGTAGGCGACTGGCGATGGCACTCCATCTCAGGGTGGAGTGCCATCGCCAATCGAGTCGGGCATGCGGCCGGGTACGGGCCCGGCCGTATCCTATGAGGATTTCCTCCCTCGCCGCAAAAAAAAAAAAAAAAAAAAACCTAACCTAACCTAACCTAACCTAACCTAACCTAACCTAACCTAACCTAACCTAACCTAACCTAACCTAACCTAACCTAACCTAACCTAACCTAACCTAACCTAACCTAACCTAACCTAACCTAACCTAACCTAACCTAACCTAACCTAACCTAACCTAACCTAACCTAACCTAACCTAACCTAACCTAACCTAACCTAACCTAACCTAACCTAACCTAACCTAACCTAACCTAACCTAACCTAACCTAACCTAACCTAACCTAACCTAACCTAACCTAACCTAACCTAACCTAACCTAACCTAACCTAACCTAACCTAACCTAACCTAACCTAACCTAACCTAACCTAACCTAACCTAACCTAACCTAACCTAACCTAACCTAACCTAACCTAACCTAACCTAACCTAACCTAACCTAACCTAACCTAACCTAACCTAACCTAACCTAACCTAACCTAACCTAACCTAACCTAACCTAACCTAACCTAACCTAACCTAACCTAACCTAACCTAACCTAACCTAACCTAACCTAACCTAACCTAACCTAACCTAACCTAACCTAACCTAACCTAACCTAACCTAACCTAACCTAACCTAACCTAACCTAACCTAACCTAACCTAACCTAACCTAACCTAACCTAACCTAACCTAACCTAACCTAACCTAACCTAACCTAACCTAACCTAACCAAGCTCTTTTTGAGAAACCAAATATAACCCTAAAAATCCCAAATTCATACCTAAATTTAAGCTAATTAAGCTCTATTTTCTGACACCACTTCTATTTCCGTGACCCCTTTGGTCACGGAGATATTTCACTTTTCCTGTTTTTTCAAATTTCACTACTTTAAAAATTCTGCAAATAATTCATTTTTAATAATTTCTCTACTTTCTTTTTACTTAAAATCATAATTTCCTATAATCTTTCCTTAATTGTATGAAATTTCAACATTTTCACCCTTCCCCCATACAAAAATAACTATTTCTCTCTATATAATTTCGGCGCCTGATAGACCGCAATAGCAATTTCGAAATTTTAAGTTTTTTCAATAACCATACGGTCAATTTTTATTTTTGTTATCTTAATCAATTACTTAAATTTTTCCACATCTTTTATATATTATACATTATTTCTCTCAGACGCTTTATTTTAATTTTATTCTCAAAGTTCACTTCCGTCGTAATTCTCAGGAAAAATTTCAATCTTTTTAAAGTTTTGTTAGGCGAAGTTCGTTTTAAAAATCTGATATCTTGTAGTAATAAGTAGCTTAGTTGCCCCGATTTTTGCACACCACAATTAAAACCCGCACTTGCATACTTTTTAAATTATTTAACTTTTTCTCTTTTTTCAAAATTTATTCACTTCAACTGTTAACATAATCTTCAATTTTCAATATTTTTAATTTCTTTTTGCACTAAAAATCGTATTTTTGTATCCTTTAAATATCTCAATACATCAATCATTATATTTCTCGCACTCGTCATACAAAAATTCTCATTTTTCCTATTAAAAAATCAAAGCGCCTGATAGGTCAACCGAGCAATTTAATATAATTCAGCAAAATTTCGTTTCCACAAAAACTACACGGTAGATTTTAAATTTAAATATGTTAAAATATTGATAAAAAATTTGCTCATATTTCATGTACTTTAACATTTTGCTTAAAAACGCTTAGTTTAAATTTTACGGACTTCACACACATTTTACATAATTTTACTTCCTGCTAAACTGCCATAATGGGAAATGAAAATCAGGAGCAACAGCTGGCTCCAACAGAGCCGCCGGGGGCCTCCCGGGTCAATTATGTGCCCACGCCGGGCACACCGGGTGCTAACGACTCGCCCTCCTCCAGCGACATGGAGCGACTACTTAGGAGCTGCGAGTCAATGGCCAGCCCCAGTCCCAGTGCTGGGAGCTCAAGCGGTCGATTCAGATTACTAATCAGAGAGTATGTTGAGCGTATACACGACAATATAACAAAAAACAAAAGTGTGACAAGGATGAATAAACACATAATAATTGACAATGCAAAGGCAATATTAGAATGCGCCAACAAGTACAGCCAAGAATGGGAGCACCTGAGCAGGGACCTTCTTGCTGCTGCATTCAATCCTCGCCCAACTCCAGCTTCAGCCACCGAGACCATCTCCGTTCAAACGGACGAGTGCAGGGAGAAGTCCCAGCCTCAGTCCAACTTGGGAGCGGTGGCTGAAGATACACATAACAAGATAGATCATATCAAAGCTGAAATTCAAGAACTAAGAAAAGATTTGGCACAGTTCACAGCAAAATACAGCACTGCACAATCGAACGTGAATGATGGTGACGCAAGATGCTACGCTACGGCGGCAGGCGCGTCAACATCCACATCACCAACGGTTACAACCACATACAGCACACCAATTCCAATTACTCCAATCACCCCAACCACTCCAATCACTCCAATATTTAACATCCCGAAAAACAAACCGGCGCTGATCATCAAGCCAAACGGAGTCGTCAACAGCCCTGTCGAGACCCTGGAGAGGTGGAAGAAGACTGTCTCTTTCAGGGATTCCACCTTCGCTCCTTCAAACACAAGATACGTATCCAACAATAAGGTACGTATCGAGTTTGACACTTTGGAGCAGCGAGACAGGGCGCTCTCCATGACTAACAGGCCCAACAGTGAGATCAGCGCCGAAACCAGCAAAACACTCAATCCAATGGTAATTCTTAAGGGATTGCCAAAAGATGTCAAATCGGACCAGCTGGCCGATATAATTACAAGACAGAACCCAGAACTCAAAACTCTAATCAATAAGAAAAGAGATTTCGCCCTACACTTCCTACGTAACAATAGGAACCCAAAAAGATACAATGCTGTTTTCATTACGTCACCTGAGGTATTTAAAACCATAATAAATATTGCCCGAGTTAACGTTGATCATCAAAAGGTGCATGCGGAGGAGTACATCCCACTCCTGCAGTGCTTCTCGTGCTTGCAGGTGGGACATACTCGAAAACGCTGCACCGAGAAAACTATAATCTGCTCCCATTGTGCCTCAGCTGGGCATGAATTTAAACACTGCCCAGTTAAAACCGACCATAGCAAAATTAAATGCCATAATTGCACTGCACACGCCAACAAATATAATGTAGTAATAAATAACGACCATAGTGCCACATCCAACAAATGCCCACGTCTTTCACTCATGACTGATAAAATAAGGGGAAGAATCGACTACGGAGCATAGCTACGGCCGTGGAGTGGTGGATTCTTTCACTTACTTTCCCTTGAATTCTTTCTTACCCTTCCCCTTCCTAATTCTCCTTCCTCTACCTATCTATTATATTTCCTATATATTATTTACCTAATACACTCATTCTATTTCATAACCCATTCCCTCAAATAAAATCCCATACACACACACATAACTACACCAACACACTGGAGGGCATCGGCCGGGCGGCCGCCCGCACTCATTGACGTTGTCGTGGGGCGGGCGGCCGGGCGGCACGACTGCCCTCCGATAATTTCCCGCTCTTTTGTGGATGGCTGATCGCCCGTATACCGATAGCGAGGGCCAGTCATCCCACAAACAAAAACACACCACACCCCAACTACACTCAACTTGCACACCCATCCACACCATTACACTCTACACACGTGGGGGAGGTTTTAGTCCGTAGGCGACTGGGAGAAATTCCCAGTTGAGTCGGGCATGCGGCCAGGTACGGGCCTGGTCGTATACATGAGTATTTCCTCCTCCACCGTCAAAAAAAAAAAAAAAAAAAAAAAAAACCTAACCTAACCTAACCTAACCTAACCTAACCTAACCTAACCTAACCTAACCTAACCTAACCTAACCTAACCTAACCTAACCTAACCTAACCTAACCTAACCTAACCTAACCTAACCTAACCTAACCTAACCTAACCTAACCTAACCTAACCTAACCTAACCTAACCTAACCTAACCTAACCTAACCTAACCTAACCTAACCTAACCTAACCTAACCTAACCTAACCTAACCTAACCTAACCTAACCTAACCTAACCTAACCTAACCTAACCTAACCTAACCTAACCTAACCTAACCTAACCTAACCTAACCTAACCTAACCTAACCTAACCTAACCTAACCTAACCTAACCTAACCTAACCAACCAAGAATTTTCCAACTAAATATACTCCAAAAATCATCATTTTTTGCACAAATTTATAACTTTCAAAGACCTATTTTTCAGTCCTATCCCCATTTCCGTAGCCCTTCTGGCTACGGAGATATTTTACATTTTGTACTTTTTCAAAATTTCTTAACTTTAAAATTCTCTAATTTATTCATTTTTAACTTTTTTCTCCCGTTCTCTTCACTAAAAATAATAACTTTGCATTCTTTAAATTATCGCGTAATCACATAAATTCCTAGCCCATAATTCTTAATTAAATTTATCTATAATAACATAAAAAATTTGACGCCTGACAAACAGGAATAGCAATTTCGTTTTTCTTAATTTTCTTTTAAACCGCTCGGTACATCTTCTTTTTTCTTTTTGTTTTATAATCTCCAATGTTTTCTTAACAATTAATGTCATATACGTTAACCTCAAAATCCTACTCCTTCTATAATTTTTTCAAATAGTTCATTTCCGACGTCAGCTAACCTAACATTTCGAAGTTTTTAAAAATTTTCTTTGACAAAGTTACTACTAAAAATCTGATTCTTATATACATTTTAAAGCTCTGTTTTTTCTTATTTTTGATACCATTAGCGTCACTGTATCTTTAAAAATCGCGGAGATATTTTACTTTTCCTAACTTTTCAAAAATCTTTACATTCAAACGTTTATAACTCCAAAGTCTTTCAACTTTTGCTACTTTTTTCTTCACTCAAAAATCGCTTTAGTAATCCTCTATATAATTTAATATTAATAATAAATAGTTTTCATACATCATCATCCCTTAAATTGCATATAAGTGTAGATTTTTTAGGTGCCTGCAGGAAAAAAAAAATAGCAACACCACTTATTTGCAAATATCTTGAGTTCGGCCTGGTAGAACATTCTTTTAATAGCTTTTTCTGATAAATCTGAGCAAATCCAACATTTATGTCATAGTGAGTTTCCTTGCAATCGTTTGTATCACACTTTAAAATTAAACTATTAAAAACTTTTTATAGACTTAGTAAATTCTTATTTTCTCCGTTAGTTTTTATATTAAAAATCTGAAACTTGTAATTATAATATACTTTATAAAACCCTACACTATCCTATTTTTCTGTTAAAAAATCCTGCATAGTTTTTGAGATTAAAGATTTTTAGTATTTTCACTATTCTTAGTACGGCAATCATTCTTAAATAACTAAAAATGGTACACACACCTCCTACATCACCACACAAATCGCCAAACAAACACAGGAACCCTGCAACAATCGACAGTTCTGGGGACATGGAGTCGCTTCGGCTTAGCCAGGATGTCGGAGCGACCCCGCCAAACAGTTCGAGCGCCGCGATTGCGACACAAGAACCACAGGCATCCCCGCCAAACGACGCGAGCGTCGCGACTGTGCCACAAGCACCGCCGGCGAATCCGCCAAATGGCACGAGAGTTGTGACTGCGACACAAGAACCGCAGCCGCTGTTACAGTCGCAGCCGGAAACTCCGGCATCTGGACTGGCAAGTACGGCTGAGCCCTCCGGTATGGACGGGCTTCCATCGAGTGTCGAGTCCTTGGCCAGCCCTAGCACTCGGAACCCCAGTTGCAGGCTCAGGACAATGATCAGGCAAAAGGCCGAAAGAATATACAGCATATTCAAACAAAACAGAAGTGTTACTAAGGCCAACAAAGAGGCCATCATCGAATGCGTAAAGGAAATGCAGGAAACTGTGGACAGGTACAGTCAGGAATGCGAAATATTAAACGCGGAACGCCTAGCAGAGCCTGCCTCTTTGGCTAGAACAACCACCCAGCTTTTAGATTCTGATAACAGTAGCTCCAACAAGCTTAACAGTGCGATTGCCAGCATACAGGAAGAACTATCAAGGATCAGAGAAGAACAAACTAATATTGGTGCCTTAGTCGCTTCCGTGACCTGCGGCGTGAACCGACGGACTGACACCAATCTCGGCATGGACCTCGGTGGCCCTGCTTTGGGAGAACCTGGGGAGCACCTAACAAGACCCACGTATACTGAAGCAGTCAAAAAGCCAACCTTAGAC
This sequence comes from Pammene fasciana, assembly GCA_911728535.1. Classification (NCBI taxonomy): domain Eukaryota; kingdom Metazoa; phylum Arthropoda; class Insecta; order Lepidoptera; family Tortricidae; genus Pammene; species Pammene fasciana. The sequence continues at coordinate 18,101,807 of OU452289.1, read as the reverse complement.
GTCCCCAGAAACAACCCGGCAATGGTGGTCACGGTTGCCAATGCTCAATCTGGACTGGAAGCTCTTTCCACGTTTAGGAATGAGATTTCTTTCAAAAACACAAACTACGCTCCTCAGAAAATCAGACCAATCTCCAACAATAAACTTCGCGTAGAGTTTCTAAATGAAAGACAGCTGGATGAGACGATCAGGCGAATAAATAACACACCAAACATCAGGGCAGAAACGGCCCGACGATTATCACCCATGATAATAATCAAAGGGATCCACAAGGATACCCCCTCACAAGAACTTGTGGAAATCATCATCACACAAAATCCCACTGTGAGAGATGCTGCAACGGGGCATGACGCCATACAACTCGTGTACACGAGTAATAATAAAAACCCTAAATTACTCAACGCCGTACTTAGATGTTCGCCGGGGACATGGCGCGCGATGATGCTGCTCGGCAGAATCAATATAGAACATCAACGCGTACACGTAAGCGAACACTCTCCATTTAAACAGTGCCTAAGCTGCCTCCAATTTGGACACACAAGTGTACACTGCAGATCAACGGTCAAGCCCTGCTCGTATTGTGCTGACAGCACACATAATTACAAAACCTGTCCTAATAAAAGTCGGACACCACAATGCTACAACTGTATCGGACAAAACCAAAAGCACTCTACAAAACATAATATAAACCACACAGCAATCAACCCCACCTGCCCGTTGATTATGGCAGCGAAGTCTAATCTAAAACAAAAGATTCAATATGCTTAATGTTAATAAAAACCAAAACAATCCACACCAACCACACATATACAGTTGTTTGCAAATTAATCAAGGACACGGACGTAACGCTTATCAAGAGACGGCTATTGCCCTCAATAACAAAGATAATACAATAGCTTTCGCCTTCATAACTGAACCATATATACAGGCCAAATCCAACATAATGAAATCTCCACCTGGATACACAACATTTCAGTTCCCGTCCCCTGATTACCCTGTAAGAGCCGCCATTTGCGTCAGAGACTCTGGCATCTCTGCCTTGGGACAGACAAAATATTCAAATTCTAACATGTGCGTAATACAACTTACAGATAAATCAGGAAAGAAAACATATCTCACGTGTGTATATATAGAACCAAGACAGGACCCCCAAAATATTATAACAAAATTGGAATCCTTCCTTACCGCTACTACAGGATCTACTCATATAATCGCCGGCGACTTTAACGGCTGGCACAGCCTATGGGGTAGTGCGGTTAACAATAGAAGAGGCAATCAAATAGCGGACATCATTATAACCAACGACTTGACCGTATGTAATACCGGCATCACTCCTACTTTTGAAACAGTTACTAATGGTAAATTACGCAGCTCTATTGTTGACCTCACTCTCTATGAAGACAGAACACGCCACAAGGGCCTCTCTACCAAGGTCATAGAATGGAAGGTTGACCCCACCATCTGCCCTTCTTCAGATCATCACGCGATCACCTTTAAAATATCCACTGACATACACAAGTCTGCACAGTTTCGCCACAAAACTAAGATTTCGACCTTTCGCTATGACACGTCCCATATAAAATGGGAAGATTTGACCGACGACATCAGGGAAGCTCTAGCTGACAAACTTCCCTCTGCAGACTTCATCCAAACCTGCGATGAGGAACAACTAGACTCCGTTATATTTTTCCTCACTTTAGACATCACAGAAGCATGCGACGACCTTCTGCCGCGTTCAAAACCTTTCCCCCAACGCGCGCCTTGGTGGAATGATGAACTTGAGGCCTTAAAAGCCGAAGTCGTCAGAAACCACCGCACACTAAGCAAAGCTGTCCGGAAGAAATTACCATTAGCGGAAATTCTGAAGGAGCGGGATGAGCTTCGCAAGAAGTACTCAAATGCCTGCTGTTCTGCCTCAACGGATGCCTTCAAGAATTTCTGCGAAAGACAGGGAAAAGAGGATGTGTGGGCTGTAACAAATCGCATTGTACGATCACGACCTGCTCCGCAACCTCCTGCAACCCTCCTTCTTCCTGACGGTAGGCACACCGTAGACAGTCAGGACACCGCCGACGCCCTCTTAAAAATTTTCTACCCGGATGACGAGGCTAGTAGTGATACAGCGGAGCAAGCTCTTATCAGAGAACAAATGGCCGTCCCTCCTGATCAGACTGACGAACCCCCCTTCACTGCCACAGAAATTCTAGAAACCCTACAGACAATCAGCCACAAAAGAGCCCCTGGAAATGACCATCTCACAGCTGATATATGCCTACAGATAACCAAATTATTCCCTGAAATAATTACATCCATTATGAACCGATGCCTCCAGCTGGAATACTTTCCGGACTCATGGAAGGTCACAATCACGAAAATCATCCCAAAACCAGATAAGGCGGATTATAGCAAAGCATCCTCTTACCGACCAATCGGTCTGGTTAATGTCTTTGGTAAGCTGTTGGAGAAACTCATAGTGAACCGGCTTACATATCACATGTACAAAAATGGTAAGATAGTCCACAAACAATATGGATTCCGACTACAAACCAGTACCACAGCTGCCATCCGGGACGCTCTCAGCATTGTCGAAAATGCCAAAAACTCTGCCGAACATACCCTCGCAGTATCACTAGATATCAAAGCGGCCTTCGACAATGCTTGGTGGCCGGCGATCTTCCGAAGACTTAAACACAATAACTGCCCTAAGAATATCTACTGTCTTTTAAATAGCTACGTAACCGACCGGGCCGTACGCGTGGGCTTCGCTGATCTGTTCTCTGAAAAACGAATGACCAGAGGCTGTATCCAGGGATCAGTCGTTGGGCCAATTCTCTGGAATCTGATAATAGACGAACTTTTAGAGACTGACATGCCCCCTGGATGTCATATTCAAGCTTACGCGGATGACGTGCTGCTAATATGTCACTCCAAAACCACCAACGAATTAAAGGACATAACTAACGATGCGATAAAGCGCATAACTGACTGGGGACGCAGTGTAAAGCTGGAGTTCGGCAGCGAGAAAACTCAGGCTATAGCGTTTACCAATAAAGCCAACAAGATAACCATAACATCCGATAACACCCCTATACCCTTTGTAAGCCATATTAAATATCTCGGAGTCATCATTGACAGCAAGTTAAGGTTCATTAAACACGTTGAATTCATCATTGAAAAGGCCAAAAAACTATACAACAAACTCAAAAATTTAATAAGACCCACTTGGGGAGTCCATCCGGAAAATATTAGAACCATCTATCAACATGTCATGGAACCGGTCATCACATACTCTGCATCTATATGGGCAAGTGCACTACAATATAAATGCGTTAATGACAAACTGTTGTCCTTGCAAAGGCTCTGCGCCATCAAGATTGCGCGCGGATTCAAAACTTTGAATACAGCTCTTGCCATTACGCTAGCCAGGTTAGCTCCCCTCCCCGACAAAATCAAATGTGTAGCCGAACTTGAAGACACTCGGTTACAAGGGCACACCTCCACTCTACCTTCAGATCTGAACATTGAAAAACTGGCCCCGCCTTCGTCCCTGCTCCACCCCGCTGATAGAGTATCCATTCCGCACGAAGACATCAATGATCGCACCGAGCATGCAACTCAGGCTTTCTCCAGAGAAAACTATAAGGCATGGAGAGTCTACACCGATGGAAGCCGCCACGATGGCAAAGTCGGGGCGGCTTTCGTCCTCATTAAGCCAAACGGCAATATTACTGTCAAAAAGCTAATGTTGCATGATCGATGCTCAGTTTACCAAGCCGAATTATTTGCAATACAGGAATGCCTCAGGTACAGCTATCAAATAAAACCTAACATCAACAAGTTACTAGTATTTTCCGACAATAAGTCTGGACTAATGGCAATAGAAGACCCAAATAATTACAATAAAACTGTGGTAAATATACACAACCTTATACATAATAACAAAGCCCAGACTGAGACACACTTCTTCTGGTGCAAGGCCCACTGCGGAATACCCGGCAATGAAATGGCAGATGCTGCAGCAAAGGCTGCAGTTAATTTGCATAAAAGCCCGGACTATAGCCTTGTCCCAATCAGCTACGTAAAACATCATAATAAATCTAGACTATCAATTGCCGCACAACTTTTGTACGATAACCCGGAGCATTGCAAATACACCAAAACTATATTTCCCTCACACGATCATATTAAACAGTACATTTCAAAATACACCCCTAATTTTCACACAACTCAGTATCTAAGCAACCACGGATTCCACAAAGAATATCTCTTTAGGTTTAAAATCACCACAGATGATCATTGCCCATGTGACCCAGCGGCTCAAATCACGCAATCAATAACTCATTTGATATATGACTGCCCTAGGTTCGCTGCACACAGACTTGATCACCTTATGATGTGTCAGAACTTAAGTGTGGATCCACGGGACATCATAAGCGTGACCGGCAGGGAATCTTTGGCTGAAAGCTTCCACACACTGCTAAAGTGCATCATATCTAGACTGAAGCGGTTCAACGGCACCTGAATTGATTAAGGGTGTACAAATGTATATAAATGTATATAAAGTAAAGTATGTAAATAATTAATGTATATAAATAACCTTTGTCACGACCTAAATATGTTTAAAATATGTCTATTATATGTGAACCTTCTTATTTCTTGTACTCCTACTTCTATCTACTTCTATCTCTTCTACATACTTATGCCTGCTCGCCTGCGTCCGTTTGTCGGGACACTGGATAGGACTATTGCTCTTCCAGTGTCCCGGCGAGCAGACTGCATTCACCAATCAAACTTCAAACAAAACTTTCAAATTTTCAAGCCGGCAAAATCAAATCGTCCTAGCAATAAAGTGTCATCACTTCAATCATTCACTCTATTATCAAACACATTCATTTCTCCTTGCAAACATATCTCAACTCCTCGTTCACTCATACGTTGAACACAAAGCGTACACCGTTAGCGCTGCGTGTCCAATTATAAAACACCATCTATCCAAAGGGGGTGGTTTTAGTCCGTAGGCGACTGGCGATGGCACTTCATCCCAGGGCGGAGTGCCATCGTCAGTCGAGTCGGGCATGCCACCAGGACCGGCCTGGTGGTATCCTATGAGGATTTCCACCCCCTTCGCAAAAAAAAAAAAAAAAAAACCTAACCTAACCTAACCTAACCTAACCTAACCTAACCTAACCTAACCTAACCTAACCTAACCTAACCTAACCTAACCTAACCTAACCTAACCTAACCTAACCTAACCTAACCTAACCTAACCTAACCTAACCTAACCTAACCTAACCTAACCTAACCTAACCTAACCTAACCTAACCTAACCTAACCTAACCTAACCTAACCTAACCTAACCTAACCTAACCTAACCTAACCTAACCTAACCTAACCTAACCTAACCTAACCTAACCTAACCTAACCTAACCTAACCTAACCTAACCTAACCTAACCTAACCTAACCTAACCTAACCTAACCTAACCGGGGTGCAGGGCTGGTAGACCTCCTCGTGGTGCACCCTGGGAGGGGGAGGATAGCCGCTCAGTTGCGCGTTTGCTATTCTCCCTCTGCTAACTACCAGTCACAGAAGTGGTTGCAGTCGAGCTTGCTCCTGCGTGGGCTTAAGTGCCGTGTCCCCCAACCCAAAACCAAAACCCCCATCCTCTCATTAGTAGTGGAACTACTAACAAGCACATCATCGCCATCAACATAATGCGCCGTCGGGCCACCGCGTCGGTGCGCTATTGCGCTGCCGCGGTGACTCGACGGAATGCTGGCGCAAATTGCCGGCAATTGTCGGTACCCCCAAAAACTTTCCCTATACACTCCCAAATATAAATCCCATACACTTCCAACTAATTACCCTCATACACTCCCAAATATTAACCCCCACACGCTCCCAAATACCAATTCCCATACACTCCCAAATACCAACTCCCATACACTTCCAAATATCAACCCTCATACACTCCCAAATACCAACCCACTCCCAACAACAACATTCCCCCAAACACTAAATCCTTTAGTAAATTCAGATAATTTACTAACTAACGCCACAGCTCCATTTACACATTGCAGCGCCGGGCCACCGCGCCGGAGCGCCTATGCAACGTAGCGGTGGACCGACGGCTCGCTGGAGCAAACTGCAAGGCAGTTACCCCCAAAAACCCACCCCAATCAATCCCAATCAACCCCAAAAACCTCACCAACACACTGGAGGGCATTCCTATGAATTCCCTCCGAACCACTCGCTTTTTGTGGATAGCTGGTCGCCCGTATACCGATAGCGAGGGCCAGCTATCCCACAATCAAAAACAAATACACCTCAAATAAACTCCACACACACCCCCAACAAAACCAAAAACACACTCCACACGAAGCGGGGGAGGTTTTAGTCCGTAGGCGACTGGCGATGGCACTCCATCTCAGGGTGGAGTGCCATCGCCAATCGAGTCGGGCATGCGGTCGGGTACGGGCCCGGCCGTATCCTATGAGGATTTCCTCCCTCGCCGCAAAAAAAAAAAAAAAAAAAAAAAAAAAAAAAAAAAAAAACCTAACCTAACCTAACCTAACCTAACCTAACCTAACCTAACCTAACCTAACCTAACCTAACCTAACCTAACCTAACCTAACCTAACCTAACCTAACCTAACCTAACCTAACCTAACCTAACCTAACCTAACCTAACCTAACCTAACCTAACCTAACCTAACCTAACCTAACCTAACCTAACCTAACCTAACCTAACCTAACCTAACCTAACCTAACCTAACCTAACCTAACCTAACCTAACCTAACCTAACCTAACCTAACCTAACCTAACCTAACCAAGCTCAATTTGAGAAACTAAACCAACACCTAAAAATCCCAAATTCAAACCAAAATTAAAACTCAAGTAGCTCTATTTTTTGATACTACCCCCATTTCCGTGACCCCTTTGGTCACGGAGATATTTCACTTTTTTCCCTTTTCCAATTTTTCAACTTTTAAAAAATTCATAACTCACTCATTTTTCAAAATTTTCTTATTTTTGTTTCATTAAAAATCGTAATTTACCTTTTTCTAAATTCTCCATAACTAAAATTTACTAATTTCACTTCTTTCCCATACATAAATTTTCAATATCTTAACAAAAAATTTAGCGCCTGATAAACCGTGCGAGCAATCTTTTTAAATTTGATTTTCTCTGTAACCGCTCGGTAATTTAAAATTCTTTTTTGTACAATATATTCTTCTAATTTTTCCCTAACCTTTTGCTTATTATAACTTTTTCTTATTTCCGCCCCGTTCCTAAGATATTGTAAAAAGTCACTTCCCTCGTAAATTTTGTCAAAATTTTCAAACTTTTTAAAATTTAGTTCAACAAAAGTCCTTTTAAAAATCTGATTCTTTGTACAAATTTAAAGCATTGCTGCCCTGATTTTTGGACGCCTACACCTTTCCCATACCTTTTATAGTTTTAAAGTTATTAGCAGAATTATCATTTTTTGACTTTGACCCTTAATAACTCAGTCAATTATAAACATTTTGAAGAACTTTTTGCACCTAAAAATTACTCTCAAGAAGCTTTAAAATTACATTACAAAAAATTGTATAGTCTTCATACAATTTTTATAAATAAAGTCCGATTAAGTTAAAATTTCACGGTGCCTGCGGAAAAAATCTGAGCAATTTTATTTTACAGTTAAAATTTATAGTTTAGCCCGGTAGTTCTCTTTAATTATCACTTTAGTTTATAAATACTGCTAAGGCACACCACACCTCACACAGAATGAGTGACTCTGAGTACGAAGACGACTTCAACCTCGACTGCCTCTCGCCCGAAAACATCCCGTATGTAATTTCGAAAGGGCCTCAAGAAACGGAGAAAGTTGAGGACGAAGTGCTGCCGCATCCGAAAGAACCTCCAGACTGGCTGATAAAAATGAAGGACAAGCTACTAGATTATATGGGGGAACTCGATGCGGCCGTCGAAATGATCGAGGAAAATATGGTCACCACCAGACAACACAAAAATATCACTGAACAAAACAAACGAGATATAAAAACGGCAGGTATGAACATCCGGTCCATTGCCGGTGTATACACAAAGCAAATAATAGAAATGTGCAAGACAATACTAAATAACGAAAACACCCCCAAACAAGACAATAGCACACAGACAGACAACCCTGACGAAACCTTACATACAGCAACCACACAAAAACTGATGACAGAATCACAGGCAACAAACCCGACACAGGTGCAAACCGGCCAAATAGTCAGCAAATCTAAAACAAAGAAGTTAAAACCTGAAGACCAGATCGAGATCGGAGCATGCGGGAAAGATGTCACAGACGTAGACACTTTCTTCTCTGTCGTTGGCCGCTTGGCGAGGTTCTCCGGCGAGGCGGTCAACGCGGAGAAGAGTGTGAACAGGGCAAACAAAGATGCCATTACGAGAGCATCGCACGAAATCACCGTAGCACTAGACAAATTTAAAAACATAATGAAATATGACATCCAGCCAACAAAACTGAGAGAGATCCGACAAGTGATTGAGGAAGCAAAAAGCCCACCTCCGAAGCGGAGCCTCACTGGTAATGGAACAAACCCCAAATTAACTACGCAAAAACAAACACCAACAGCTCAAATTCCTGAAAATAGCAACATTAATAAAACAGACACCATCACGAACCAAGTGGACAGTCGAAATAAGGAAAATAACAGTACAGACCCTAGCAGCACTCAAATCCAAGTTATAAAAGATGTTATATCTAGAACAATTCGTGAAGAATTTAAAATTTTACAAATGAATTCTAATTTAATCAAACCCGCATACTCCGAAATTGCTGGAATTGCTAAAGTTCGACAAACACCGACAGATCATACTAACAAACCCGCTATAGTGATCACATCTAAAAAGACAGACTGTGGCGCTGCTGACACACTCGATGCCTGGAGGAAATCAGTGACTTTTAAAGACACGGATTTCGCTCCCGCCTCCACTAAATTCATATCGAAAGGTAAGGTCCGAATAGAATTTGACAAAATAGAACAGCGCGACATCGCTCTTAGTAAGACCAACGATATCAACGCAGAAGTAACTGCTGAGGCCTCAAAAACGCTCCGGCCTATGGTCATACTGAAGGGAGTGTCAGCGAATATACCGGCTAGTGAGCTTACCAACATAATCATTAACCAAAATCAGACCCTGAAAGCAGCGATCAAAAACGATAATGATATTAGATTCCACTTTAAACGTAGCAACAAAAACAATCGCTTATACAATGCCGTTTTGATGACCACTCCAGACACTTTCAAAACATTAATAAAACAAAATAAAGTCAACATTGACCACACGCGTGTGCACGTGGAAGAGTACGTCCCAGTGTTGCAGTGCTTCAAATGCCTGCAATTTGGACATACTAGGAAACACTGCCATGCTGAAACCATAATATGTTCTCACTGCTCTTCCCCAAACCACGAATTTAAGGTTTGTCCACATAAACAAGACGAGACAAAACTAAAATGCCACAATTGTGACGTGCACAACAAAAATATAAATAAACCGGAAGGCCAAGTCAGCAGCGTGCATAGCGCCACATCAATGTACTGCCCAAGAATGGTGTCCATGCACAACAGAATTAGAAACCGTATTGACTATGGTCAATAACTTTATCTCTTCATTTTCGCTACACGTTTATCTATATCTATCTATTTATCTATCTACTATCCTATCCTATCCTATTTATCCAAAATAATACCCTTAAAAAAATTGCCATCCACTATTTTATTTACCACAACATTACACACTAAATTCAATTCACTTACAGGGGGGCGTCGGCCGGGCGGCCGCCCGCACTTAATGACATATGTCTTGAGGCGGGCGGCCGGGCGGCCGACTATACCCCCTTAATTATGACCGGATAACAGGTCGCCCGTACCAATAGCGAGGGCCTGTTATCCATCAACGTAAAACACACACACCACAATCATACTCCACTTGCACATCAATTCACACCACACACACTCTACACAAAGCGGGGGAGGTTTTAGTCCGTAGGCGACTGGGAGCAATTCCCAGTCGAGTCGGGCATGCGGTCGGGTACGGGCCCGGCCGTATACATGAGTATTTCCTCCCTCGCCGCAAAAAAAAAAAAAAAAAAAAAAAAACCTAACCTAACCTAACCTAACCTAACCTAACCTAACCTAACCTAACCTAACCTAACCTAACCTAACCTAACCTAACCTAACCTAACCTAACCTAACCTAACCTAACCTAACCTAACCTAACCTAACCTAACCTCTTCAAACACAAGATACGTATCCAACAATAAGGTACGTATCGAGTTTGACACTTTGGAGCAGCGAGACAGGGCGCTCTCCATGACTAACAGTCCCAACAGTGAGATCAGCGCCGAAACCAGCAAAACACTCAATCCTATGGTAATTCTTAAGGGATTGCCAAAAGATGTCAAATCGGACCAGCTGGCCGATATAATTACAAGACAGAACCCAGAACTCAAAATTGTAATCAATAACAAAAGAGATTTCGCCCTACACTTCCTACGTAACAATAGGAACCCAAAAAGATACAATGCTGTTTTCATTACGTCACCTGAGGTATTTAAAACCATAATAAATATTGCCCGAGTTAACGTTGATCACCAAAAGGTGCATGCGGAGGAGTACATCCCACTCCTGCAGTGCTTCTCGTGCCTGCAGGTGGGACATACTCGAAAACGCTGCACCGAGAAAACTATAGTCTGCTCCCATTGTGCCACAGCTGGGCATGAATTTAAACAGTGCCCAGCCAAAAATGACTTGACCCAAATCAAGTGCCATAACTGTACAAAACATGCTGAAAAATATAATATAGAATTAGACAATAAGCATAGCGCTACATCTTCTAAATGCACACGGCTGTCCCTCATGACAGATAAGATAAGAGGAAGAGTCAATTACGGGACACAAATGTAGACCGTGGATGGCTCTTTCACCTAATCTCCTTCCCTTTCTTTCCCTATCCATAAATTCCTAATTCTCCTTTCTCTTCCTATATATTATCTTGTATGTATATACTTACCTTATTCACTTATTTCATTATAACAACCCATTCCCTCAAACAAAATCCCATATACACACACACATAACTACACCAACACACTGGAGGGCATCGGCCGGGCGGCCGCCTGCACTCAATGACGTTTGTCTTGAGGCGGGCGGCCGGGCGGCACGACTGCCCTCCGAAATTTCCCGCTTCTTTGTGGACAGCTGGTCGCCCGTATCCCTAGCGAGGGCCAGTTGTCCCACAACCGAAAACACAACACACCCCAACTACACTCAACTTGCACACCCATCCACACCATTACACTCTACACACGTGGGGGAGGTTTTAGTCCGTAGGCGACTGGGAGAAATTCCCAGTCGAGTCGGGCATGCGGCCAGGTACGGGCCTGGTCGTATACATGAGTATTTCCTCCTCCACCGTCAAAAAAAAAAAAAAAAAAAAAACCTAACCTAACCTAACCTAACCTAACCTAACCTAACCTAACCTAACCTAACCTAACCTAACCTAACCTAACCTAACCTAACCTAACCTAACCTAACCTAACCTAACCTAACCTAACCTAACCTAACCTAACCTAACCTAACCTAACCTAACCTAACCTAACCTAACCTAACCTAACCTAACCTAACCTAACCTAACCGGGGTGCAGGGCTGGTAGACCTCCTCGTGGTGCACCCTGGGAGGGGGAGGATAGCCGCTCAGTTGCGCGTTTGCTATTCTCCCTCTGCTAACTACCAGTCACAGAAGTGGTTGCAGTCGAGCTTGCTCCTGCGTGGGCTTAAGTGCCGTGTCCACCAAAAACCCAAAACTCCCATCCTCTCATTAGTAGTTTATCTACTACCTAGCACTATATCGCCATCAACATAATGCGCCGTTGGGCCACCGCGTTAGTGCGCTATTGCGCTGCCGCGGTGGTCCGACGGAATGCTGGCGCAAACTGCCGGCAATCGTCGGCAGATACCCCCAAAACACTCCCCCCATTCACTTCCAAATATAAACCCCCATACACTATCAACTACCTACCCCCATACGCTCCCAAATATAAACCCCCAACGTACTAAATACCAACCCCATTCACTCCCATATACCATACACTCACATTAACCAAGCTCCCACTCTCAACCATCCCAAAAACAACAAACCCCAAAACACTTATTTTTTAGTAAATTAAGGAATTTACTAAGTAACGCCACAGCTCCATTAACATATCGCACTGCCGGGCCACCGCGCCGGTGCGCCTTTGCACCGTAGCGGTGGCCTGATGGCTCGCTGGAGCAAACTGCCATGCAGTCCCCCAAAAGAAACCCATCCCCAAACCACTCCTAAAAACTCCCAAAAACCACACCAACACACTGGAGGGCATTCGTAAGAATTCCCTCCAAACCACTCGCTCTTTGTGGATAGCTGGTCGCCCGTATACCGATAGCGAGGGCCAGCTATCCCACAATCAAACACAAAAACACCCCAAATAAACTCCACACACACCCCCAACCAAACCAAAACCACACTCCACACGAAGCGGGGGAGGTTTTAGTCCGTAGGCGACTGGCGATGGCACTCCATCTCAGGGTGGAGTGCCATCGCCAATCGAGTCGGGCATGCGGTCGGGTACGGGCCCGGCCGTATCCTATGAGGATTTCCTCCCTCGCCGCAAAAAAAAAAAAAAAACCTAACCTAACCTAACCTAACCTAACCTAACCTAACCTAACCTAACCTAACCTAACCTAACCTAACCTAACCTAACCTAACCTAACCTAACCTAACCTAACCTAACCTAACCTAACCTAACCTAACCTAACCTAACCTAACCTAACCTAACCTAACCTAACCTAACCTAACCTAACCTAACCTAACCTAACCTAACCTAACCTAACCTAACCTAACCTAACCTAACCTAACCTAACCTAACCTAACCTAACCTAACCTAACCTAACCTAACCTAACCGGGGTGCAGGGCTGGTAGACCTCCTCGTGGTGCACCCTGGGAGGGGGAGGATAGCCGCTCAGTTGCGCGTTTGCTATTCTCCCTCTGCTAACTACCAGTCACAGAAGTGGTTGCAGTTGAGCTTGCTCCTGCGTGGGCTTAAGTGCCGTGTCCCACCAAAAACCAAAAACCCCCATCCTCTCTTTAGTAGTAACCTACTAACTATCACCACATCGCCATTAACATAATGCGCCGTCGAGCCACCGCGTTGGTGCGCTATTGCGCTGCCGCGGTGGCCCGATGGAATGCTGGCGCAAACTGTCGGCCGTCGCCGGCAGGCACCCCCAAAAACTCACCCCATACACTCCCAAATATAAACCCCCATTAACTCCCAAATTACCTACCCCCATATGCTCCCAAATATCAACTTCCATACGCTTCCAAATACCAACCATACACTCGCAAATATTATCCTCCATACACTCCCAAATACCCCCATACACTCACATCCACTCAACCACTCCCAACAACAACATTCCCCCAAACTCTTTATCCTTTAGTAGATTAACTAATCTACTAACTAACGCCACAGCTCCATTTACACATTGCACCGCCGGGCCACCGCGCCGGGGCGCCTATGCAACGTAGCGGTGGACCGACAGCTCGCTGGAGCAAACTGCCAGGCAGTTACCCCCAAAAACTCACCCCAATCAATCCCAACCAACCCCAAAAAACTACACCAACACACTGGAGGGCATTCTTATGAATTCCCTCCAAACCACTCGCTCTTTGTGGATAGCTGGTCGCCCGTATACCGATAGCGAGGGCCAGCTATCCCACAATCAAAAACAAACACACCCCAAAGAAACTTCACACACACCCCCAACCAAACCAAAAACACACTCCACACGAAGCGGGGGAGGTTTTAGTCCGTAGGCGACTGACGATGGCACTCCATCTCAGGGTGGAGTGCCATCGCCAATCGAGTCGGGCATGCGGTCGGGTACGGGCCCGGCCGTATCCTATGAGGATTTCCTCCCTCGCCGCAAAAAAAAAAAAAAAAAAAAAAACCTAACCTAACCTAACCTAACCTAACCTAACCTAACCTAACCTAACCTAACCTAACCTAACCTAACCTAACCTAACCTAACCTAACCTAACCTAACCTAACCTAACCGGGGTGCAGGGCTGGTAGACCTCCTCGTGGTGCACCCTGGGAGGGGGAGGATAGCCGCTCAGTTGCGCGTTTGCTGTTCTCCCTCTGCTAACTACCAGTCACAGAAGTGGTTGCAGTCGAGCTTTCTCCTGCGTGGGCTTAAGTGCCGTGTCCCCCAACCCAAAACCAAAACCCCCATCCTCTCATTAGCAGTGGAACTACTAACAAGCACATTATCGCCATCAACATAATGCGCCGTTGAGCCACCGCGTTGGTGCGCTATTGCGCTGCCGCGGTGGCCCGACGGAATGCTGGCGCAAACTGTCGGCCGTCGCTGGCAGGAACCCCTAAAAACTTCCCCCATACACTACCAAATATAAACCCCCTTAAACTCCCAACTACCTACCCCTACACGCTCCCAAATATCAATTCCCATACGCTCCCAAATAACAATTCCCATACACTCCTAAATTGAAGCCCCCATACACTCCCAAATATTCCCATACACTCATCACTCAACCACTCCCAACAACAACATTCTTCCAAACTCTTAATCCTTTAGTAGATTAACTAATCTACTAACTAACGCCACAGCTCCATTTACACATTGCACCGCCGGGCCACCGCGCCGGTGCGCCTTTGCACCGTAGCGGTGGACCAACGGCTCGCTGGAGCAAACTGCCATGCAGTCCCCCAAAAAAACCCAACCCCACCCAAATCAAAAACCCCCAAAAACTTACACCAACACACCGGAGGGCATTCGCAAGACTTCCCTCCAACCAATCGCTTTTTTGTGGATAGCTGGTCGCCCGTATACCGATAGCGAGGGCCAGCTATCCCACAATCAAAAACAATCACACCCCAACAATACTCAACACACACCCCCAACCAAACCAAAAACACACTCCACACGAAGCGGGGGAGGTTTTAGTCCGTAGGCGACTGGCGATGGCACTCCATCTCAGGGTGGAGTGCCATCGCCAATCGAGTCGGGCATGCGGTCGGGTACGGGCCCGGCCGTATCCTATGAGGATTTCCTCCCTCGCCGCAAAAAAAAAAAAAAAAAAAAAAAAACCTAACCTAACCTAACCTAACCTAACCTAACCTAACCTAACCTAACCTAACCTAACCTAACCTAACCTAACCTAACCTAACCTAACCTAACCTAACCTAACCTAACCTAACCTAACCTAACCTTTTTTTTTTTTTTTTTTTTTTTTTTTTTTTTTTTTTTTTTTTGACGGTGTGAAAATGCATTACACATACCCTCCGGCCCGGGGAGGCCATTTGGAGGGTTATGTGGGACTCTCTCCTCACGCCGCCATCCGAGTGATGGTGACGGGAGGAGCCTACCCACTAAAAACACACCGGCGTTACCCGCTCTGCCGTTATCGGGGGACGCCATGGGATCAGAATTATTCTACCATGACGTCCCCCCCGGCTGCCCCGGCTTTTGTACCGGGGGCACCCTCGCGCCAGAGGAGGGAAGGGTCGGCAACGCAGCGACCCTTCCCCCAGACGTGTAAGGCCTTAAATGGTGGGTCCCCAACCCACCGGCCCTACTGGGGAAGTAGGCGGTTTATGTACTGCAACCGCCTTCTCCCCACCCGTCTGCGCCGGAGCGGGTGCGCATCAGCATTTTCTTCGCGCACTCGCTCCGCTTCCTCTTTCTGCGACATGACTTTGTCGCAGAATTTTGCAGTTGCCTTCCACGACCTCTCACTGCTCAGCATGCACTTGACCACACTATGCAGCGAGAGATCGTTCGTCCCTAAAGTGACTTTCAGCGTGTCACGCTCCACGGCCCAGCTTGTACACTCTTCTAGGGTGTGCTGAGCCGTGTCGTCCTCGTCACCGCAGTGGTGGCAGCCTTGTGTGGGCTCCCTTCCAATTTGGTGCAGGTAATGACCAAAGCATCCATGCCCGGTCATCACCTGCACCAACCTGTATTCAAGGCTTCCCTCCTTACGGTCAAGCCAGTCCTCAAAATATGGAAGGAGCGCTCCCAACGTGCGAGTGCCGTAAGGGGACTCCTCAAGTGAAGTTTTCCAGCGATCTCGTTCCCGCTGCACTGCCCTTCGCCGCCTAGCAGCCACCTCCCGTGGGGCCAGACGCTCCTCAACATTCCCTCTATCTTCTACTCTCTGTCTATGACGCTCCGCCAGCAGCTTTGCGTCAATCTCCCACGGTAAGGTGCCCGCAAGCGCGCAAGCAGCCGCGAACGAGACCGTTTTGAAACATCTGCACATTCTCTGTGCCACTACCCTCTGTGGCCTTCTGAGGAGGGCCTTTGTTTTTTCTTTCAATCTGTCCGCCCATATCGGCGCCCCATACATCGCCATGCTTCTGATTACATTGGCGAAGAGGCGCCGACATGGGGCTTTAGGCCCTCCCACATAACCTAACCTAACCTAACCTAACCTAACCTAACCTAACCTAACCTAACCTAACCTAACCTAACCTAACCTAACCTAACCTAACCTAACCTAACCTAACCTAACCTAACCTAACCTAACCTAACCTAACCTAACCTAACCTAACCTAACCTAACCTAACCTAACCTAACCTAACCCATCGAAAAATAATACACCTAGAATACAGCTACATTTATGAAACTCGGCACAAAAATAACCCTTTCTAAGATCTTATTTTTGATATAACTCTTATTTCTGCAACCCTTCTGGTTGCAGAGATATTCAATAATTTGTACTTTTTTCTAACCATCAATTTTCAAAAATTCATAGCTTAGTCAATTTTTCAAATTTCTTATCTTTTCTTTCACCATAATATAGCATTTAATCTTCTCTAATTTTGCAGTGCCTCAATATAACTATCTTCCTACTTTTATTGAAATAAAACTTAAAATATCTGTAAAAAAGTTCAGCGCCTGATAAAGTGTGCGAGTAATCTGGTTTTTCCTTAATATCTCGAAATCCCTACGGTAAATTTAAAAATTCTCTTCGGTTATTTTATAGCTTAAATTTTTTGCTAACTTTCATGTTCTATAGTCTTTTCCAGTATTTCCATTAGTTTGCAAGTTATTACAAATTTCCACTTCCGTCGTAACCTAACCTAACTTTTCACATTTTTTAAAAATTTACTTAAACAAACTTTCTTCTAAAAATCTAATTTTCAGTTATTATTTAAAGCTTACTTGCGTCGATTTTTGCAGCCCATAATTTAAACCATACTTTATATAGTTCCGGAATAATTAACATTTTTGTGCACTTTTTGAATAAAAACGTAATATCTTAGTCAATTCTTAAAATTTTGATACAGTTTCTTCTCTCAAAAATTGCATTTTGTTATACCTATAAAACGGTATTATACTCATATTTTTAACAGACTATTCTTCAAACAACTTTGTCAATACTTTAAAATATTTCACGGCGCCTGAAAAAAGATCTGCGCAATTATACTTTAAGTAAATACCTAGCACAAATAGCTTATAAATAGCGTTCAGAACTTCTATAATAATGATTACTCACTCACCCAAGAAGGACCGGATTACGAGGGCACGAAGGGAGCAGATACAGCACCCAGAAGCTCCTCAGGAGGTACTGGCTACTTCTCAAGATCACAATAGCAATAATAACACCCACACTGGTGTTCCTGCACAAACAGAGCAGCATATGACACTGGAGCGATCAGAGGCCTTCCGAGAGCGGATCGCTACCCCCATCTTGGACATGCCACTGTCTAACCAACAGGGACAAGTTGCTGTCATCGATGACCCACTATCACAACCATTGGGACAGAATAAAGCAACCCAAGCAACAACAGAGACTCAATCTGAGTCGACTATAGACAATAAAGCAAATACGGACCAAAATATGGGCAAGACGGATAAACAATCGGAGACCGGCACCCATATCCAGGACCCGCCCTTGTCACAACCAATTAAACAAAAGAAAATGCCAGCCCATCCCAAAAAAGCTCAAAACAAAAATAACACAGGCCCTCCTGCGGACTTTGAGGTGCAAAAAGTCACAGATTTAAACACCTACAAAAAACTGGTCGTCCAATTAGCTCAGCTCATAAATAATTGCGTAAATGACGGCAAGAGCGTTACTTCAGTGAACAAGTCCTACATCACATGGGCGGCCAAACACCTCGAATCGGAAACGTCGCATTTTAATGAACACACAGAAATGGCGGATGAGTTTAACAAGACCTTCACACTCTCCTCCGAAATGGAATCAGAGAAAATATTTAGATCAAAGCACCAAAAAACCTTGTCGATCCTGGAGGCAGAAAAAGAAAGACGCGCCTCGCTGGAAGCATTAACACCCAACTCCCGGGACCAGACATCTATTGCGGAAAACCGTGCTCTAGAGGCGGCGCTGCAAAATGAAGTGCGACAGCCCATAAAAGACCTTGCAAAAGAAATTAAAGCCTTGCCATCAGCTAGAGACTTTGATGAATTACGACGTGACTTTAACCTGCTCAGGGATAAAATCGACCAAGCCCAAGATTCATACAAAAGCGAGTCAAAGAACTTGACGAAACATCTCCAAGAGCAGGCCAAATCCCTAAAAACCTGCAAACTCTCCCCAGAAGCAGCGGTGGAAGTAACTGCGATTGCTGAACAAATCGGAGACTTGCGACGTGAAATCAAGTCCTATGCGGATGTGACAAGAGCCCCATCCCAAATGAACCAACCTACGCAAACACGATCACTACAAACATTGATAGTCTCTAGCAGAGACCCCCGACACACAGCGGAAGATGTTATCAAAAACATTGAGGGGACTTTTGATGCCAGATCTGAGGGCGTCAGTATAGATCGTTGCCGAAAGGCCAGAGACGGCAAAATTGTCCTCGGATGCAGTGACCCAAATGATGCCAAAGTACTAGCGGAACGTTTGCGAGCGGGGGAACTGACAGTGCAAGAACCTGTAAATAAGAACCCACTCGTTGAAATCACAAATGTCCTCAAATACCATACTGACGAGCAGCTCATCGAGTCACTCCATACACAAAATAAACATGTCACGAGCGGACTCGACATGAACAAAGAAACAGCACGGGTTCGCTTCCGACGCAAGGCACGAAATGAATTAGAGTGCCATGTAGTCCTAGAAGTCTCGCCACAACTCTGGAAAGCTCTAATGCAAGCAGGCATCGTATATATTGGCTACCAACGCAGGACGGTATATGACCGATCCCCCCTGATCCAGTGCTCAAATTGCTTAAACTTCGGCCACACAAAACGTATGTGCACTGAAGCAAAAGAAATCTGCGGCCATTGTGGCGGCGAGCACTCGCGGATAAACTGCGAAAAAGCAAACAGAGGAGAACCGCCAAAGTGCATTAACTGCCTGCGCGAGAGACGAGACCCCAAAGAAAGTGTTCACCTGGCTCTTGACCAGAACTGCCCTGTGCGGCGCCGCTGGGATGCGTTAGCAAGATCGCGCGTTGCTTATTGCTAAGGGCGTCCCGGTGGAGCTTTTACAGGCGAATTTACAAAGAGCAAGGTTATCCACTACAGAAATTTTAATGAAAGCAGCCATTACCCGAGCAAAAATTATACTCGTTCAAGAACCCTATACCGGTGTTACAGGCGAAATGGCAACGACTGCAGGTGTAAGAATAGCGCAGGGTACAAAGGCATCAAGGGAAGCTCCAAATAAATCAGCCATAGTTATAACAGACCGCTCCATACCCCTCATAATAAACTCTGACCTGCAGTCGGCAAATATAACATCAGCCATCGCCACAATACCTGGGGGTAAAATGGGACTTGTGTCTGCTTATTTCGAACCAAACCGAGATATATCACCACTACTTGGACAATTGCGACATATTATAATAAAACTCCTGCAAGTCACCCCGCGGCTACTTGTAGGGGGTGATTTTAATGCCTGGAATACATGGTGGGGGAGTGCGAGGGACAATGACCGAGGAGAAGATCTCCTGGCGCTGTTCCACGAGCTTGACCTCCATGTGTTAAACGAAGGCGCAGAACCAACATTCCAAGTGTGCCGGGGAGACAGAGTATTTGAGAGTCGAGTGGATGTTACGGCCTGCAGTGAAGCCATACTGCCCAGAATAGCAAACTGGAAGGTAAATCCATACTCCACCACATCAGACCACAATACAATCTCCCTAACTATACGAGAAAAATGTAATCCCTTTGATCTGCCACCAACCACGACCCGCATCTACAATACTAAAAAAGCGGAATGGAGTGACTTTGGTGAAAGGCTAAAAGAGGAACTTCGAACACGCGGTCTTATAGATGCGGAGACGCCAACACAGACACTAACCTTCACTACGGCAGAAGAGGCAGAAAAAGCTGCGGAATCCTACTCTGAGGCCATAAAACATGCATGTGACGGAACGGTGCCTCTTAAAGGACGGCCAATATTTGTTGTGAAACCACCATGGTGGTCAGATAAACTTTCTGATCTTAAAATAAGAGCAACGAGGCTGAAACGAAAAATCAGTTGTGCCGCTGAACGTCGCAAACAGTTTGTAATAGAAGAATACCTGCAGGCGAAGCAGGAATACACTGAAGCGGCTACAGCAGCACAAACAGCTAGTTGGAAGACTTTCTGTACGGCAACGAAGGGAGAAAGCTTGTGGGATGGAGTCTACAGGACAATAAGACGAGTAGAACCAAGACGCCCTGAGGTACTCCTAAAAAATGCACAAGGGCAAGAAACCTCAGCGTTAGACTCGGCCAAACTACTAGCTGACGCCCTATTCCCTGATGATGACCCCACCAAGGATACAATGGAACAAGCACAAATACGTTTCCAAGCAGACGATCATTTCCCATTTTACCCGGACGATCCTCCATTCATGCCGCACGAACTAAAGCAAGTCGTAGAAAGTTTTTCGCATAAAAAAGCTCCTGGAAACGATGGTTTTACCGCAGATATCTGCGCACAGGCAGTCCTCAATGATGACGGTGCATTCCTGAAAATAGCAAACAATTTGTTAACAATGGGAGTCTTTCCAAGGATATGGAAGGAGGCTGTTGTGATAATTATCAAAAAGCCAAACAAAGATCCTACAAGCGCAAGATCTTACCGACCAATAGGACTCCTTCCTGTCCTGGGAAAAATATACGAAAAAATGTGGGTAACAAGACTTCGATGGCATATAAACAAAACACTAGATCCACGCCAATACGGATTTTTACCCCAAAAGAGTACCGAGGACTCCCTCTATGATCTGGTGACAATGCTCAAAACAAATCTCGCAAATAAAAAGAACAGCTTGCTAATATCACTAGACATAGAGGGAGCATTCGATAATGCGTGGTGGCCAAAAATTAAAATGGAATTGGCAGAGCGAAAGTGCCCGGGAAACCTCCTGCGTGTCTTGAACTCCTATTTCAAAGAAAGGAACATAATCATCAGATACGCAGGAGAAGAAACCCAAAAAGCACCGACGCGGGGTTGTGTGCAGGGATCAATAGCGGGACCCACGTTGTGGAATGTGTTATTGGACCCCTTAATATCACACTTCCACCCAGACGGCAAAGTGCACTGCCAAGCCTTTGCAGACGACATCGTGCTTGTTATCGCGGATGAGAATTTATCCAAACTAACTGGGTATGCTCAAACTGCATTAGATTGGGTACACGATTGGGGCTCAAGAAATAAACTAAATTTCTCACCCGCGAAGACAAGCATGATGATGATTACAAGGAAAAAGATAGAGGTTCTTCCAATCATCCAAATGAATGGTGCACAGATCCCATTCGTTAAAGAATTTAAGCTACTAGGGATACAAATAGATGACAAACTATCCTTTAGCACCCATGTGACCCAAACATGTAAAAAACTTACTGGTATATATCAAAAACTAGAAAAAGCAGCCAGAGTCACATGGGGGCTAAATCCCAACATACAACGCACTATATATACAGCAGTTATAGAGCCAATTGCACTCTATGCTGCAAGCGTCTGGGCGCCGGCCGCGGACAGAGTGGATATCAGCTCAAAACTAAGAAGTACGCAACGTGGCTTCGCCAGAAGAATGTGCCGAGCATATCGCACAGTAGGACTGATACCCGCACTGGCCTTGGCCGGCCTCCTGCCTCTAGACTTAAGAGTCAAAGAGGCCGCTCGACTCTACGAGATAAAGAAAGGGCAGCCCTTGCCCCAGCTACCCGGCAGAGAGTACGAAGCAAGAACCCCATACCTCGACACTCCACATCCAGCAAAAATAGCTCCACCGTGTTTCGAGCAGATAGAAGACCTAAGTGATGAAACTGTCGAGAAGCACGGCATAATAGGACTACAGATATTCACTGATGGGAGTAAAATTGAAAATAAAGTGGGAGCTGCAATCTCTATATGGCGAGACGGTGAAGAGGTAGCCAGCAAGAAACTGAAGCTCGAAACTTACTGTAGTGTATATCAAGCGGAGCTACTAGCAATCCTAAATGCATGCGAAATGGCAAACAAACGAAAGGAAGGACAGATAAACATCTTTAGTGATAGCCTTTCCTCCCTTCTTGCAATCCAAAATACTAAATGCCTTCACCCGCTAGTATTTGCCATCAGAACACGACTCACAGAGCTTCACGATAATAATAAACATGTTCGTCTCTTCTGGCTCCGCGCTCATCAAGGAACTACTGGCAATGAACGAGCCGATCAACTCGCTAAGCATGCAGCACTAAATAGCAAGACTCGAGCCAACTATGACCTATTCCCACAATCATATGCCAAAAAGATTATCAGGGAGGAAACAATGAAAGTATGGTCAAAGATTTACATCGATAATACCAAAAACAAACATATCCAAATGTTCCTCCCTGATGCTCCTATGGCATACATATATGCAAGACAATACACGCCTGAAAATCTTATGACGCAAATCATTACGGGCCATGGCGGAACAGGACAGTATTTGCATCGCTTTAAACTTAGAGACGACCCATGGTGCCCTTGCGAGCCTGGAGTGGTTGAGACCGTGGAGCACGTACTGGCTGAGTGCCCACGTTTCTCCACAAAGCGCTTCAATCTGGAACAAAAAATTAAGGAAACAGTTAACAAGAAAAATTTAAATTGGCTCTTAACAGGAAAAAGCACACACGAACCATTCAGCAAATATTGCAAAGCGGTCATGATCTCAACGTGCAAAGCAAATGGAAGCACTGCCCCCTGGGCGAAAACAGACCGCTGAAAAAACACAGTTAAAAATGCAAAATAGTAAATAAAAATACTCACCTTCTAGCTGTCGGCTTCCAAAGTTCTGCAGGGACTGCAGAAGCCGGTCAGCAAAAATACTGAAATAAAAATATATAACAGCATTAAAAATATAAACCGCAACAAAAATGTCTCTGATCAAGTCAGAGGAAAAAACCGCTTTATTTTATAAAAAAAAAAAAAAACCTAACCTAACCTAACCTAACCTAACCTAACCTAACCTAACCTAACCTAACCTAACCTAACCTAACCTAACCTAACCTAACCTAACCTAACCTAACCTAACCTTTTTTTTTTTTTTTTTGACGATGTGAAAATGCATTATGCATACCCTCCGGCCCGGGGGAGGCCATTTGGAGGGTTATGTGGGACTCTCTCCTCCAGCCGCCATCCGAATGATGGTGACGGGAGGAGCATACCCACTAAAAACACACCGGCGTTACCCGCTTTGCCGTTATCGGGGGACGCCATGGGATCAGAATTATTCTACCAGGACGTCCCCCCGGCTGCCCCGGCATTATACCGGGGGCACCCTCGCGCCAAAGGAGGGAAGGGTCGGCAACGCGGCGACCCCTCCCCCAGACGTGTAAGGCCTAACCTAACCTAACCTAACCTAACCTAACCTAACCTAACCTAACCTTGTGGATGGCTGGTCGCCCGTATCCCTAGCGAGGGCCAGTCATCCCACAAACAAAAACACACCACACCCCAACTACACTCAACTTGCACATCCATCCACACCATTACACTCTACACACGTGGGGGAGGTTTTAGTCCGTAGGCGACTGGGAGAAATTCTCAGTCGAGTCGGGCATGCGGCCAGGTACGGGCCTGGTCGTATACATGAGTATTTCCTCCTCCACCGTCAAAAAAAAAAAAAAAAAAAAAAAAAAAAAAAAAAAAAAAAAAAAAAAAAAAAAAAAAAAAAAAAAACCTAACCTAACCTAACCTAACCTAACCTAACCTAACCTAACCTTTTTTTTTTTTTTTTTTTTTTTTTTTTGTTGGCCCAGAGAAATGCTTTACGCATACCGATACGTAACATGAGGCCCCCGAGGTGGAGCCAGATATTACGCATTGGTTATGTGGGACTCTCCGGTCTGCACCGGCCTACCCACTAAAACTCTGGGATGCTGCCTTCTCCGTGCCTTAATGGTGATGCAACGGGATCGCGAGCCTGTCACCGCGACACCACCAGCACTGTCGCCCTAGGGCGAACCCTCTCCGCAAAACGAGCACGCTGTAGCATGACCAGCGTGCTCTCCGCCACTGGCTTCCCTTAACCTCGAGGAAGCCGGGACCGGTGTTTCGGTCCCACCCGCATGGCACCAGGAGGACAAACGCCCCTACCCCGGCACCCGTGTAGTGGGGATGCCTTCCGGGAGAACGTCCCTTCCAGCCATACCACCACTACACTCCGCCCCCAATCAGACGTGGAATCTGCCTAGGCAGAGTCACGCTGATGGGTCTCCGGGTGGTTGGGCTAGCCTCCAAGAGCGGGTCACCGGCCGTCTGCCTATCCGCGTCCCTTCATCGGCAACACCAAAAGTGGGAGCAAAGGCTAGTAAGCTAACCTAAGCCCATCCCAAATGCTGCCCATAACTAGCAAAGTCTGGTCTAGGCGAGGCGGGTACCTAAGAGTGCAAACCA
Source organism: Pammene fasciana (assembly GCA_911728535.1). Lineage (NCBI taxonomy): Eukaryota > Metazoa > Arthropoda > Insecta > Lepidoptera > Tortricidae > Pammene > Pammene fasciana. The sequence goes on along the minus strand of OU452289.1, from coordinate 18,076,853 downwards.
AGACAATGATAGTTATCTGCAACATCCAGGATACTTCAACCACCCTCCGTCCTGTGGCTGAGTTTTTGCGATGAGTTGGCACCCCATAGTACCAACCCATGGCCCCAGCCTTAAGTACTGCTCTTTTCCGCGAGTCCAGGCCATGGTACCCCTCCCGCCCGGAGGAGGAGGTCCGTCCCGCCATCTTCCGCCACCGTACCTGGTTCGGGAACTGCAGTACATAAGGCCGTCCTCAGCCTCCCCCCCCCCAGCGCCCACCCCACTAATCTACTCTGTTTCCAGAGAGCTCGTGGAGGGACTGACAGGATATTGGCAGCAACGGTAGGCAATACCAACCGATATTACCTACCGTTGCCCCCAGGGTGCACCGTCCAGGACCCCTTGCCTATTCCCCCGGATCCACCGGATCAAGAGGAATGACAAAGGGCCTGGCACTCGAGGAGGTTTCCTGTCCCACACCCCAACCTTTTTTTTTTTTTTTTTTTTTTTTTTTTTTTTTTTTTTTTTTTTTTTTTTTTTTTTTTTTTTTTTGTTGACCCAGGGGAAATCCGTTATGGATCCCACTCGGCCCAGGAGAGGCCGAGTGGGTATGTCCGACTCACACGGACTAAAACCCCTGGGGTGTTCCGCGGCTCGCATTTGGACAGAGCTCCGGGAACGCTTTTGCTCACTTCCGGAACTCTGTCGGCGTTGCCCTCACGGGCCCACGTAGGTGATAGGGAAGGATGCCCTACCTTCGCCGCTGGTGGCACCCCAGTACACAATGGGGGCCTTCCGGCTCGGGAGCTCTATACCCCGTTATGGCGGGTGCAGACGGCCTGCGAAGGCCCTCCGCCGCCTGCCTGGTCTCCTGCGGCGCTGCGGGATTGAGTCTGGGTCGTCCTCGCGCCTCCGCTCCGCCGCTTCCTTCTGCGTCATCACTGTCACACTGAAGGTGGCTGCTGCCGCCCATGCCTCCTCACTGCTGGCCATACGGCTGATTAGGGCTGACAGTGAGAGGTCATCTCCAATAACCGTGGACAGGGCTGCGCGGGGCTCGGCCCAGGCAGGGCACTCCTCGCGCGTGTGCTTGGCTGTGTCCACGGCTCTTCCTCCGCAGTGGTGGCACGCTGTTGACGCCTCCCTACCTACAATCTCACACAGGTACCTGGCGAAGCAACCATGCCCCGTCAGGAGCTGTGTGAGGTGGAATGTGGGTGCTCCGTGTTTGCGTTCAACCCATTCCTTCAGAACAGGCTGAACAGCTTCCACCAGGTCCCGGCTAGCTCCCGGGATTTCTAGTCTCTCCGACCACCTGCGGAACATATCGTCTCGAGCCTCAGCTCGCCACCGTTGAACCTCGCAAGGGGCAGGCCAGTTCTCTTCCTCTCTAGCCTGTTTCACCCGCCAGTAGACCCTTGACAGGGCCTGGGCTTCCAGGTCCCAGGGCGGGCTCCCAGAGAGTAGGCAGGCCCCGACGTATGACACGGTGCGGTACGCTCGAGCCGCCCTGAGTACTATGGCGCGCTGCGGACGCCGTAGCAGGGCCACATTCCGAGCACTCAGGGTTTCCGCCCATATTGGTGCCCCGTAAAGCGCCATTGAGCGCAACACACCTATGTAGAGGCGCCTGCATGCCCCCCCTGGCCCTCCTAGGTTTGGGAGGATTCGCCCGAGCGCGCCGGCGGCGGCAACGAGTTTAGGGGCCAGTCGCCGGAACGGTCCCACACCCCAACCTAACCTAACCTAACCTAACCTAACCTAACCTAACCTAACCTAACCTAACCTTTTTTTTTTTTTTTTTGTTGGCCCAGAGAAATGCTTTACGCATACCGATACGTAACATGAGGCCCCCGAGGTGGAGCCAGATATTACGCATTGGTTATGTGGGACTCTCCGGTCTGCACCGGCCTACCCACTAAAACTCTGGGATGCTGCCTTCTCCGTGCCTTAATGGTGATGCAACGGGATCGCGAGCCTGTCACCGCGACACCACCAGCACTGTCGCCCTAGGGCGAACCCTCTCCGCAAAACGAGCACGCTGTAGCATGACCAGCGTGCTCTCCGCCACTGGCTTCCCTTAACCTCGAGGAAGCCGGGACCGGTGTTTCGGTCCCACCCGCATGGCACCAGGAGGACAAACGCCCCTACCCCGGCACCCGTGTAGTGGGGATGCCTTCCGGGAGAACGTCCCTTCCAGCCATAACCTAACCTAACCTAACCTAACCTAACCTAACCTAACCTAACCTAACCTAACCTAACCTAACCTAACCAGTCGCGCACCTCCCGGCGTCGGAACAGCATCGTTTCCGCAGTGCTCCTCACTAAAAAATTCGCAGAAGTGGCAATTTTGATCGGATTGCAGTGAAACAAGTGTCCACGTGTGCGTAATTAAAAGTGCTACAAAGTGGAACACAGTGATCAAACCGCAAACCCTAGTGCAAAGTAGTAGGAGACAAAAACACTGTTTTTAGAGGTTATAAACCTCTAAACTGCGGATTTCTGCGTGCCTGGTAGCTGAAACCCATACGTGCGATACATTGCCAGAAGCGCCTAAACGAGCCCTACACAACGACGCCCAAATCACATCTGGGCGACTCACCGTTGAAGCACAATCAGCAGAAAAACAAGTACCACGTGGTGGCGTGGTCAGCGATCTAGCAGCGTGCGGCCAATTTTGACGACGCAGCAAGGAGCAACATTTCTTCAGGACACAAACGGTACTTTTGAAAAAATTTTTGGACAATTAGTTTTCAAGTTATTGATTTTACAAAATTAAAACTTTGACTCCGTATAGCGTGAAAACTTCAGGCAGACGCCCCCTTTTTTAGTGAAGATCTTGTTGCGCGCTAAAGTGAAGAACAATCGAGCGAAGTTTCAAAAATTTTTGGACAATTTTACTTGGAGAAACTTATATTTTTGTGTAATTTAGGAAAACTTGATAATTCTCAAAAATTTTTGTTGGAAATAATTTTGTTAGATATAAGATTTTATTGCATGCTATTTACTGTATTTTTGACGTTTTTTTGGGAATTTTTGGTCTAGCGGTTTCGGAGATATTTAATTTTTTGTAAATTTGCTCATAATTCGAAAAATAATAGAAAAATCCAAAATTTTTTAACGGCAATAACCTTAGACAGTATAAATACCCTCCTCAAACCCCAAACGCGGGGTCCGTAGCATCTAAATTCAGCAGAAACCAAATTTTCGGCCATTTTGTTTTTTGATACCTAATTTTAAATTGTAAATATCTCCAGAACTGATCAACTTAGAAACTCCGAATTTTCACCTTGCCTAACCAAATTTGACATAAAATCGAGTTTTCTCGGTTTGAGGTGAAAATCTCGAAAAATTTTTCTAGAGGTCTAGACCACCCTAGAAAAATAGCATAGCAAAGGCCCATAGCAGGGAAGAAAACCCGAACTCTCTGCGACCGCCCGTTCCCGAGATATTGGCCTTCAAACATAGAGTTTGACAGTTCGGCGGCCATCTTGCCTTTTTTCAACCGGCGATATCTCGGTGACCGGAAGACCTAGAGACTCACGGTTTTCTTTGCTGACGCCAGCGCAGGACCATCCATCACCCCCGACGGTTTTCAGGAGTCTGCTGAAAACTTTTCCTCTGAAAATTCCTGAAAATTTTCGAGGCCTGAAAGTGGTCTGAACCGATAGCCAAGGTCCGCTAAACTAGTGCCGTCCAAAATCCGGAGTTTCTACGACCACGGGAACGGGAGATACCAGCGACCAAAGTTCGACTTTGACAGTTCCCGCCGCCATTTTGAAAAAACTCAAACTGTAATATCTCCCGAACGAGGGGTCGTAGAAGACTGCGGTTTTCACTGCGGACATCACCGGGGTCAGCAGCAGGCGGGGAGAGGGTTTTCAGTGCCCTCCAGCAATTTTCAGGAAACTGAAAACTGAAAAAATTTTCCCCACTGAAGTTGCTTTCAGAGGATAGAGCTCAGTGAGCCCAGTGCAGCGAGCCCAAGCACGGACCTGTAGGACCAATAGAACCGGAGATACGAGCAGATACCGAATCAAGAAACCGGTTCCGGGACCGATACCAGAAATTTTAGACCGCAATATCTCCGGAACCAGTGGAAATAGCAGAGCCGTGTTTGGTATCGCTGGGAAGGGCTCAGGGAGAGCTATCTACTGGACAAGGAATTTTGGCTCTAGGTAGAGTTCCAAAATTTTTTTCGGCAAAGCAAGACATATTTCTCTACCTAGATTAGTGATCGATGTATATGCATCTAAATTTAGTTCATAAGCCAACTGTTGTATAAATAAGTTAACAGTAGAGTCTGCGACTCTACATTAAGACAAAAATATATTCTTATTCTATATTTTTCCTTATTCTAAATTGTAATATTAAGACTAGCCTCCCCTGTACAGAGGCTCACTTACGGCGCTATATAGAGCAGAAAGTACTAAATAAAGACCTGTCATTTTGACATTGAAAAACTCACAACATAGTGAGTAATATATAGTGTTATATTGCCCCCCCCCCCATTAAATTGACGCCCCCCCTTTACAGGGGCTCACAGCCATTTTGACACAGTAGCCACCTCCAACACCTTAACATGTACCGGACGCCGTGCAAAAATCTGAATGAGGAGAGCCGGGAGACGGAAACGCCGTCTCCTGCAAAGACACAAGGGGCAAGCTCCTCACACCAAACATCGTCAGAGGAGGTGCCCGCTTCAAACGTGAGACGTAGCATCGGAGAATGGGAACAAGGCAAAAGCCAAATCCCCACATCCTCCAAAACCACCCCGACCACGGTAACGAAGCGGGCAGGCCCTGCTGATCAGGTAAAGCTGGACAAAACCTACCGACTTTCACCAAACCCACCATCGGCAGGGGCCGCGGGTGCTGACGTGACACCCAAGCCAGCCCCTGTGGTCCTACTGACGCCGACCACGGATAAATACAAAGACAGGCTGGCAGAGGCCAGGGCGTGCCTTGAAAAAGGCAAAACAAACATAAACGCGTCCAGAAACACAAAGGCGGAGATCAAAAACGCAGTTTTAACATCCCTAGACCGTTTATACAATCTAGTTAAAGAGTCGGAGGCGGCCCTAAAGATAAAACCACCCAGAGATACAAAGGTCCAGAAACCGGAGAATAACACACCGGAAATGTCCCCAAACACCGTGACCCTTGAGGCCAACTTAGTAGAGAAGTTAGCCGACCATTCGAGGCTGCTTATAGAAAGCAACATGCGAATGGACCGGCTGACGGAAACTCTTGAAAGGCAAAAGGAGACCCTCGAAAAAGCCGTAAACACCACGTATGCAAGCGTAGCGGCATCCAAAACAGGACAATTCCAAATGCCCATCAGACAAACGCTGCATTCGGTGGTGATAACTTCCACAGACGAGGAAGAGACCGGGGACCAGGTGATGGACAAAGTGAGGAAGGCCGTCGATGCAAAAGAGGGATGGATAAAGATCGAAAAAGTGAGGAAGGCAAAGGATAGGAAAGTAATCTTAGGCCTTAAAACAAGAGAAGAAAGGGAAAAGATAAAAGAGCGACTAGGGACGAGAGGCGAAGGCCTCAACGTAGAGGAAGTCAAAAACCGAGACCCACTTCTGATGCTCAGGAGTGTCCTCGCTATTAACACTGACGAGGACATTCTGAGAGCATTAAGAAACCAAAATCGGGAGATCTTTGGCGACCTCTGCAAAGGGGAAGACCGAGTCGAAATAAAGTTTCGGAGAAAGGCAAGAAACCCGCATACCAACCATGTAGCTGTGAGCGTCTCTCCGAAGATCTGGCAGAGAGCCACAAGCAAGGGCTATGTACACATAGATTTGCAGCGGGTTGAGGTCCTAGACCAATCACCACTTGTGCAATGCACACGCTGCCTGGAGTGTGGGCACAGTAAGCGCTTCTGCAAAGAGCCCGTGGACTTGTGCAGTCACTGCGGCGGCCCTCATTTGAGGACCGAATGCCCGGACTGGATCGCCAGGCTACCGCCAGTATGCCGAAACTGCACGAAGGCCGGGCTAGAGGATGTAGAACACAACGCGTTTAGCAGTGCCTGCCCGACTCGGAAAAGGTGGGAAGACATAGCCCGCAGCACAGTGGCATATTGCTAAGGGCACCCCAGGCACCAGAACAGCTTATAAGGCGCTACAAACCAACCTTCAACGCAAACGACTGGCTACCGAGGAGCTCCTAATGGAGGCGACACAGCGGAAAGCCGCCGTGGCGCTTCTGCAAGAGCCCTATGTCGGGGGCGGCAAACAAATGAAGACCTGCAAGGGAGTGAGAATCTTCCAAAGCGAGAGTGCCGAGGAGGGTGTCGTAAAGGCAGCAATAGCCGTCTTTGACGACGGGTTAATTGTAACACAATACCCGAAACTCACCTCGAACAACATCGTAGTGGTGGGGATTAACACCGTCGCTTGGAAGATGACACTCGTTTCCATCTATTTCGAGCCGGACCAACCAATTGAGCCTTATCTGGACCACCTGACCAAAATCAGAAGTGAAATAGGTGGAAACAGATGGATAGTTGGAGGCGATGTAAACGCCAAGAGCATCTGGTGGGGAAGTCCTCAAACAGACTATAGAGGCGAGGAGTTAATGGGAACTCTAAACGAGCTAAACTTAAATGTGCTGAACGTAGGAAAAGTCCCAACCTTCGACACAGTCAGAGGAGGCCGACGATATTCTAGCTATGTCGATATAACAGCCTGCTCAACGGAGGTGCTGGACCTGGTGGACGACTGGAAGGTTGACGAGGGCCTCACGAGTTCAGACCACAACGGTATCACATTCAGCATAAAACTAAAAAGATCATCCGGCATTAAAATACACAGAACAACAAGAATTTTCCATACTAAGAAAGCAAATTGGGCCGAGTTTCATGCGAAACTCGGACAATCTTTGCGACAAAACAAAATAACACAAACAGATATAACCACAATAAACACAAAAGAACAAATAGAAAACACAGTTAATCAACTAACGCAAATAGTAACCGAAATATGTAAAGAAACAATACCGCAAAAGAAAAATACTGATAAATTTAACTTACCGTGGTGGTCCCCGGAACTCGAGAAGATGAAGCGCGCTGTCGCCACCAGGAAACGCAGAATCCGTTGCGCAGCCCCAGTGAGAAGACAGAAAGTTGTGGACGAGTATATGGAACTAAAAAACAAATATGAAACTCTAGCCGCCAAAGCCCAAACGAAGAGTTGGAAGGAGTTCTGTGGGAAACAGGACAAGGAGGGATTGTGGGAAGGTATCTATAGAGTCATAGGCAGGGTCACGAAGAGAGTAGAGGACTTACCGCTGGAGCTAGACGGCGAAGCCCTAAGCGCTAAAAGTTCGGCGAGGTTGCTGGCAGAGACCTTCTACCCAGAGGACTCTGCTAGCAGCGACGACGAACACCATCAACAAATTCGCATGAAGGCGGCCGTAGTGAACAGTGGTGAGCAAACCATAGTTTGTGAACCGCCCTTCACTGTGGCCGAACTCATGTGGTCGTGCGGAACCTTTAATCCTAAAAAAGCACCAGGCGCGGAGGGCTTCACCGCTGATATATGCAGCCACGCAATCCAAGTAGACCCGGAGATGATCCTCGCCCTGCTCAATAAGTGCTTGGAGCTCCACTGCTTCCCGAGCAGCTGGAAGGAGGCTACAGTCGTTGTCCTGAGAAAGCCGGGAAAGGATAACTATAGGAGCCCCAAAGCCTATAGACCAATCGGACTACTGCCTATATTCGGAAAGATTCTGGAGAAGATGCTAGTCGCCAGGCTGAAGTCCCACCTGATACCTAGAACCAGTCCTTGCCAATATGGATTCATGCCGCAACGCAGCACCGAGGACTCCCTCTATACCCTAATACAACGAATCAAAGACAAAATAGAGAAAAAGAAAATTGTAACAGTAATTTCGTTAGATATAGAGGGAGCTTTCGACAGCGCATGGTGGCCTAAAATCAGAGTCCGGCTGGCGGAGGAGGACTGTCCCATTGGTCTCAGGCTAATGATTGACGACTACCTGAGGGATCGCAGAGTTACGGTGCGGTACGCGGGGGAGCAGTATGGCGTAGAAACTAGCAAAGGATGTGTGCAGGGGTCGATCGCCGGACCTATTCTGTGGAACCTGCTGCTGGACCCACTCTTAAAAAGCTTACAGAGCAGGGGGGACTATTGCCAGGCATTTGCGGACGACGTGGTGCTTGTGGTCGATGGAGACACTGCATCTGAAATAGCAACAAAGGCCAACTCTGCTCTCGAACATGCCCGGGAATGGGGCGTCAAGAATAAATTGAAGTTTGCGCCACATAAAACCAACGCAATGGTCATAACACGCAAACTGAAATACGACGCCCCACACCTGAGCATGGGCGGAACAGACATACAAATGGTAAAAGAGATGAAGATCCTGGGTGTCACCATAGACGACAAGCTCACCTTCAACGCCCACGTTTCAAACGTCTGCCGGAAGGCAGTGGGTATCCATAAACAGCTCTCCAGAGCAGCCAAGGCAAGTTGGGGGTTAAAACCAGAAGTTGTGAAGACCATTTACACAGCAGCAGTGGAACCAATTGTCTTGTATGCCGCCAGTGTGTGGGCGCCGGCTGCGAGAAAGCTGGGGATAATAAAACAGCTGGGGACCATGCAACGTGGCATTGCGCAGAAGATCTGCAAAGCCTATCGCACCGTATCCCTTAATTCTGCTCTAGTGCTGGCAGGGATACTCCCTCTTGACCTCCGAGTCCGAGAGGCAGCTTCACTTTATGAAGCTAAGAAGGGAGTCTCCGGGTCAGCACCTGCAGATCGGGAGATCGAAAAAATGGCTTCGGCTGCGGAGGCCCCCCATCCAGCGGAGCGTCTGGACTTAGATATAGTGAGCCTGGTAAATCGAGAAGATGTCGATACAAACAGCAGTTTCGACATGCGAATCTTCACCGATGGGAGCAAGATTGCGGGCGGAGTTGGAGCCGCGCTATCCATATGGAGTGGCGAGACCGAAATATGCGCCCGCAAACTTGCTCTTTCGAGGTACTGCACGGTTTACCAGGCCGAGCTCCTGGCACTATGCAGAGCCACGGCAGAAGCCAAAAAGCTCAAAGGAAATTCCTTTGGAATTTACAGCGACTCCATGTCAGCTCTCCAATCAGTAACTAACTACTCAAGCCTCCATCCCCTGGCAGTCGAAGCGAGGGATAACATCCACACCTTATCCCGACAATGCAAAACTATACGTTTGCACTGGATTAAAGCGCATGCAGGATTGGATGGAAATGAGAGAGCGGATGAGCTGGCAAAAGAGGCTGCTGTGAATTCCAAGAGGAAACCTGACTACGACAAATGCCCTGCTTCATTCGTTAAGCGGAACATCCGTGCTGCTACGCTTGACGAGTGGAGCAAACGCTACGAAGAAGGGAACACAGCATCCGGCACAAAACTCTTCCTACCAAACGCCGTAGAGGCTTATAAAATAGTCAGAAAATTTGAACCGACGAATGTCACAACTCAAGTGTTGACAGGGCACGGCGGGTTCTCCGAATACTTAAACCGGTTTAAGTGTAAGGAGAGCTCGTCCTGCATCTGTGATCCAGAAATGGAAGAGTCAGTGCCACACGTCCTAATTGACTGCCCCGTTCATGCCAGAGAGCGATTCAATACAGAACAACTACTCAATACACCAATAACTAGAGAAACATTACAAGAACTAATGGTAGAAAAAGAGAAAAGAAAGATATTTCTAGATTACAGTACTCGTGTAGCAAAACTTGTAATTGAGCGGAATAAATAGATAAGATTAGAAAAATATGTTAGTACAATATATAAAATATTAGACTTTAACATATGTAACAGATATTGTATACCAAAATGTAACTAGAAAATAGTGAAAAACCAATATGTAAGAAACTAGCACAAACGAATAATGTAAATAGCTACCTAAAACTAATAAGATAAGATAGATATAAGGAAAGAAATGTTAGATAAAAATATTGTATTGTAAAAATAAAAGAAAGCTCCCTGTGTTCATCCTCTCCCTAAAATTAAATAAATAAATAGACAGCCTAGGCCTTAAAAAGTAGATGGGAAACCCACCCATAAACCGAAAGAAAGATGATGAATGACAGAAAGAACCGTATGTAGAATGAAAGTACGAGAAGCATAAATGATAGAACTGGAATGAAAGAAAATCAAGTAAACATAGACTCCGATTACGTTGGAGGAACAGTATAAAAAAAAAAAAAAAAAAAAAAAAAAAAAAAAAAAAAAAAAAAAACCTAACCTAACCTAACCTAACCTAACCTAACCTAACCTAACCGGGGTGCAGGGCTGGTAGACCTCCTCGTGGTGCACCCTGGGAGGGGGAGGATAGCCGCTCAGTTGCGCGCTTGCTATTCTCCCTCTGCTAACTACCAGTCACAGAAATGGTTGCAGTCGAGCTTGCTCCTGCGTGGGCTTAAGTGCCGTGTCCCCCAACAAACAAAAACCCCCATCCTCTTATTAGTAGTAATCTACTAACTATCACTAAATCGCCATTAACATAATGCGCCGTCGAGCCACCGCGTTGGTGCCCTATTGCGCTGCCGCGGTGGCCCGACGGAATGCTGGCGCAAACTGTCGGCCGTCGCAGGCAGGTACCCCCAAAAACTCCCCCCATACGCTTCCAAATATAAACCCCCATTAACTCCCAAATTACCTACCCCATATGCTATCAAATATCGACCCCATACGCTTCCAAATACCAACCATACACTCCCAAATATTAGCCCCCATACATTCCCAAATACCCCCATACACTCACATCCACTCAACCACTCCCAACAACAACATTCCCCTAAACCCTCAATCCTTTAGTAAATTAACTTATTTACTAACTAACGCCACAGCTCCATTTACACTTTGCACCACCGGGCCACCGCGCCGGTGCGCCTTTGCACCGTAGCGGTGGACCAACGGCTCGCTGGAGCAAACTGCCATGCAGTCCCCCAAAAAAACCCAACCCCACCCAAATCAAAAACCCCCAAAAACTTACACCAACACACCGGAGGGCATTCGCAAGACTTCCCTCCAACCAACCGCTCTTTGTGGATAGCTGGTCGCCCGTATACCGATAGCGAGGGCCAGCTATCCCACAATCAAACACAAAAACACCCCAAATAAACTACACACACACCCCCAACCAAACCAAAAACACACTCCACACGAAGCGGGGGAGGTTTTAGTCCGTAGGCGACTGGCGATGGCACTCCATCTCAGGGTGGAGTGCCATCGCCAATCGAGTCGGGCATGCGGTCGGGTACGGGCCCGGCCGTATCCTATGAGGATTTCCTCCCTCGCCGCAAAAAAAAAAAAAAAACAAAAAAAAAAAAAAAAAAAAAACCTAACCTAACCTAACCTAACCTAACCTAACCTAACCTAACCTAACCTAACCTAACCTAACCTAACCTAACCTAACTCAAAACCTAACCTAACTCAAAACCTAACCTAACTCAAAACCTAACCTAACTCAAAACCTAACCTAACTCAAAACCTAACCTAACTCAAAACCTAACCTAACTCAAAACCTAACCTAACTCAAAACCTAACCTAACTCAAAACCTAACCTAACTCAAAACCTAACCTAACTCAAAACCTAACCTAACTCAAAACCTAACCTAACTCAAAACCTAACCTAACTCAAAACCTAACCTAACTCAAAACCTAACCTAACTCAAAACCTAACCTAACTCAAAACCTAACCTAACTCAAAACCTAACCTAACTCAAAACCTAACCTAACTCAAAACCTAACCTAACTCAAAACCTAACCTAACTCAAAACCTAACCTAACTCAAAACCTAACCTAACTCAAAACCTAACCTAACTCAAAACCTAACCTAACTCAAAACCTAACCTAACTCAAAACCTAACCTAACTCAAAACCTAACCTAACTCCGAACCTAACCTAACCTATGTATCGTTCAAACGACCAGGCGAGTCGAGGGAAAATCTTAACAGCGCGTTTTACATTTTACTTTTTACATTTTTCAGTGCCATCTGTTGGTTTCATGTTTACCGTATCAGAATCACAAACTCCCTACAGCCATTACAAACAATAGAAAACTTATTCAATGGGTGGATGAGTATGTATTCATGTGTCAAAGCTTGAACTGTGACGTCACAGATGTTTCAAAGAGCGTTTTATGCGCGAAGCAATCTGTCCAAATAAATGTAATACTTGACTCGCCGCGGCGCGGCGCGTGGGCGTCAGCGGCGGCGGGCGCGTCCGCTGGCGGCACTGCAGGGTGTGTCATTTTCAAAAAATGTTGAATTTCTATACGTAATACCTTTCAAAAGTTGCCTTTTATCATTCTATTACGATTTCAATTTAAAAAAAACTATTAAATATTACTCTTTTAGGTCGCCCATTGACCTTGAAGTTTAAGAAAAAAAACACAAAATATGTTAAATTTTCACTTGGATATATCATGCCTTCTATATATTTTAAAACACCAAAATCTTCTTAAAAACAATAAAAAAAGCATAAATAATTCGTCGTAAAAATCATATATTTAGACCCGCGATTTTAATTTCGACCTACCCTCTATTACGGCGGTAAATGTCATTTCTCACAAGTTTTGATCATACGATACCATTATTAACGGAACTTCATAACTTATTTAAGTACTGGTACCTCAATCAGAGAAACGTAGTACGATGGTCGAGCGCCTATTCGGAGCCATACAGGTTGGAGTGCGGAGTGAGGCAGGGAGGGGTGACCTCGCCTAAGCTCTTTAACCTCTATGTCAACGCACTCTTGGAGGAGCTCAGCAGCACTCGTGTCGGATGCCATATTGACGACACATGTCTTAATAATATCAGTTATGCGGATGATATGGTGCTGCTGAGTGCCTCTCCCTGCGGATTGTCTAAATTATTACACATTTGCGAAAACTACGCACTCAGTGACGGTTTGACATACAATGTCAAAAAAAGCGAATGCATGGTCTTTCAAGCCAAAGGAAAAAAGCTACTGTCTGTACCACCAATTAGACTATATGGAACTCCACTGAAAAGGGTCGATCGATTTAAATACCTTGGGCATGTGGTAACCTTTGACTTGAAAGATGATATTGACATTGAAAGAGAGCGGAGAGCGTCTGTTAGAGCGAACATGGTGGCCCGCAGATTTGCTAGTTGCTCCCCAGAGGTAAAAATAACGCTCTGTAGGGCATATTGCACTACCTTCTACGAGTACACTGCTAGTCTGTGGGCTCACTATACGCAAAAACAGTACAACGCTCTTCGTATACAGTATAACAATGCTTTCAGGATGCTGATGGGGTTACCCCGTTTCTGTAGTGCCTCAGGGATGTTTGCGGAGGCCAGGGTGGACTTTTTTACACCACCATGAGGAAACGCTGTACATCCCTGGTGAGCAGGGTTCGGGCTAGCGGAGAGATTCGACTGTCAGTACCTGAACCATTGTCATATGATTCATGTGCTGACATCGAATCCCTAAATGACATGTAAATAAGTTTAGTTCTGTGTTGTCAATTATTAGCAATTTATTTATTTTACTTTTTTTTTTGTATGTCTTTCCCGACCACGGAACAATGGTGTTCCGGACCTTTGGGAGGCGTATGCGGAGCCGAAGCCAACGCGCAGAGGCCCTTTCGACAATTTAATGAAAAGAGAGGGGTACACTAAGCCGACTAAGCGGATGCTGCCCCTGCCCGTGTCATTGGACGCACACAGAGACAGCACCCGCCATGGTGTAAGGACTATTGAGAGTTAATGGAGTCTAAAATCTACTACATAGATAGATAGATAAAAAACTTTATTCATTCCCACAACATACATGGTAATTAGTTACAAAGATTATTAATAATAGGCATGCAGCTTAAAATTAAAATTACGGTGCCATATAAAAACAAGAAAAAAAAACATAAATGGACATTAACCATGTGTCATGGCAGAGAATTGGCGCTGGCTCAGCATAATGATGCGGCAAGCCACATCGCTGATATTCTGCCAGGACCTTACAAAAAGTTTGTGCAACGCTTTATGACGTACCTTCTGTTTTATGTCCGAATATCATGTTAAAGTAAATTTGTAAAGTATGTAGTTATTTTTTGCGTTATCAATATTTTAAAGTAGATGTAACATTTGTATAACATAGGACATAGTGACATAAGTACATTCAAAATGAGAAAGAACAAATATTGAATGAAATATGAATGAAAAGGGAGTTTTAGCCTTTCTCTTTTTGTTCATTTAAAAGATGTAAACGATATTTGTTTTTGAAACTATGTTTGGTTTTTAAACTACGAATTGGTGGTGGAATATTGTTCCAACATTTAGTTGCATGGTAGCGAAAACTCCCCCTAAAAGCAGCGGAACTGTGTCTGGGGACCCGTAAAACGACTGCTCGTGATGGTCTAGGTTGGTGGTGGGTATTAGATAGCCATACGAGTTTTTTAAAGAGATAAGAGGGTTGTTTAGTTTGGATAGTGTCAAATAGCAGACATGCAAACATAAGTTCTTGTCGAGCGGACATTTTTAACATATCTGATTTATTAAGGTATGGTGTGATGTGCTTCCTGGGAGGTATTTTGAAGCAATATCTAGCGCAGGCATTTTGTACTCTTTGAATGAGACGCTGTGAACGGGCCAGAAGACATGAGCCATATGCAGTGAGACAATAATTGAGTTTGGATAAAATCAGGGATTCACAGAGTCTCATTCTTAGATCGACACTGAGGAAGTTTCGGATGTTATATAAAAGTTTCAAGCGATAGAGACAGTTTCGAACGATTTCGACCACGTGATTTTCAAACCGCAAATTTGTGTCGAGTAAAAGTCCTAGATTTCTCGCTTCATCGACACGATTAACCTTTACATCATTAACCAATATAATTGGACCTTTACTTATAATATCATTTGTCTGTTTTCGAGACCCAAGTACCATGTATTTAGACTTTGTTGGATTTAGTACGAGACAATTTGTGGAGGACCATTCTGATAATCGTTTTAAATCATCATTTACCTTTTCTACTGCCGAAGCAATATCACGGGGGTTGAAAGATAGAAATATTTGTAAATCGTCAGCATATAGCTGGTATTTATAATGCTTTATGCATGTGATAATATCAGTGCTATAAAGGATAAACAAAAGAGGACCTAGGATGGATCCCTGAGGGACTCCTCTATTTACCGGACATGGATTAGACGTCAAATAGGAACCATCTTTGTCTGTCAATTTAACGATTTGCTTACGGTCTTTGAAGTAACTTTCGAACCAACGTACTGAATATTGACTACGTAATGAAATACTAATTATTGGTAAAGTCAGTGGAAGTGTAGGGTTTCTGGTTTCTCGACCTTTTTTGTTTCTCGAGGCACGGGAATTCTCGACCACGATTTCTCGAGTTTCTCGAGTATCTCGAGAAATTTTAGAAGGTCTTTTCCGACCACGGAACAATGGTGTTCCGGACCTTTGGAAGGCGTATGCGGAGCCAAAGCCAACGCGCAAAGGCCCTTTAGACAATTTAATGAAAAGTGAGGGATACACTAAAAGGATGCTGCCCTTGCCCGTGTCATGGGACGCACGCAGAGACAGCGCCCGCCATGGTGTAAGGACTATTCAGTTAATGGAGTCTAAAATGTACTAGGCTATTGGGTGAATAGTATGGGCTAATTACTGGGCTATTGGGTGAAGAACCGGACGCCTGCTTAATAAAACGGTATCCAATTTTAATTCCGGCAGACGGTGACTCGCCCTCCGCAAGATGGGATCCCATAAAAAGCGACATCAAAGATGGCTCAAGGGCAACACCGGTGCGGGGGCTGGGGGTAGAGAGGTGTCACTAGACTTTAAACATATAATATAGCCAACTCGCCACTTAGCTAGGTTTCCACATCTACCCTCGAGAACGCAGCTCTAGCGACCCCACTCTGGACTGGACAGCCGGTCCTACATTCCCACTCATCCGACAGGTTAAGCACAGAGCACAGACAGCATAAGCTAGACGTGTTAAACACGTGTTTTTTTTTTACTTATCGCTCTTGCGATTTATTTCTCGAATTCTCGAGGCATTGCGGTTTTTTTTCCCGTCTCGACGAAGGACAAATTTCTCGAGATTTCTCGCCTCGAGAATTCTCGAGTAGAAACCCTATGGAAGTGTCATTAAAACCATGTCAAATGTAATCCCATCATACCCCATAGCGTTCGATTTGGTACTAAGCAATAATTTTGTTATAAACGTCTCGTCAACAGTACTGAAACTAAAAGTAAAAGAGCCATATCGTAGAGTATCAAAGTACATTAAAGTGGCAGACTCCACCACGATACTTCCTGGAACCTTTAAAAAGTTATTATTTATAACTGTTGGATCGTTGAAAATAGGCGGCAAGCTAGATTTATCCTTGATATTAGGAATTACATCTTTCTTTAAATTTTTCCAAAGGGTTTTAGGGTTCTTCAAATTATTATTGATATGTTGCTCGAAATAGGCTTTTTGTTCAAAATATAAACTAGTGTTTATCAAATGTTTTAATGATTTATAATTATGTTTATCGGAGTCCTGTTTGCGCTGTTTATATTTTTTAAATGCCTCGTTACGCAGACTCATCATATAACGAACGTTGTTTGTAAGCCATGGCTTGGCTGCTTCTTTTATAATTATTTTATTTACTGGAGCATATAAATCAAAAACATCCAGAACACAAGTGTTGAACAATGTTACCTTGTCTTCAACGGACCTTTGACAGGCGATGCTATTCCAATGTAACTGGCTCAAATGACGGTTAAAATGCTCACAATTGATTTTATTTATGCGTCTATTCCAGGAAATTATTGGCGCAGGTTTGATTATCTTAATGTTTACGTTAACGAATACCATAGCGTGGCCACCCAGTTCTTCATTATGATCAACCTCGGCATCAAGAATTGTAGCATCAGAACAGATTAAATCGATTAGAGTGGAACTGTGCTCTGTAAAATGTGTTGGCTCAGTGATATAATTTAGTAAATTGTTACATGCTAAAAATTGCGTCAGCCGCTTGGTCTTACAGTCATTCGCGTCCAGCATATTAACGTTAAAGTCACCGCTCAGAATAATGTGGTCATACTTAGTGAATGATACAATTGTTTCACCAAGCGCATCCAAGAATATGTCTAAGCTAAGCCAAGGTGGACGGTACGCTGTTCCTATCAATAAAATAATTTTATTTATTTTGATTTTTAGCCACATTTGCTCCACGTCTGGGTGAGTTGGGTATACAAAGGTTCTCGCATTTATATGACTTTTAATATAAAAACCAACTCCACCACCGCCCTTTTTCGTCCCGAGCCTGCGTGGGGCATGCCGCAGTCTATACCCGGGCACAGACGGCGCACGTCCCTCCTGTCCCGACTGCAACCAAGTTTCATTTATAGCAATGATTTCCGGTTTATGTTTCTCTACTGCGACTGCGAACTCATTATGTTTCTGCAGACTACATAAAGATCCTGCATTAAAATGTCCAAATCTAAAATGTTTGTGTTTTATTTTGAATAAAAATGAATACCAAATTGATTAGATAAGGGTTGAGTATTTTTGTGTGAGCAGGATGCTACGCAGAGCAGGATAGTGTACATGTCAGGAAATGAGAAATTAAGTGTCATTACTAGAACGATTTCATTTTTATAAAATATTCCAATTATTTCCAATTGAAATACACATTTCAGTGGGATATTATAAACAATATCACTGAGCAATCTAATTAAAATTTTGCTATCAATACATAAATCAGTTTTAAAATATTCTAAATATTTCCCTACATACAAGTCCACATAAAGTATTAAATATAGTTGTAACATTTGCACTTTAATAGAATAACTTAACATAAATACATCAGTATACAGGCAGCTATTAATTATCTTAGACATCTTATAAGCACCAATGATGCCAAAAACGCTATAAAATAAGGCTATTATATGCCACAGGAAAAATACTATCCAAGTCGCTTTCAGTCCTAATCCGATGCACTTTCGACGATTCTGATTTTCTTGCATAGATTCGACCTTCTCTGCTCCAAATAAATCGCCATTGTTCGGAGCGACCTCTCTCACGTGCCTTATTAAATAGGGCCCGGTTCTTCTTTGTGAGTCGGTCGTGGAGATGAAATTTTGAGGGAGCGTGGTCGGGTAGGCGGATCCCTTCAGTGGTGGCGCCGCGGCGGACTCGCGCGCTCTTGAGGAGCTGAGGGGTGATTTTTGAGATTCGAGCACTCGAAAGTGACATTTAAAACTCTGAATAAAACGATGAAATTATGTTTTAAAAATAAAAGCGATAGAAATTTAAAATAATGATTATTTAAACTATTAATTCCATGCGAAAAAATTGGCTACAAACTTTTGAGTGCGTTTAGTTTCGAGCTTGAATTTTTTGAATTCGATCGTCCGGCTGTCAAAAATCGGCCCCCTGATCACGGAGCGCACGGCGCGCCAGACGCACCACTAGAGGGCGCGGGCGTGCCGACTCCGGGCCCCCCGATTGTGGTACCTCACGTACGGGCCCGACCCGGTCCGCACTCACGACATCGTCCTCCTCCAATCTTACACCTATCTTAGTCGCCAGAGCCATAACAGTGTGCACGGTGGACTCTTCTTTGAATTCCGGGATTCCCGAAATCTCAAGGTCATTGGAAAGTGCAGCCTGATCCTTATCATTTAATTCAATTTCCAACCGGGTTATTGTATCACGTAAAACTTGAAGATCTGAACTCTGAACAGATTTACGTTCTGCCAGCTTAGACTGTTATTCTTTGTTTTCTTCCTCAAGGACATTTACTTTCTCAGTGACCGACTGGAGGTTTTGTTTTAATCCCTTTAATTCGGCCATAAGTGAATTTGTGCTACGCTACTATTAAACTCTGACCTCAATGTGTCGATTTGTTTATTAAAATGAATATTTAGCTCCAACCTGAGTTTTAACAACCTGTGAATTTTAAATTTAATAGTGCCGCAAACGCACCGTACGAGATACTACTCGTACTTTCGCTTCGCCCTCTTCGTTACGACGTTGCGCCTCTTGTAAATTTCTTATCGTGGACGAGTCATTTTCGAGGTCCAGTATACCTAGATGCATCGCAGGACATGTCCGCCTGCTGGGACTCCGAGAGGTTGTCGTTGTTGACCTCGTTGGCACTAATTTGTTGATCTAGGCTTCGGATTAAAGTGTAATCTGCGCCTCGTTTGCGAGACGTCACATTATTGCAGCTCGGGCACCGCCATTCCCGTTTCAAGCGAATTATATTTTCCTTATGCTCCTCGCAAGTCATGTTTACACATTTATAGTGGTAATTGTTTTTACAAAGCACGCACACAAGCAGATCAACGTCACTGATAGGGAAAGGGCAATCTAAGCACTTCATATTTACTGTTTAAAATTGATATTAATTATTAAAATGTCACTAACGCAAAACCAAAACAGAAATGTTGGTAGATGATTACTGTTCACGTGGATTGCAGTACTCGGTTCTCGACGTTAAAATAGAAACGATACAGTCTATTATCGCACTAGGATGCTAAGAACGCGGCGGCTGCATTGGTTATCAGAAAGGTCTTTAGCGCCGCTAATGTTCATACATCTTACGCGTTCGTTTCACGGACTCTTATCTCTGCCAGCACACAATGATTGTCACAACCGTTTCCATACAGCGTTATAATTATTTGCTTCGTTTTGTAATATTCACTGATATTAATTTCGTTTTATATGATATTTAAATGTAAAAAAGTTCACTTTAGCGTATAGTCACTATTTTGCACCGAAACTTAATGTTTTTACATTGTTAATTGATTTTAAATTGCACAGCAACACGAGAGCGGTGTTAAGCGTTGCCCGCCCCCCCCGCGTACCATGACTACTAGGCTATTGGGTGCATAGTATGGACTGATTAATGGGCTACTGGATGAAGAACCGGACGCCTGCCTAATAAAACGGTATCCAATTTTATTTCCGGCAGACGGTGACTCGCCCTCCGCAAGATGGGCCCCCGAAAAAAGCGACATCAAAGATGGCTCAAGGGCAACACCGGTGCGGGAGCTGGGGGTAGAGAGGTGTCACTGGACTTTAAACATATAGCCAACTCGCCACTTAGGTTTCCACATCTACCCTCGAGAACACAGCTCTAACGACCCCACTCTGGACAGCCGGCTAAGGCAAGCCAGAGGCAGGGGACCTGTCCCACCATCCGACAGGGCACCCCAGGGGCACTCAGGTACGTGGAGCCGCTACTCTCCAACAGCTCGCCACAAGCTGCCCTGCGTTGACTGATTGCGCTTGCGCTGGTGAAAACCAGTGGGCGATGGGGTCGTCACATCCCTACGCCTTATTATTATTATTATTTTATTAATTATTAATATTAGGACTGTTAGATTAACATTAATGTCAATTAATATGTTTATTGTTTTTAATATTTAATTGTAATTAAGTTATAATGTTATTTGAATTGTTATTTTAATTATAGGGTTTTACCCGTGGTACCACGGTTTTTGTACCACGGGGGACCACGGGAATTTTTTTTCCCGTATTTTCCCCGTAGACCCCACTGCTCCAGTTTTAAGTTATCTTTTTGAATACGAAACTGTCCGTGGGTCTACGGGTCATTCCTCGAAAATAAATATTTCCCGTAGTCCCACAGCAATAGATAAGTCATAAATTACGCCTCTAAATACTATTATTTTTTTAATAGGCAAGGTAGGTTTTGGTTATTTTTTTTTGCTGTGCCTTTAAATACTAGCAAATGAATACCATTCTCGAGCAGTGGGTCTATCTATGGGGACAAAATTAGTACTCGTGGATCCACTGAGGGTCATAGCAGTGTGGGACCACGGTTAATACCCGGTTCTTTTCAATTACCCATAGTCCCATTTCGGTGTTGTGGGTCTACGGAGAATTTTTTTTACCCGTGGCACCCCATGGTACAAAGGCCGTGGTACCACGGTTAAAACCCGATTATTTGATGTACCTATTTATAATGAATGACCCACGTTGGTTGATGAATAAAATGAAATTGAAAAAAAAAATTATGTTACTAGTATTCGGTGGTTTTCTTCGTGTTTTTAGTGATTAATTTAGTATTGTGATATAGTAAGTAGTGAATATAAGTAGTGTGGAAACTAGAGTTCAGACTAAAATGCGGATTTTGGACACGTATCCCCGCGAAAATTAAATGTTTTATGCTTCCTACAATTGAAGAGATGTAATACAAGCCGTTATGGAAGTGTGGAAAAATGCTTCAATACCAAATGTTACAGAGGCAAGAGCTTGTCAATTGCTTAACCTCTTATCGAAACAAATACCAACTGTTGCTGAAATTTTTAAAGAGAAAGGCTAAAGGGACATCATACTTAGATAATATAAATAATTTCAAGACAAATTCATTACTTCTTTTCGATATTAGTGCGTGCAAATGCGTCGATCATACCATCTGCAAATGTGGCAAGTAAAAGGCTCAGACTAAGAATTAACAGGCTTGAAAAACAAAATAAACGTACGTCTGAATTTTTTTTTCAACCTTCAACATCTAGTAATGAACCCGGAGTATATTCGGAACCAGAAACCGACGATACCTCGAGGGATTTAGAATATCAATGCAAGCAACCATCCAATATTTCACAAGACTCATAACAAAAAAAAGACTATAACAAAATTGGAAAGGCTTTCTGAAATATGCGATCGTTATTATGGGAAAATAAAAAACCTCTCACGTCCGTCTGTCTGTTTGTCTGTCTGTCTGCCTGTCCGTCTGTCACCAGGCTGTATCTCATGAACCGTGATACGTAGTTAGACAGTTGAAATTTTCACAGACGATGTATTTCTGTTGCCGCTATAACAACAAAGACAAATACTAAAATACATAATAAAATAAATGTTTAAGGGGGTTCCCATACAACGGACATGATATTTTTGCAATTTTTGTCTGTCACTGGGCTGTATCTCATGAACTGTGATAGTTAGGCAGTAGAATTTTCACAGATGATTGCTGTTATAACAACAAATACCGGCCGGTTTTTCAATCATCGGAGCTGTTATTTACGAAAGTATTACCTAGCTTAGCTAAAAATAATATATTTTTCAGGTTTTGATTTACCTCTTTGTCGGCGTGATTAAATTAAAACACATACCTATCTACCTACTCATACCAAATTTTAGTTTTCTTAGACTACGGAACCCTAAAAAGAGTTAAATATTTTTTCCATAGGTATTAGGTACAGTCGACGCCGACGTCAAACATACGTTTACACTTTTGAGTCTTTTGTTCCTTTGTAATTGACTTTGACACTTGTGACATTAGGTATATCATGCCGTATCGTGCCTGATAAAGAACCCTGTACATCCTTCTTTCAACTTTTTTCTAATCTCAAAAAAAAACGAACTATAGAAAACAGGCATAAAAAAACTGGCCAAGTACGACTCGGACTCGCGCACGAAGGGTCCCGTACCTTTATCTATCTCTCTCTCTTAGGTCGTTCCCTCATGTCTGAGGATCGTGGTCAGCATCAGGGTTGCATCTGGAGCGGATGATCTGCCTCCACCGGTTTCTGTCTAGCTAGCGCGTCTCTTACGACCGTATATAATTGCGCAGACGACGAATCTTTCACTTGATCGGCCCATCTGGTTGGTGAACGACCGCGCGATCTTTTGCCCTCAGTGTTTCCCACCACAATCAGTTTTTCGAGATTTTCGTCGCCCCTACGCATTGTGTGACCGAAATACGAAAGAATGCGTTGCTGGCATATGGTGGCTGGCAATCGAATTTTTACTACTAACTGGGTCAATATCGATGCATTGGTGCGTCTCGCAGTCCAAGGTATTCTCAACATTCGTCTCCAGCACTTTATCTATAAAAACAGTTTATCTATAAAAACTGCAAAAAAAACATGACTTTTGTATAGGAGCCCCCTTAAATATTTTATTTTATTCTGTGTTTTAGTATTTGTTGTTATAGCGGTAACAGAAATACGGCCTGGTGCCAGACGGACTAACGGACGGACGGACTAACGGGCGGCCGGACGGACAGCGGAGCCTTAGTAATATAATAGGGTCCCTTTTTACCCTTTGTGTACCTACGGAACCCTAAAAAGTTGGTTGAGCAAGTTCTTCATAGGTTACATGTTAAATGAAAATAATAATTATGATTTTGCTTGTTTTAGACACTGTGCGATATATCTTAACCTAAACAAATCAGTGAAATCAACCAAGCATGTCTCTTAAGTCATAACTAAGTACTTAAATATAAATTGAAAAATAACTGCAATTGTGTAAAAAGTTGCTGAAGCTTGAAATAGTATTAGATTATCCGCACTCGGCAAGTAAGTATAAGGCCGTGTCCTACGTGGTGGGCGAATTCAAGGTTCTATTTCGCGCGAAAGTATCAAACAAACCGATCACGTTCGCGTCTTTTAGCTACGTAGTTCACTTCAAACGCTGGTCGACCGTTTCTTTCTTTCGCAGCGCCGCTTCGTGTTCACGTTGATTCGCTCAAGTCAAGTCACGTAGGATAGGACGCCACGTATCGTCAATCGTATAGTAGTATAGCATGTGGTGTGTGCGCCGGAGCGCAGCTAGCTGGGGCTACAGGAGACTCTTCCCTCAGTTTTTCTCTACAATACTTTATCGATTTACCGTCTATAGATATTTAGGCAATGTTTTCAGATATACAGATATGTTTTTTGGTAAGAATGTGTTTTTCATATTTTGAAACAAAAATGATTTAAGCCATTTCCAGAACCTGCTGCTACGAAGAAAATACTAAACAAAAAAACCGGCCAAGTGCGAGTCGGACTCGCGCATGAAGGGTTCCGTACCATTATTTATAAAAACCGGCCAAGAGCATGTCGGGCTATGCTCAGTATAGGGTTCCGTAGTTGCCGGCCTGTTACAATTCATTAATTCAAAAGGTCGTTTCTTACGGGAAATTTACGTCCTTTCACTATGGGTTTTTGAGTGATAACTGAAAAACGGCTCAACCGATTTATTAGGCCTCACTTTCATGACTTTTTCAAAATTTTTGGACCCACGGTTCAAAAGTTAGATTGGGCGCCTTTCAACTTTCGGAGTTATTAACATTTACCCTAATTCTTTTTAAAAGACCTATCCAACGATACCCCACACAACAGGGTTGGAACGAAAAAAATTTAGCCCCCCACTTCACGTGTACGGGAGGTACCCTAAAAAACATATTTTTCCATCGATTGATGTGCATCATGTTGATATTTGGTAAAAAAATATTTCTTGACAATTACTTGCATGTATGGAGTGCCCCCCTAAAAATATTTTTTTCAGAAATTTCATTACATAACTAGGCGGCACACACGATACTATTTATGTAAAACTTTGATAATGATACGTCTTAGGCTGGCTCTACATCATGTGCCATCACAGGGACGCAGCTATATGACGGAACGAGATGGCAATATCGATGATGGCATATCATGTAGAGGAGCCATTATAGTTTCCGAGTAAAATGGATGTGACATACGTACGGACAGACAGACAGACATGACGAATCTATAAGGGTTCCGTTTTTTGCCATTTGGCTACGGAACCCTAAAAAAGATTAAAAAGTGTCTATTTATATATTTACTTTTTTTAATTGTTAGGTATGTATGTACTAATATCGTATTTTTAAATCAAGTCAGTA
This sequence comes from Pammene fasciana, assembly GCA_911728535.1. NCBI lineage: Eukaryota > Metazoa > Arthropoda > Insecta > Lepidoptera > Tortricidae > Pammene > Pammene fasciana. The sequence goes on along the minus strand of OU452289.1, from coordinate 18,052,217 downwards.
ATCCGACAGCTCCTGTCTACATTGTATTGTATTGTAAATCACTTTGTATGGTAGAACTGTCAGATGCATGTCTCGAACTAACTTTTGTTATTTTACTTACAGAAATGCGTGCTTTGTGCATTTTTGCACTTGGGCTTTATAGTTTACGTAAGTACACTCCGAGATTACGTATTTAAGTGCAATTCCACTGTTCAGACTCTTTACAGCAAATAATATATGTAGCTATCTATATAGTTGTTAGAGAGATAGCTACACTCAGAGGTCACCTAAATCGGGTAACCTTCTAAGGTATTGGCAACACGTAGTGACCTGTTTCCATTGCCCTATAGTTGCGAGAAGTATGCAGCACTGTGATTGAATTACCAAGATCCTTGTAGTTCATTTTTGAATATATTTACTTCAAATGATTTTTCCTTACTTTATTTATTGAGGTTTACTTGAAGACTCATTATGTTTAATTTACATTCTTATTATTACTTTGAGCCCGGATGTAGTCCAGGGTCTGATGATAGAAATTGGTTAGCAGAACTCCTTATCTACTAGGCATAACTCAACCGTGTTTGAAGTTATTAGACTTAGCTTGATAAGCAGCATCACGTAAGATAAATGTGTTTGATAAATGATACATGAGGTCCAGCGCCTCATAAATAAGTTGATCGACACGGGCTTGTGTAAGTAATTCCATTTGATGCATTCCAGCGTACACGAGACCACAACCGAAAGAACTGGTGTTTGGACAGACTACCGCGAAACCAACCACGTATGTAATACAAGCATATACTTATTCGGAAGTACTAATCAAAGTGGCTATAATAAATAATGGTCGGCAGCCCACCTTAAAGTCCTTAAACCTGGACCTTCGTTATTCGGCCTAGTTTCATGTTCTGTTCTAATATCATGTGTCAAAGTTATTACACGAAATAAACGATTTTGATTGATTTGATTGATTGAAATGGAGATGGATTGGGCACATGGCGCAGGTGTTTCAGCGCTCGCGCCGCGCCGCGCGCCGTGGGCACGACAGTGACAACTCATGACGCTTACCTTACCTACGTCCTTGGTGTTGAAATGTTAATGTTGAATATGAGGTGTGATTGTGTAGGACGCTCGTGTTCTACGCGCCGAACCCCGGGTTGGACCCGTACTGGCAGCACGGCCATTGGGTGTTCGGCAGCACGAGCGAGGGCACCACGAGGAAGCACTCTGGCCGCTTTCTGGTGTGCGGCCGCCCCTGCCCGCGCGTCTACAGGAAGTGAGTACCTACTCTACTGGGTCACCTCACCTCACCTCACTGCCCTCAGTGGGTGGGCAGCACGCGCAAGCCGGGTGCCGCTGCCGCCACCTCCATGGTGCGCTCATTGTTGTTGTTGTACGAATGGTTGATCACAATGGCCTTGGCCACAGATTATACATAAGTACCTATATATAAGCCGTGGCAGGTTAAGGGGCCTTTTTGTGCCGGAACAACTGTTACGACCCGATTTTTAGGGTTCCGTAGCCAAATGGAAAAAACCGGCCAAGAGCATGTCGGGCCATGCTCAGTGTAGGGTTCCGTAAACTGAGACCATTAATTCAAAAGGTCGTTTCTTACGGGAAATTTGGCGGCGCTTCCGTCATTTTTACTTACGTCCTTTCACTATTGGTTTTTGAATGATAACTCAAAAACGGCTTAACCGATTTATTTCAATATAGTTTTCATTGAAGGTACTCATTACGCCTCAGTTTCATGATTTTTTTCAAAATTTTAGGACCCACGATTCAAAAGTTAGATGGGGGGACGCCCTGTTTTAAACTTTCGGAGCTATTATTTCCGAAAGTATTAGTTTTATCCAAAAACTGTTTTAAAAGATCCTAATTTTTTTTAAAAGACCTATCCAACGATACCCCACACAACTTGGTTGGAACGAAAAAAAAATTCGCTCCCCACTTCACTGCCCACACACTTCATTCGCTCTCCAGCTTTCTAGTGCAAACGGTCACTAAGCTAGACCGCGGACGGACGGACGGACGGACATGGCGAAACTATAAGGGTTCCGTTTTTGCCATTTTAGCTACGGAACCCTAAAAACGGAACCCTTACAAAGTCGTCATGTCTGTCTGTCTGTCCGTCCGTATGTCGTAGCCATTTTACTCGGAAACTATAAGACGTATCATTATCAAATTTTTACATAAAGTGTATTGTGTGTGCCGCTACTTAGTTATTTATTAAATTGAAATTCATGCCAAATACTCAAGGCTATAGGAACTTTCAGATGTAGCAAGACCAAACTTTTATGTCAACGCAATCAAAAGAAATAGCAATTTAACTTGCATATTTTGAAACTGAGTACCTACTCGCAAGAAACTCAAAACCTAAAGGGCACTTCCCGTAAACTCAAAAACTTGAAACTTGGCACGAAGAAACTTCATATAGCACAGACAAAGGAAAAAATATGAAAAGTAGACATTTTTAGTAGAATCATACAAAAAATATTTTTATAAATTTTAAATTTACTACCTTTTTCCTCGTAAACGCGTAGAGGTATTAAGTTGAAATTCATATCAAATACTCAGGTCTATTCTATAATACCTTTCAGCTGTAGCAAAACCAAAGTTTTATGTTAACGCAATCAAAAGAAATAGCAATTTAAGTTGCATATTTTGAAACTGAGCACTCGCCAGAAACTCAAAACCTAAAGGGCACTTCCCGTAAGCTTGGAAACTTGAAACTTGGCACGAAGAAACTTCATTTAGCACAGACAAAGGAAAAATTACGAAAAGTTGATATTTTTAGTTATTTATTTATTTAATCGTATGGCATTTTGACAGTCGTTTAGAGTGTAATATTTAACTTCTACATCCATTGGATTACGTCGTTGTCGAGGGTGAACAAGTCTGCTGGGGCGCGATTCGACAAGACAAAAAACGAGACGTGGACGTCACAGTAGAATCGCTAGGTGATAGAGTGATATCCATCTGTCCTCAGATGGACACGCTTAACTGTCAAATTTATAGTAGGTCTCGCTAGAGTGTTTGTCTATGGCTATTAGCCACCATTTTAGATATGTTGACAGGACATTGGGAATCCCATGGCAGAGACTAAAAGGCGGGTTTTTTTTACGAATATAGATAACACCATGTTAGTACTGGAACTGGAGCCCACCCTACTGTACATTTATCAAAAAACTTACCGGTTAGCTTCCATAGCGTTCCGTAGCGTTGTAGAACCCATCTCGGAGATCATGTAAACATACTTAAATTGTGGCTTTATGTATGGAGTCTAGTTGAAAAGCGTTGGTAGCCTGGCGGTTAGACGTCTGACTTTCAATTCGAAGGTCTCGGGTAACCCCCGCTCGTACCAATGAGTTTTTCGGAACTTATATACGAAATATACTTTACTATTTGGTGAAGGAAAACTTCGTGAGGAAACCTGCATACATATACGCGGAGAAATCCAAAGTTGTATGTGAAGTCGCCAATCTGCTTTGGACCAGCACAGCATGGGGACTATAGCTCGATCCCTCTTGTGTATGAAACGAGGCCTGTGTCCAGCAGTGGGACGTATATAGGCTAACATATTTATTTATTTATTTCGATGGACGCATAAGATGTTAAGATTTTAAATCGTAATTTTTTGCTTTTCTGGTTCTGGGTGGGGCTGCCACGATATTGCAGCGCGTCCGGCATGTTTGCCGAGGCACGAACTGATGGCTTTGCTGCGATTATGAGAAAAAGACGTAGGATCCTGTTTCGGCTTTGCGGCAGTCTCATCCGTATCCTCGGCGTTGAGATAGCCCTATACTAGCCCGGTCGACGTCAATACACGTTGTTAAAGATAGGATATAAGGAGCGTAATTTAATACGTGTTAGAGTAGTCTTATTAGCTTGGGTACATACACATCTATACATATAATAAATCTGAAGAGGGTCGAAAGTCTGTACATGGAAGATATTTGAAAAAAAGTTGGTTGGGGATACTTAGAATCGCTAACAGAACACGTTCCAACAGTTTTTAGAATTTTTGTCTGTTTGTCTGTTTATCTGTTTGTCTGTTTATTTGACCGCGCATCACGTGAAAACGGCTGAACGGATTTTGATGAAATTTTGTATAGAGGTAGTTTGAGTCCCGGGAAAGGACATAGGATAGTTTTCATCCCGAAAATCAATCCTGGATGGGGTGAAAAGGGGGTTGAAAGTTTGTATGAAGAATTTTTAACCGCTGAGCAGATTTAGATGAAAATTAGTATGGAGATAATCTGAGTCCCAGGAAACGACAAGGATAGTTTTCATTCCAAAAATCAACCTTAGAGGGCTGAAAAGGGGGTTGGAAGTTTGTATGGGGAATCGATAACCGTTGAATGCTGGAGATAGTTTGAGCTCTGGGGAAGGATATAGAATATTTGATATCCAGAGTTCATACCTTAACGGGGGATTACTAATTCTACGCAGACGAAGTCGCGGGCAAAAGCTAGTATTAGATAACATTAAATTATAGGCAAATTACTATAACTAACAAGATGTATGGACTATTTGTCCATAATAAAGTTTTATTTGTTTATTTAATTTATGTTTGAGCTTACCATTCCAAATTTTCACTTCACATTTATACAGGGGTCCCATGCAAGGAACGGTACCGATTACCAATGAAGAGGTATACGGTTATTATTAACCGACTTCAAAAAAGGAGGAAGTTCTCGATTCGACTGATTTTTTTATCATTATTTTTTTATTATTTTTTTGTATGTATGTTACTCGATATCTCCGTGAATCGTAAACTGATTTTCAATTTTTTTTTATTGAACAGGTATAACCCCTAGATGGTCCCATTGTCACCATGTCGGGGTCTGATGAAGAACTACGGATTATTGTAGATAGTATCTTTAATGTATTTGTAGTACTGTTTTGAAAAAATAAGTCCCGCCGAGTTTCTTGCCGGTAATAAGTAATACTTCTCGGGTCAGAGGTGTAGGGTTAGAACCGGTGGTAGTTTCTTTTCTCTCTGACGTTCATAAGTGCATTGTAATGTGCCTAAATTTAAAGAATAAATATCTTTTATCTTTTTATCTTTTAGGATCCTGGAAAAATCGAGGGAACTCTTATAGGCACACCTATAGTGATTTCACTATTTTTAACCGACTTCAAAAAAGGAGGAGGTTCTCAATTCAACTGTTTTTAATCATTTTTTTGTATGTATGTTACTCGATATCTCCGTGAATCGTGAACCGATTTTCAAATATTTTTTTAATCGAACGGGTATAACCCCTAGATGGTCCCATTGTCATCAAGTCGGGGTCTGATGATGGGATTCTGGAGAAATAGAGGGAACTCTTCAACAATTATAGGCACACCTATAGTGATTTTACTTTTTTTTACAGCAACTCGGCCACTTCTTCTTGGAATAGCGGGTCCTAAGTGAAGTCGGTTCTTTTTTGTTTAAAATTACTACAAATCGTATCAATTCGATAAGCACATCATTGGTTTAACCCAAAGGTAAGCGCTTACCGAAATCGAAAACCCCCAATAAGTTTACCCTATCAAGTGTTTTTAGAATGCGATCAAACTATTGTAAACTATATCGTTAAGACATTCGATAGAGAAATCACATTGAATATGGTTAACCTTATTTAAAATGGTTTCCGTAACAATAGGCTAACCCTAGTGATAGGGTAACCATATCATTATGTAACCATTTAATAGGTTTAATAGGTTTATCCTATCGAAAAGATTAATTAAATGGAGGGGTTTTCTGGGTCTGGTCCCATGCAATATGTTAGTACCCTCTGGTTAAAGCTGCTACGGGTTGTGTGGTGTTATCTTCGTAAAAAAAAAGACTATATAAGTTATACAATTTTCATACAAAAAACTTCTGTATAAATAATAAAGAAAGAATTGTAAAATGTAGCTTACGTTAAGTATCTTAAAAAGAAAACGGACAACATATGAATTTCTTGTAAAAATTCATAAATTTTCAGTACATATTCATAATTTTGTACAAGTTCTATAAGTGGAGCGTAGTTATATTGTTTATTGCTATGCTATTGCTACATAATACAAACTGATAATATATATACAGGTAAACAAATTATGGGATATTAATTTTCAAGCCATAAGATACAATTCATGTGACGTCGAGAAATTACTAGCTTACGGAAATTCTCACCATAAAGGGAGAATTCTCGGTAACATTTTCCTCAAGTAAATTTGACCACGATTAAAACTGGCTTAACTTGAGGTGCTAAAGGCGCTAATAGTAGTTTATGTAACTGTTACGTAATAGGGGTCCTTAATTAAGGCCTAATTACGTACAGTTGCATACACTGCTTTATCTACACACATATTATAAACCCGAAATGATGATTGGATGACTGCAATTGCACGGATTGCACCGCCATCGCTATGGCCAACTCGATTGTGCCGGCGGTCGGGCGGGCGCGTGCCGGCGGGCGGGGCTCACCCGGATTTTCATAATGAAATCGAATTTTTGATTATTATTTGAAAATAATAACATCGTTACAGATAAGACATTTGTTCTAACTACTAACGAAACAATCTATTTTTATGGTGGTTATAACGTGCGGTTTTTAACGCATCATGGAGGGTTTATGATATGGGTGTAGATAAAGCATTTTATAGCTCGTATTATTAAGCAATAATGTTAATAATTTGCAATTATGTCGATGTGATCGGGTCGGTGGTTATCAGTTAGCGTTACGTTCTTACTTCAGGTACGAAAACAAAACAACTTCTTGCAGTATTTTTTCTAAAATGACGAGAATGAAATGGAAGATACATGGGGGCGGGGCTTATCTTTAGAATAGTTTAGAACGATGTCAATTGCGACACAAGCGGATTTTTACAAACACATAATGCACTTAAATCTTAGTGTCGCCTGATTGGCGTTCACAATATCAGGCAGAAGAGGGGAAAATACAGGGTGTTTGGCACATGACATGACCCAACAAATTTGTTTGGGGTGTGGGTGGTGTCATATCCTTCCTTTCCGTCCTTGGTCCTTCTGGAGATACGATTTTTTAAATATTTTCCTAAATTTCCCAAAATCTGATACTTATTAGAAGCCCCATAACTTATTTTTGTGTGTGGTTTTAAATATTATTTTTATTCCAAATAAAAACTACATATAAACTAAACTAATACTAAAACCTAAAATATACTTACAAATAAAAAATGGGCTCCAGATCAGTACCACTCGGTAGGGTGCCCAGAAGGCTGGCGGCATTGCCGCGTTGGACGGCAATACCGATGCGCTGGGCAAAGTATGCCCCAGCCCTCTGGTCACCCGTCGCATTAATAAGGCGCTTGGCTAGCTCCTTATAAATTTGTTTTAAATGCATAATTTATTTTCTTGTCTTACGTTTTGTCTGTCTTCTTCCAAATATTCGTTTTTTGTTATAAATATACCACAAAATGAACACAGGGGCCGGTTTAAATCCGATTATATTTATATCAATAAATAAACAATAATGTTGACTTATCGTGCATACATACCAATATTTTGATTAAGAATTAAAATGATATAATGTTGAAAAAGTAAGAATATTTGGAAATTTAAACTATTTTCTCGATAATTACCGCTGCGGAGAATGTTACCGAGAACTTTCCCCTTAAATTCTCTTCGTTTTCGTAAATTTCGGTAACGGCATATCACTTGAGTTGAGTCCCCAAAAGTTCGTAAGCGCAATTTTTTACCTTGTGATTAAACAACAAATTTTAATCTCTTTCGATTTAAGTCTTTCAGACTTATGTTTTTACGATCTCCGAGATTGGCTGTACATCGCTGTGGAAGCCGACCGATAAGATTTTTGATAAATTTACAGTATGGCAGGCTCCAGTACCTATTATGTTTATTTATGTGAAGTATATCAAATGTCAAATAATTATTTTAGGCATTGACGTATAATCATGAAGAAACTTTAAACTGGAGCAATATCAGCCAAAAATATCAATAAGTCAAATATACTCTAATGTGATTACTTTAAGGTTAATTTTCGCTCGACATAGGTGAAGGAGGATAACGAGCCGAGAGAGATGCTAAAACGGGGAGACCTCTGTCCCTCTCTAAACGTTGCCATTCGGAAAAAAAATTATTCTGTGGTAAAAAGTATTTAGCGTGAAATTAATAACAAAAAAAGTTTTTAAATATATTTGATTACAAGAATTACGTATGCTTATCATACTTTTTTATTTTTAACCGACTTCAAAAAAGGAGGAGGTTCTCAATTCGACTGATTTTTTTTTTTTTTTTTTTTTATCATTTCAATTTTTTTATTTTTCTTTATTTGTCATTTCTCTTAAGTCAGGTTTTTTACAATATTTTTATAAAAGTAAAATACAAAATACATCTAAAACATACAAAAACAATAAGAACATTATAAAAAACCTAACCTAGGGTGCCGCCGGCAACGGGGCAATTTTTATTATTATTACTTTTTTGTATGTATGTTACTCGATATCTCCGTGAATCGTGAACCGATTTTCAAATTTTTTTTTTAATCGAACGGGTATAACCAGGGTTGCCAACCGTCCCGCTATATGCGGGACGTCCCGTTTCTGGGGCCCTAGAGCATGCGTCCCGCAAGGGGTCCACGCGGGACGCCGATTGTCCCGTTTTCAGACTAGACTAGATCATCAGTACTTCAGCACCAAAACGAGCGTTGATTTGCATGTTAGAATCATTTTAAAGCGTGTAATTTTACTTGAATATACCGCGAGTAACGCGCGCTAGCGCCATCAACGCTCACTCGCTCGCTCGACACTCCCATTTGTGAATTTAAGAATATTTCTTCTTGGGGAGGCATTATTGCAGTGAGAGTGAGCCCGCGTGTAGGTGTCCCGCGGTTTTAAGCCTGGTCCCGCAATGTGATCGTAAATGTACCGCGAATCTCTGAATCACAGTTGGCAACCCTACACAGATAGAAATAATATCTTAATTCAAAACGCAAAACTCTCTTGCACGCGGTTTCTTAAAGAGAGTAATAAATACCTTAGACCAATAAACATGACTTGAGTTAAAAATATCATGATTTTTAAAAGAAGAATTAAAATTATTCAGCTTTAGCTTTACCCATTTTTAAAGCGAATAGTAATGATTTGAGTTAAGATAATAATTATTTACGGCAAAAAAGCACCAAAATTTTCCTTTAAGAGTTTTATGTGTTTACGTCAAAAGCGATTAGTTCTTGGTTTAATGTTTTCAATCTACAGCTAAGAGCCAAAGCTAATTCAAAGAAGTAGCGCCAAAAGTTTGATTTGAGATAATTAAGTTTTTAGGCAAGAGAGATTAATTTTTGCTTTGATGTTTTCAACCTACAATCAAGAGCCACAGCTATTCCAAAGAAGAAGCACATAATTTTTGCTTTGAAACATTCAAGTTTAGGACGTTAGTTACCCTGCGCATCAATAGATGTCTCTGCGTGTAGGTTAGAACACGCGAACGTTTGTTCGACTTAACTTCATGACCCTCGGCGCTTTACCCGGGCTTATTTGAGATTCACAATAGCAATCTCAGCTCTAGTTAATACGATTATAAATTGTGAGTATATAAATAATCATAATTTATATTTGTATTATCTACTTTTAGTTAAACTTCCTTTCTTGGGATTAGTCCCGAGAAACACAGTTTCTGCTACTAGCTTTTTAAGTAGTGCACTGAAACACTAAGGCGATTATCACACTGACGACGGATCCGCATGCGGCGCCGGTGTGCGAGCGAGATAGCGCTATAGACATGCAGAGCGCTATCTCGCTCGCGCACCGGTGCCGCATGCGGATCCGCGCCAGTGTGATAACCGCCTTAGAAAATGTTATTGTTTGTTTCAAGTAATCGATTTCATACGCCAAGAAATTTTAGATCTTGGTGTGAAAATATCAAATTTTACATCAAGTAACACATGCTCTTGAACTAATGCGTTTTCTTGTTTCCGTGGAGAAATTCAATTCTCAATTTAAACTATGAGTCTTCATCCAAGAAACAAAGTTTCTTGGCTTAAGTTCTTTATGTATTGCACTAAGACACATAAAGTTCAATTTAAAAAAAATACAATACAAAAACAAAATTCAAACGCTTTTCGTGAGAATATTAAGCTATTTTAAAAAGAAGATTTTTATATCTCGGATAAAGTATTGAATTTATTAGGTTAAGTAATAAACTTTGAAACATTTTATATCTTAAAATAAAGAATTTTATTTTTTCCTTATATGGGAAACTGGATATCTCTTGATTCAAATAGGTTTCTTTGGTTGAAGAGATTTTTTCTATCTGTGTAGGTATAACCCCTAGATGGTCCCATTGCCACCAAGTCGGGGTCTGATGATGGGATTCTGGAGAAATCGAGGGAACTCTTCAACTATTATAGGCACATCTATAGTGATTTCACTATTTTTTAAAGCAACTCGGCCACTTCCTCTTGGAATAGCGGATCCTAAGTGAAGTCGGTTCTAGGGCAGATGCCCCGGTTTTGGCCACTTTAAGGAGAGTTTGACTGTTCAGATGTTCGTCATTTTGTGTCAATAAGGAATTATGACACTCTTTATGTGCATAATCATTGAGAATTGAATACTATATTTATATGAATCTCCGCTGTTAAGATTCTGTCATTGCATCTAATTTTTTATTTAATGAAATGTCAGAAAGGGGCCCAGGAGCCACTTTTGGCCAGTTTTGACCCAGTTGTGGCCACACCTATTGTGCCAGTTTTGGCCACATTTAAAAATATGAATGTTTCCAATGATATGCTAATCTCAAATATTTGTTCCTGAGTTATGGATGTTTTCTATGTATATAAGTATGTATTTATATATCTAAGTATGTATATCGTCGCCTAGCACCCATAGTACAAGCTTTGCTTAGTTTGGGGTTAGGTTGATTTGTGTAAGATTGTCCCCAAAATATTTATTTATTTATTTATTTATTTATATATCATAAAATATTAATATCAGACGGTAAGTTTACATTTCAGTACTACAACTGAACAAAAAAAAACCGGCCACGTGCGTGTCAGCCCACGCATAATGGAGGGTTCTGTATAAAGTAGTTTTTTGAACATAACTCAAAAACAGGTAAACCGACAATGTTCCAAAAGACCGCAGCACCTTCTACAAAATGGAAAAAAATAATAAAAATACACATATTTCCTTACTAACTTAAGTAGAATTGGAACAAATGTGTTTTTTATTAACCGACTTCAAAAAAGGAGGTTATTCTCAGTTTGACCCGTATGTTTGATGACGATTATCTCGCGTTTGGCTGTACCAAATTTGATGCGGTTTTCAAAAAAGTATTAGTTACACTCTGGAGAAGGGTTTAGTTTAGACAAAGGGGTCATCCATTTATTAAGTAAGTCAATTTTTGTCACTTTTTGACCCCCTTCAACCCTACGTAAGTAAAAATCCTCCTATTGTAAGTAGAAGTAAGGCACGTGTGAAAAATGTGAAAATGTTGATGAAGGTAAAGAAGAAGAATACAAAGAATTAGATAATGATGAAGATCAAGATAAAGAATATGCAGAAAACTGCGATGAAGAAGATACAGAAGAAGACTAAGTATGCAGAAGATTAATAAAAAGATGATGATGATAAGAAGAAGAAGCAGAAGAAGAAGAAAAAGGAGAAGATGAATATTACTTTGCTTTGCTATTATAGTTATTAATCCGGTTAAAAATCGGTCGAGTTGAACTATATCGCTTAATAAAGGATCCACGCGGACGACGTCACTGATATCCTTTTGGGTGCCATTCATTTCTTACGCAAGACAACTTAGGCGGGGAGGGGATTGACCATGCCTTACTTCTACTTACAAGAGGAAGGTGGTCAAAACTGGCAAAAATTGTCTTACGTAATAAATGGATGACCCCTTTGTCTATAATAAACCCTCTCCAGAATGTAACAAATACTTTTTTGAAAACAGCATCAAATTCGGTACAGTCAAACGCGAGATAATCGTGAACAAACATACATACAAACAAACATACGAGTCAAACTGAGAACCTCCTTTTTTTAAGTCGGTTAAAAATATACTTTTATGTATGCCAAAAAGACGTAACGATTTTCTATGAGGGCGTCTATAATCCATTTGGTCTTAACCCAACGCACTTGAATAATTTTTCTATAGTAATGCGAACATTTGCTTAAATATTGGAGAAAAGAAAATTGTAATAATAATAAAATTTAGGACCAATACTAGGTGGCCAAAACTGGGTTAGTATGTGAGCCAGTTATGGTCATAGACATGGCCACAATTGGTGAAATCACGAAATCAAGGTGCCAGTTTTGGCCACTAGGCATACCTCAATTTCTGTAAGGCGCGCCAAGAAAGTAACCTAACATATCCTTAGACAACACTTTTGGCATGTACATTAAACAATAAGCTCATAGAAATACAAAAGGGTTTCCAAAATAATGGCAGATTACGGAGCTTCCAACCTTATTGTGTTGGTTAACAAATAGCATGTACCACGTAACCTGACACAACATAGCTCCTGACAACTGAATGACAACTGACACATGACAGATGACAGTGTCATCTGTATTGCCATAATTTTCTCTTGTATTTAGTATAAGCCATAGACTTATAAAGTTGTCTATACCTTAGTTAACCCAATTCAAAGTTGAAACTGGCCAAAACCGGCACAGTGGCCACAACCGGGGCATCTGCCCTATTTATGTTTAAAATTATCGAACTCGCGAAGCGTAAGCGAAGAGAGTTCTTACAAACAACTCCAGACCGAATTGTCAACTGGCTACTGGAACGTCTCGGCATTTGGATGGCTTTTTGATTTCGATAGTTTGTCCGACGATAACTTTAGTAACGTTTTTCTGATCTTTGTGAAATTTCTTGGGGCTGTAGCAGAAATACATAAAATTTGTAAGTTCGTATATGAGCAGAATCCATCAAGTGGTTATGGAGCTAGAAGGAGAAAAAAATCCTCCTTAGGGTCTTCTTATATTGGTTAACTCGTTTGCAAGTAAATCGCGAGTTCTCAGTTCGAGGCGGACTACTAGTTTTAATAAGTTAATAAACTAGCACGAAAAATCTTTAATAATTATTTTATAACTAGTAGTCCGTCTAGTAGTAAGTAAAAATATCGTTAAAAATCTTAAATCTTGAAATAGGGTGTCCGCTTCATATGACTAATGAATGAGACAAGTTTAAGGTTTGAGTTTTGTTCTTTATGAGAATAATAGACCATCTATCTCCGGTTTTGATGCACAGTTGTATTTTGCTGTGCTGTCAGCATTTTTTTGATAATCGACTTAAATATTTCTAGAATATTGGTGTGTTTTATTTCCTTATGTTTTATTTTTCCAACGATAATAGATAATAGGAGCCTCCACACATCCAGTCAGTAGCAGAAGTAGCTAACGCACTGTTTTCTAAATTCAAACAACACTAACTGCAGCTTTCCCAATGGGTATGTACCTACTAGGGCTTGCAATTGTTTAACGGCCTCCTAGCCTAGTTGGTAGTGACCCTGCCTATGAAGCAGGAGATCCCGGGTTCGAATCCTGGTCAGGGCATTTATTTGTGTGCTAATCACAGATTTTTGTTCCTGAGTTATGGATGTTTTCTATGTATTTAAGTATTTATCTATATCTATCTATATCGTCACCTAGTAGCCATAAAACAAGCCTTATTGAGCTTACTGTGGGACTAGGTTGATTTGTGTAAGATTGTCCTAATATTTATTATTATTATTAATTGTCCGGATAATTCCATACAAATTACTATTCAAAATATCCGGATTGCAAGTCCTTGTATGTGCAGTCGCCATCAGATATATCGGAGCGGCCAAGGTAGTCACAAGTATTTGAACAACGCCTCTACTTCCAAGGCGATAAAGTGCATGTTCAGATGTTGAGTAACCTGGCCGGTCCGATATATTTGATGACGACTGTACCTATGACGCGCCGCCGCTGAATCTTGCCAATAAGGTGGTTAGTACAGTATTGCAGTATTTGATGGCGACTGTATCTAATAACCGCCTGCTCACTCTACAGCAAGTTGAGATAGTTGCGTCCTTGTCAGTTCTGTTTTGGTTGTGATTTTCGGATGCGAATGCGTAGGTGGACTAATTGCCAAGACTTTACCGAAACCCTCAGCCCAAAAATGGGAAAAATCATTACGTAGACATAGATAAGTAGCAGAGGAATGGTTGTTCGGAAAGATAACTGTCGTGGCTGATATGAAAGCGCATGCATTCTAACAACACTTCTCTTTCCGAACTTCTACAAAATATCATTATGACTATAGGATTTAAAATGAGTTGAGTACCTACGAATAAAAATTTGTTAGGATCAGTCCTAACAAATTTTTATTATAACACATACTTAGCATTAATTGAACGAGGATTTCCCAAGGAATTCCTAACTTTTGAAATTAACGTGGTGGTGGTATAGAAAGAGGTGAAGATGAAGGTCTCCCCGTGTGCCATCTCACTCGGCTCGTTTTTTCAAGGCCTGTGTATTATCTTGTTTATCTATGGTAAGTATATCTATGAAAATTACTACTCAACTGACAGACGATGACGGCATGGGCGCACAATATGGCGAATTTTTCGGCCGCATTGGGTTTTACGTAAATACCCGTCTCTCTTTTTGATTATGGATATAGAGGTGAGTTAAAACGAGACGAACATATTTTTATGTGTTTTCATTTTCATATGTCGCGTCCCTTATATACAAATCTCGAATACAGTGCCACCAAAAAGAGTAGAAATTAAAAAGTGGCAACATCGTAGTGTCGTCCCCTTTTTTTAGATTGATTTGAAAGGGACGACACTACGATGTAGCCACTTTTTAATTTCTACTCTTATTGGTGGCACTGTACATATAGATGTCGCTTTCAAATGACTTTTCATAAAATGCTTCAAGGGGGCTGGCTCTCTTTACCTACTTTTACTTACTTTACTATTTGCTACGTGGGATTCCCCTAATATACTGACGTCTACGTCAAAACTAATAAGATGGCGCCCATGCCCATAGAGGCAATCCTCTAGCGAGACGTGTTGATTTTGACGTAGGTGGATATCACTTTTGAGTGATTCCATGGCGATTGTGGCTGTCACAAAAAAGTGATCTCGCAGTGGTCTCGTCAGCTAATGTCAATTATGCCATGTCGAATATGGCTCCTGGGTCGCCGTCGTATGTACGTAGAGCACAGTCCCGGACGATATGCGCCACGTCCTGCTCCGCCGCACCGCTACCGCACTTTGGGGACTCTACCCATCCGCACTTGTGCAGGAAGGCACGTGAGCGTCCGCAGCCGGTTCGTAGCCTATTCAGCTGACACCATTATTTTCTAGGCAGTAAAAAGCCAGGTGGTTTCGCTAAAGGGTTTATAGGAACACCCAGGCTTTCCGGGGGCTTATCTCTCCACTCCTTTTCCCACGTTGCAGTCGTGTTGAACTGACAGTTGATCAGGTTTATAGCGGTATCATACGGAGGGTGCCGAGATTTTAAGCGATTCGGTGGAGGATTTCTAAATTCAGCGTGCGCAGGCAAGTCGGGTCAGGCCAAGATCTTCTTCGTCTCACAGACTAGCGCTTGTTGCCTTCTAAGGTGAGGGGGAGCAATATGGCTGAGCGTCGGAAGCCACTGTAGGGGGGTACTCTTGATGGTTCCGGAAATACAGCGCATAGTTTGATTCAGCTGGACATCCACTCGCTTAACGTGAGCACTGTTTATAGCCATACCGGTGCGCAGTATTCAGCTGTAGAGTATACCAGGCTCAGGGCACTGGTGCGAAGGACATCAGCTCCAGCCCCCCATGTGGTACCAGCTAATTTATGCAGGATGTTGTTTCGAGTTTGCAGCTTTTTCCCTAATTTGCATATGTGCGGCGCATAGGTGAGACTGCGATCAAATGTCACTCCCAGGTACCTGGGTGTCGGATTGTACCATGTACCTAAGAGTTTCCCCCTCCAAAAAGGATTTTGGGTTCGTATTTAGCTCCTTTATTGTGAAGAGGTTGTTACCTCAGTTTTGCTAGTATTGGGTATCAGGCGCCATTTCTCGAAATACTCATCCAGGCTTACTAGATCTTTGTTCAGCATTTCTTCGGAGGGATTAAAGCTGTTGTGCTGAGATGTAATAGCGATGTCATCACATCAGCGTACATAAACTTCTGGCATTGTGTATCCGGCATGTCGTGTGTGTATAGGTTGAATAAAAGAGGGGCTAATACTGATCCCTGAGGCAAGCCATTATTTAGCATTCTGACTGTACTTTGGTGCTCACCGAGATGTACGATAAACTCACGGTTGCTTAGCATAGTGTTAATTAGTGATACAATTTTTCTGGATGGTAATACAATCATGAGCTTATATATCAAACCCTGCTTCCACACCGTATCGTACGCTGAGGAGAGATCTATGAGAACCGCCACGGTCTTCATATTTCTTTGAAACCCTGTTTCGACATGAGTTGTAAGGGAAAGCACTTGGTCTGTGCAATTTCGGCCGCTGCGGAAACCATTTGATTTGATTGTAAATCAGCCTTTCCATTAGCTTATATACGCAGCTGAGTAGTGCGATAGGTCGATAGCTTTTAGGGTCATCGGCAGGCTTGTCTGGCTTGAGAACTGCTATGATTTTCGCCCGGTTGAAATTACGCGGTAGCTTGTTGCGATTTAGAATATCTGAGTAAAACCGTGTGAGCCATTCTTTACTCTTCGGACCGAGGTGTTTGAAAAAGTCGTTTGTATTCCTGATACAGTTTTTCGCTATCATTTGACCAGCAGGGAACGTACATGTTTACGATAGCCTCTCGGGATATTCTTTTTAGCTGTAGCGAGAACAAGTTTGGTAAAGCGATCATAGTTTTCAGCTCGAGGAGGTATCCACCTGATGGTAGCATCCATATCCAGGGCGAAATTTTGCCAGCTAGCTTTTTGGAAGTTCCATCGCGGTAGGGGCGTCGACTTTGATAGCGGGATCTTAATGCCAATTTCCATCAGAACTGGTCTATGTTGGCTATTAGGAAAGTCTTTAAGGATTCTTCGGGACGTGTGCAGAGGAACTCCATCGCGGTCACAAGTGACGAATGTTAGGCCTGGGTTATAGTCCTTCTTCCAGCGTGCCGATCTAAATGACCCTTTATCCTTTGCGTTAAACACAAGGTGGAGAGTGTTATTTAAGAGAGTGTTGTTTAAGTGAAGTGGCGGCAATCATTGAGAATAATAACATTGACTCGGTATTTGTGCTCGGGGACTTTAACGCTCACCCGGGCGAGCTGTTTGCAAATGAACTATTAGATTTTTGTGTTGAACAAGATTGGTCGTGTGTCGACATGGATTTGCTCCCAGGCGATTCTTTTACGTTTATCAGTGATGCGCATGGTTGCAAGCGCTGGTTGGATCACTGCGTAGTGACTCACGCCGCCAGGCGGTCAGTGGTCAAAGCATCTGTATTACATAATACTTACTGGTCGGACCACTTACCGCTGGCGATAGAATGTAACCTTGACCTTATCAAACCGTCAGTACCGGCTCCTGTGGTTATGACAAATAGGGTGAAATGGGGGGAAAGGGATGAGTCACAGATAGAAAAGTATTACGACTTTTGTAATAGGGAGTTGAGTAAAATACATTTTCCGCCTGAGTTTCATAATAGTCCGGGTCTTAAGCTCACAACCTCAAATTGTCATGCACAAGCATAAAATTTGGCACACTTGTTTATTGTCCCCAGAAAAGCCGATTAAGATCGGTACCCAAAGGTACCCCCCCTTCTGGCGCCGGGGAGGGGGGGATAAAATATCACTCCATTCGGGTTCAGTCAAAAAATTCTAACTGTTTACGTTTAGCTAATAGGTCAAGTTTGGTATCATTTTCGGATAAAATGACCACGTAGAATTCGTTTCTAGTATTAAAAAATGAAATTTATGGAGTAATTAAAAAAAAACATACGTTTTTCGAAAATCTCAACTAAATTTTTCATATTCCAGTCATCATAAATATTAATTTGCTAGTTTATTTCATAATTTAAAAATACAATATTAAAGCATATTTTACGTAGATTAAAAAAAATATAGCATATAAGAACCTTTACTAACAGTAAATAGCATAAAAAAAAATATTTTGCGTCGCGCGTCGTGAAATTATTTTTACCGCCGTCGGCATCCGCAGTCAAAATATCCAAATAACGCACTATGGATAGGTACCATCTAAACTTGTTATTTATTGAAATCGATTATATATACAACAACAATAAAACCCGAACCTAAAGGAATGTGGCATTCCGTCAGAAAAGGTACTTTTAGTATAGGAGTTGAGTGCGCAACCTCTTTTCCTTGTGCTAAAATAAGCCAATCTATAATTAAAATAAAAAACCGTTCCTTTTTTAAATTTAAGAAATGTGGACTTCCGTTAAATAGGGACCGTAGTAAGATTGGTATTTGTATAATAGAATTGCTTAACGTCAACTATTACATGTACATTTTCCGCGTATTTTCAAGAAACGCATCATAAACCAAAAAATAATAAAAGAAAACTACAATTCAATTATTTAATTATACATTT
Organism: Pammene fasciana; assembly: GCA_911728535.1. Lineage (NCBI taxonomy): Eukaryota > Metazoa > Arthropoda > Insecta > Lepidoptera > Tortricidae > Pammene > Pammene fasciana. The sequence continues at coordinate 18,033,709 of OU452289.1, read as the reverse complement.
TGGGTTTCTTGTCAGTTCCCTCCACAAAGACGTAGCTGGGTACATTTCAATGCCCTTTTCATGCAATTGCATCGCCCTTTGCAACCCGCTTTGCATTCCATCTGGTCAGCTCTGAGCATATACTGGCCACAGCAGGATTATTTGACCAGTGTGGGGTCAATCCATCGTGCTTCTTGCTTCCAACCCCAAGCAGAGGGACTGGGCAAGATCTGTTGAGGAACCAGTGCTTGACCCCAAACATGGACCCCTTGGTACACTGCGCGTAGTAAATGCTGATATACGGCTGAAATGGCTAACAGGCATTCCCAGCCGAAATATTATGATTATTATGTATCAAGCATGCGCCCCAAATGTTCCAGCCAAAGTGCTTGATGGACCTGCCATTATTCACATGCTGAACCCAGGTCAGTCTCGAACATTTGCAGAATATGCCGATAATCTTGTTGTCCCTTTTATACGCAAAGCAATGACAAACGTTTCGAGGCTGGAACTACTATGTATGGGACAGGTACGACAAAAATAGTTTACAACGGGCAACAAGAGAGAAAAGAGGATCAGGACTTAGAACTCGGGTAGAATTAAATACGAAAATTCCAAAGGAATGGGCAAATTTTCTTCGTGATGACATAATAAGGATGCCAATATGAATCCACAATTCCTGTAGTGGAGGCAATTTCTGTACACATATATGAGACTGCTATAACTACAACGTCTGTGTCTACGGTGCGTATCATTATCATGTTCTACTGAATCTGCAACGTGAACCATCATACGCGTGTCGGACTCTTCATGGTTGCACGGCATCATATTAGGCAGCTCACGAGGAACATTACTAATGACCATTGTTTTTTTCGTGATATAGATTTCTTTGCCAACGGGTAAGTCAAGTTTGTGACACTGTATTGACAAAACGTCAAAGAGTTCTTCCTTATTAGGTCATCACGAAGAAAATTTGCCCATTCCTTTGGAATTTTCGTATTTAATTCTACCCGAGTTCTAAGTCCTGATCCTCTTTTCTCTCTTGTTGCCCGTTTTAAACTATTTTTGTCGTACCTGTCCCATAGTAGGTCCAGCCTCGAAATGTTTGTCATTGCTTTGCGTATAAAAGGGACAACAAGATTATCGGCATATTCTGCAAATGTTCGAGACTGACCTGGGTTCAGCATGTGAATAATGGCAGGTCCATCAAGCACTTTGGCTGGAACATCTGGGGCGCATACTTGATACATAATAATCATAATATTTCGGCTGGGAATGCCTGTTAGCTATTTCAGCCGTATATCAGCATTTCCTACGCGCAGTGTACCAAGGGGTCCATGTTTGGGGTCAAGCACTGGTTCCTCAACAAATCTTGCCCAGTCCCTCTGCTTGGGGTTGGAAGCAAGAAGCACGATGGATTGACCCCACACTGGTCAAATAATCCTGCTGTGGCCAGTATATGCTCAGAGCTGACCAGATGGAATGCAAAGCGGGTTGCAAAGGGCGATGCAATTGCATGAAAAGGGCATTGAAATGTACCCAGCTACGTCTTTGTGGAGGAACTGACAAGAAACCCAAAATGTATAATTAAATAATTGAATTGTAGTTTTCTTTTATTATTTTTTGGTTTATGATGCGTTTCTTGAAAATACGCGGAAAATTTACATGTAATAGTTGACGCTAAGCAATTCTATTATACAAATACCAATCTTACTACGGTCCCTATTTAACGGAAGTCCACATTTCTTAAATTTAACGAGTAAAGTTTAAAAGTTTAAAAGGAACGGTTTTTTATTTTAATTATAGATTGGCTGATTTTAGCACAAGGAAAAGAGGTTGCGCACTCAACTCCTATACTAAAAGTACCTTTTCTGACGGAATGCCACATTCCTTTAGGTTCGGGTTTTATTGTTGTTGTATATATAATCGATTTCAATAAATAACAAGTTTAGATGGTACCTATCCATAGTGCGTTATTTGGATATTCTGACCGCGGATGCCGACGGCGGTAAAAATAATTTCACGACGCGCGACGCAAAATATTTTTTTTATGCTATTTACTGTTAGTAAAGGTTCTCATATGCTATATTTTTTTTAATCTACGTAAAATATGCTTTAATATTGTATTTTTAAATTATGAAATAAACTAGCAAATTAATATTTATGATGACTGGAATATGAAAAATTTAGTTGAGATTTAGGAAATTCGTATTTTCTTTTTAAATTACTTCGTAAATTGCATTTTTTAATACCAGAAACAAATTCTACGTAGTCATTTTATCCGAAAATGATACCAAACTTGACCTATTAGCTAAACGTGAACAGTTAGAATTTTTTGAGTGAAGCCGGGTGGAGTGGTATTTTAACCCCCCCTCCCCGGCGCCAGAAGGGGGGGTACCTTTGGGTACCGATCTTAATCGGCTTTTCTGGGGATAATAAACAAGTGTGCCAAATTTTATGCTTGTGCATCAATATTTTAGGTTCGACGTTTTTATGTGGCTTAGGATCCTCACTATAATTGTGCCAATAAGTTATGCTGTAATGAGGGTCATAAACTAATTTTGAATTGTATGTACAAATCCATTGTAAACGCACTTAGGGCAGGCGCTGAGTATAGCTATGTACAACCGAGACGTAGGAAGCATAAATATGTAACGGGCTGGAACAAGCACGTGGGCGACGCTCATAGAATGGCTAGAGTTTGTTATTTGAATTGGTTAGCTTATGGGAAACCATCTACAGGGCCCGTATATAAGGAAATGTGCGAATCTCGTCGGCTTTTTAAATCTAAGTTAAAATTTTGCCAAGAAAATCAAAAACAAATTAAGTTAGACATAATCGCAAAACACCATTCTAAAAAAGAGTTTGTTAAATTTTGGAAGGAAACCAATAAATTAAATCCAAAGTCTGGCCTCCCTGTGAGCGTTGATGGTTTGCATGACCCGAGGGGCATAGCCAACGCCTTCAAACAACACTTCAGAGTGGAGTCGCCGCTTGGACCCAGTCTACCGTCGTCTGAGGCTGGTTGTCAGGAGGCGGAGGTGTCGGTAAGCTTCTCTGCAAAGGAAGTGTCCCTGATAATAAAGAACATGGTTAGAGGCAAATCTCCGGGCTTCGACAATCTTAGCATAGAACACCTGAAATATGCGGGAGATCATTTGCCAAGGGCGTTGGCTATGTTTTTCAGTCTATGTATCTGCCATAGCTATCTACCGGATGAGCTTATGTATACTGTTGTAGTCCCTATAGTTAAAAATAGAACTGGAGATGCATCCGATCCGACCAACTACAGGCCCATCTCATTAGCTACCATCATTGCCAAGGTGCTGGACGCTCTGCTTGATAGGCAGCTGGACAAGCACATTCACCTACACGACGCGCAATTTGGCTTCAGGCCGGGCCTCTCCACTGAGAGTGCTGTCCTATGCCTCAAGCAGACTGTCCAGTATTACACTGCCAGGAAGACGCCGGTGTTCGCATGCTTTCTAGATCTCTCTAAGGCCTTTGACCTAGTGTCCTACAAAGTTCTTTGGCAAAAGATGCAGAGCGACGCCGGTGTCCCTCGTGAGGTAACCTCTCTTATTAAGTACTGGTATCATAGTCAGAAGAACAGCGTGAGATGGGCGGGCGAGTATTCGGAGGAGTACGGGTTGGAGTGCGGGGTGAGACAGGGGGGGATCACGTCTCCCCGGCTATTCAACCTGTACGTCAATGGATTGATTGCTAAGCTAAGCAGCGCCAATATTGGATGCTCGGTTGATGGTGTTTGCATGAACAACTTCAGCTATGCAGACGATATGGTGTTGCTAGCGCCATCTCTCGGGGGTTTGCAAAACTTGATCGATGTTTGTGAGAGATACGCGGTGGCCCACGGACTTAGATACAACGCCAAGAAGAGCGAATTTTTAGTGTTCAAGGCTGGTACAAAAACATATGAGACTCTGCCACCTGTTTCGTTATGTGGCACACAACTAAACAGAGTCAAAAGCTTCAAATATCTGGGTCATTGGGTCACTGAGGATCTCTGTGATAACATGGACATCGAGAGGGAGCGTCGGGCGCTGTCCGTCCGCTGCAATATGTTGGCTCGTAGATTTGCAGGGTGCACAAAGGCAGTAAAAGTAACTTTATTTAGGGCATACTGCCAGTGCTTTTACACCTGTAATCTATGGGTCAATTATGCGCGGAGGACGTACAGCGCTCTTCGCGTGCAATATAATAACGCCTTCAGGGTGCTACTCGGACTTAGATGGAGGTGCAGTGCATCGGGCATGTTTGCGGAGGCGGGTGTGGACGGCTTCCATGCGATCATGAGGAAGCGCTGTGCCTCCTTGCTCCGAAGGTTAAATGAGAGTCCGAATAGCATCCTTAGGGCGTTTGCCGAGAGATGGGACTCGCCGATGAAGCAAAGGTGGGTCGGTTTGCACTCAACTTTTGTTAATTTTGACGGGTGAAAATCTATTAATTTATAAATTTATTAATCTTATTTTAATTTTATTTTAATTTACCTGGTTGACATTCAATTCAATTCTAAGTATTTAATTTAATTTATAATGTTTTAATATTTACAATTTACAATTTTTGATTTTTTGGCAATTAATAGTATTTTACCTGTTGATTTTATAATTTATTTCCAATTTTGCTTTTTGATTATTTCATTTTATGTCTATGCTTAAATTTTAATTATAATAGTTATATTCTTAGTAAGATGATAATGATAATAATTTGTAAATTTGTATATACCTACTAACATTAGTTAAAAATATAAGTCTGTAACCTACTAACACCAATATGGGCCACGGCCTGAAATAAATGATTATTTAATTTAAATTTAATTTATTTTCCGCCCACTGTACCAGCTGAATTCCATTTATGTCATTGTTGCTGTATCGCCATGTTTCGTGGTGGCTATTGAAATCTCGTGCATATAAGCAAGGGTGTGGATAAGTTGGTATATTTGCGGACCATGGAGAGTTTGGTGGCTTATATACATTCACGATGGTGAGGTCTTTGATTTTGACAACCGAGGCAAAGACATTGGGTCCCAAAAGGCAACTCTCAGCCACTACATCGGTTATACTCTCTCTCACGTATGTGGCTATTCCTTATTGTGGATGATTGACAGCATAGCGATAAAATAGCCGGGAATATTTCCCCTCCTTTCCAGGTCTTGTTCATCCTTGGCATGGGTTTCTTGAAGCAAGAGTATGTCAATGTCATATTTAAGTAAGATCTTATGTAATACTTCACACTTAGCTAAGCTTATACTTTCTTTATTTAATTGGCAGACTCGGGTGATAGGTCCAATGTCTCTAGTCTGTTGGCTCTTTGGAGAGCAAGCATGTTCGTATCCAGGCATAATTATTAATTCACTCATAGAAACGACTGAAAGGTACTGTGAGGTCTCGTATAGCGACAGGTACAGTAGCCAGAAAGAAGGTTGCTGCTCGTTTGGCGCCACCCGGGGGACACGTGTAGGGCGTTAGTGGCAATCTCCTACGGACGTGAGCAACATTCATCCCCCACATTGACATTTTGAGTAAAATCATACATAAAATATATTTTTTTAATTTTAAACTTACTACCTGTTTCCTCGTAAACGCGTAGAGGTATTAAATTGAAATTCATATCAAATACTCGGGTCTATAATAACTTTCAGCTGTAGCAAAACGAAACTTTCATGTCCACGCAATCATAAGAAATAGCAATTGTTATAGGTTTGTACGGACGGTTTGTCGCACTAGGCCGGTTTTTTGATTAGGTGGATATATTCAGAAATAATGACTCCGAAAGTCTAAAAAATTGTGTCCCCCCCCCCCCCCGGAACTTTTGAACCATAAGTCCAAAAATTATGGAAACATTCAAGAAGATACACCTTTAAATATTCTTTTCACCTCACTAGCTCGGAAAGCCCTTTTTGTTTGTTTAATATCTATTGTGAAAATCGCTTTTTATCCACATGTGGTGAAAGAGTTTTGACATAAGTGACAAGTGGCTTAAGTGACATTTGACAGCTAACCAAACGTAAAACGTTAAAAGTGCAGAATTTTTAACATCGCAATTAATGAATTGCATCGAGTAAAAACACTTAATACAGTCTTACAACTTTATTTTAATTCATAAATATCAGCATTCAACATTAATCTTCATTCTTTTTGTAAAAACGGATAAATTGTTCTGACAGCCGAATAAGTCTACGTACGAACAAACCGCATCTGACATTTAATAAAACCTTTTACGTCAAAACTTTTCATTTCAATTCATCCATCATATCAACGTTAAATATTCGCATGTTTTTCTAGGTTGTTTTGTTAAAAATTAGTGATTCGAGTGATGAAGAAGGTGTTTAATACACCTGAGGAATTACGGGAAACCGAGCAAAATGCACCCTTTTTCTTATTTTCCTCGCTGTAGTGAGGTGAAAAGTTTTGTGTTATACACGGGTGAAAGTTATTTTACGTCTCGTGTATTAAAGCACTCGCTACGCTCAGGATTCTATTTTTGAACCACTCGCTTCGCTCGTGGTCAATAATAGAATCCTTTCGCTAGCTCGTGTTTCAAATAACACTCGCACGTAAAATACAACTTTCACCCCTTGTATAACAAATAACTTCATAATATAATTCAACGAAAATTATTTTGAACATTATCGGTTTAGGCGTTTTTGAGTTATCCAAAAAACTACGTACTTAGGCAGATACGACCTTGCGATAATAATTTATTCGATAGTAGCTACACGGCTGGTAGTCCGACTCGAACTTGACAGACAGATAAACATAACGAATCTATAAGGGTTCCATTTTTTGCCATTTTTGGCTACGGAACCCTAAAAACGAACTATAACTAGTAGACTAAAATAGTTTTTTTTATTATTATTATTTAATATTCCATGGTACACCATCAGTAAAGGCCTGAATAAAGTTTATATTACCGTCGTTACCTAACAGTGATATAATTAGTTGAAAAAAAACGAGAACTATCTCTGTTCCAGAAGTTATAAAAAAATCTGAAGAGTATTCCCTCAAAAACATGAATGAGAATGAATGTTGTTATGTCGTGCCTCATTTCTGGAAATAACAAGACTCTAAGGGCCCACGAATTCCATGCCTCTCGCTGCAAGTGATGCACGGTTTGTTTCAGACTAACGGGCAGCGTGTGCGTGCACAAGCTAGACAACGTGTACGACCCGATATACGACGCCAGATATTTCCGACCTAGCGCTCCAAACGGCTTCATCGACTGGCGGATGGGCGGCGTGCTGGACCGCAACTACAACTACCTGCGCGACTTCTCCTCCTACTGCGAATTCCTCGACGCGCAGTGTCGCACCGACCTGGCGCATGGCTACGGTTTGTCACACGCTTTATTTATTTATTTATCTAAGTAGGTACACGACATACGACGCCAGATATTTCCGACCTACCTCGCCAGTCGGCTTCCTAGACTGGCGGCTGGGCGGCGTGCTGGACCGCAACTACAACTACCTGCGCGACTTCTCCTCCTACTGCGAATTCCTCGACGCGCAGTGTCGCACCGACCTGGCGCATGGCTACGGTTTGTCACACGCTTTATTTATTTATTTATCTAAGTAGGTACACGACATACGACGCCAGATATTTCCGACCTACCTCGCCAGTCGGCTTCCTAGACTGGCGGCTGGGCGGCGTGCTGGACCGCAACTACAACTACCTGCGCGACTTCTCCTCCTACTGCGAATTCCTCGACGCGCAGTGTCGCACCGACCTGGCGCATGGCTACGGTTTGTCACACGCTTTACATTTATTTATTTATCTAAGTAGGTACACGACATACGACGCCAGATATTTCCGACCTACCTCGCCAGTCGGCTTCCTAGACTGGCGGCTGGGCGGCGTGCTGGACCGCAACTACAACTACCTGCGCGACTTCTCCTCCTACTGCGAATTCCTCGACGCGCAGTGTCGCACCGACCTGGCGCATGGCTACGGTTTGTCACACGCTTTACATTTATTTATTTATCTAAGTAGGTACACGACATACGACGCCAGATATTTCCGACCTACCTCGCCAGTCGGCTTCCTAGACTGGCGGCTGGGCGGCGTGCTAGACCGCAACTACAACTACCTGCGCGACTTCTCATACTGTGTTTTCCTCGACGCGCAGCGCAGTGCCGCACCGACCTGGCGTATGGCTACGGTTTGTCACACGCTTTATTTATTTGTCTAAGTACCTCCACTACACCCATATTTTAAACCCTCCATGATGCGTTCAGAGGGCCTACCGCGAAGTTCGAAAATCGACAAAATGATGGTCCCGTCTCTATCGCTCTTGCATATACGAAAGAGAGCGACGCCAATAGACGATTCGATGAACGAAGTGCTTCGCGGTTATAGGCCAGGAACCGCACTAATGTGTGTGGTAATGTGGTCATGATACTCATGATTGACCACCATAAAAATATACTGTTTTGTTACAGCAAATTTCTTATCTGTAACAATGTTATTATTGCTACATAATGTTATCCAATAGGGCATATTACTGCATTGTTCTGCCGCCAGAGTGCAGCACTAGCACATCGGTAAACCATAGAGTTATTAATACATACTAGACCTTAAACAGTATTTGTAAGTTTTCATAGATAATTTATAACGAATAAATATGCCATTTGTGCACCAAGGCGGTTTGTTTACAGAGGGCATATATGGTGAAACGAGAAAATCGAAATTTAGTCATCGGTCTCTCTATCGCTCGAATACGTAAGAGTGACAGAGACCCAGGTCACCCAGGTAACGAAATTTTTATTTTCGTGTTTCGTGGTAGGCCCTCTTTTTACCCGACTGCGCAGTCTATGTATGTATGTTTGTTCTTTTGTGGCACTCTAGAGGCAAAATGAGTGGGCCGATTTAGATGATTCGTAAGTCAATCGATTCGTCTTCTTGATTGCGCGAGTGTCACTAAAGACAAAAAAGCAATCTAAATTCAAAATGGCGGCAATCAGACGCCATGTTGTAAAAAATAAAAATAAAAAACAAAAATGTATATGTTACTGTAAAAGCCCGAAGTGTTGTTAAACCTAGGTTTTACTAGTAACACCTAGGTTTTACCAACTCGTATCGGTAAAAGCCCGGAATGTTGAGATATCTTCTCTTATTTCGGAGTTCTGAGTGTGAGTTGTCCCTAAAAATTAATAATTTTGATGATTTTTTTTTGACGCAGATCTAGTCAGTTTCATGAGAGGATCATTTTATTGTATGGAAAGAAAAAAATCGGAACAGTAGAAGTTAGTCAAATAAAAAAAAAAAATTTTTTATTATTACAACATGTGTAAATTGCCTAGGTACACTTGCAAGGTTCATAAAAAGTATTTCAAATTCCAATATGACATTTGTTTTTGGAACACTTTATTTGATTTAAAAACCAAGGAAGAATACTGTTTGGTCTAAATTTTTTTTTTGTTTTTTTTTAAATTGAATTTAAGGTGCTCGCGTAAGAATGGAGGTCCTAATTAAATGATTTTGGACCTCCATTCTTACGCGAGCACCTTCAGCTCAATTTAAAAAAATAACATTTTTTTTATTTGGTCCGAACAGTATTCTTACTTCCTTTTTAAATCAAATAAAGTGTTCCAAAAACAAATGTCATATTGGAATTTGAAATACTTTTTATGAACCTTGCAAGTGTACCTAGGCAATTTACACATGTTGTAATAATAAAAACATTTTTTTTTATTTGACTAATTTCTACTGTTCCGATTTTTTTCTTTCCATACAATAAAATGATCCTCTCATGAAACTGACTAGATCTGCGTCAAAAAAAAATCATCAAAATTATTAATTTTTAGGGACAACTCACACTTGACCAAAAATTTGACTATATCAAAAAAAAATTCTCAAAAAAATACCTAATCTTTCCTAAGACAGTTTCCCTGTATCTCCTATACTTTGGGATTTCCCCATAGTGGCCCACTTAAAAAAAACACACTGTATAGGTTACTACCGGAAAACCTAGACTGCGGGTAATATTGAGGACGCCGCGACAGTAAATCATCAGTGTGTGAGGTAAAATTGGTTCCTCACCTCATTTCCGCAGTCTCCTATTTCTGCTTCCCATAAATATGCTCAATCTGTGGGTGAAAAAACACCCTGACTTGTGCACTTCGACTACTGGGCCAGGTCATAATATACACTACCGACACCGACGCCTACTAGATCACTCTCTGCTACTAGAGGGTAAGCCTCTTTCATGCGCATAGACTAAAGGGCACCTATTCCTTGGAAATAGGCTGCGCCCACGCATCTACCTAGAAGGCATTTCTGCCTTCACGCGGGATGCGGGATGTGGGAGGACTTGACACTCAACCAATGGGCTTATGGGGGATTTATATCTTCCCCGACGCTGCCAGTCCCCGAGGTACCACACTCACCCATGCGCAATAGACTACCGGGGTTGCCACAATACCCGCATATGGGCGGTACTTTTTCCCATCACTACCGCTATCTAAAAAGGGGGCCCTAAGAGAGTGATCACTTCACCCGCAGATGGACGTGCATCGCTTCTGCACCCGTGTACAATAATAAGCGCACAAACTAAGGGACACTAGATATTCATCGCGAGACTATGGTCCGGGCCCGAAAAACTTAACTTTCGATAAACCAGCTAATGTGATCACCGTAAATCCGTGCGCCACGTACTGCCCCAGATTCACTCTGTTATTGTAGGGAGACAGCCAACCTTCACTAAGTCGTACGCATATACATAGGATAAAAGGTAACGACAGGGCATGCTACTAATAATACGAAGATCGAACGGGATTGTCTTATTACACTTTCAAGGTCTTATTCACTTTTATTACAGAGAAGGTGCTATTATCGTTGTTCCTTGTCATAGTCTCATATTGTTATTACCCTCCGTGCTATTTCTTCTAGCAGTGGAGGGTCACAAACAGATGTGATTCGCAATTTCTTTAAAAATTTCCGTATTTGCTACGACAAAACCTGATATTATTCTTTGAAGGTTATTATTAACTAAGTGTTGCATAACTGAGCACTCACTTCTTACAGCTAAAGCCTTCAGGAGGCTGTTTAGGCTGTCACGTATTCTGCTCAGTAATGGTGCCTTTTTTTACGTAAGATTGAGTTGAAGCTGTCTACTCGCGCTTCGGCAAACATGGTGGATGCACTGCAGAAACGTGGCAACCCCAACAGCGCCCTGAATGCGTTATTGTACTGGACGCGCAGAGAGCTGAGCGACCGCTGCGTACAGTTCGCCCACAGTGCACTCAAGTACAGCGAAGTGCAATATGCTCTAAAGAGCGTTATTTTGGCTGCATCCGTACACCGAGCGAATCTCCGGGCCAGCATGTTCACCCGGGCTGCCGTTATGTCGGCTAAGGAAAACAATAGTAGATTGTTCTGTGTTGTGCTGTAGAAGTTATCGTCTATGTCCCTATCACTTACATGGGTACGCACGTGCGGTCTCTAGTTAAATTATTGCTTTGAGGTGGTACGTCAAAACGATCTCGTTAATAATGGTAATACGAATATTTAACATTTTTGTATCTACACTACTTTGCAAATATCGAAAATATTACTTGACTGCATATGCTTAACTTTCAATCCTGGGTTGTCGATGGTGCGTTATTCGGGACATAGTGAGGTCATGCCCTCCCATCTCGAACATGATATAATTATTGTTAAATCTATATCAAAGAGGGCGCTGTGGGTCACGATCGTACATTGCAAAATATTTGTCCAACATATTACGTGATGTTTGCAGTGTAATAAATTAAGTACATAATATATGAAATATAAATAACAATTTCTACACAAATTCAGTACATTAGTTTAGAATGTTGGTATCAATAATTATTTGGTAGCCGACAGCACCAGGAGCAGAACCATGCAGTAGTCAACGATCTTTTTAAGTAATAATGTCCACCGCCACTAGATGGTGCTATAGCAAGCCGTTTATCGTGTATTAGTTGCGTTTTGTTTATCCATTTCATACATGCAATTTCGAATAATTTATTTCGCGTTAGAAATAAAGAATTTAGCACAAGATGTGTTAACAAATATCAATAAGGTAATAAAAACAAAATATTGCATACTTTAAAGACGGACGACGTGACAATTGAATTATAGTATAAATTATATAGTACAATTATATATGACTCATACTTGATATCTTTCGCAACTGCACTGTCAAAACGCACATGACATTTGTTATTAAACAATCAAAATCAAAGGAGGACTTCCGGTTCCGGGCACAAACTTGTCGGTTTGTGTCTCGAGGGCGGTTTGCATTCGAATTCCAACATGGCGGGTTGATCTTGGGGATAGTTATTTGTTTTTTGCTCACTAAAGTTATTCAGTGTGTAATATTGATAGCGTATTGTGCAGTGATCTATCGAATAAGTGGTGCATATAATGAAAAACTAGTCTCAAGCGTGTCTTTCCATGTTTTGATCATCGAATGTTAACTCCGTGGTTGATCGCCACGTGTTCTTTGTAAAATACAGCTATCACTTTACAAAAACCTGTTTCACCGTACAAAGTCAAGCTTTAAAAGCTTTTATAACTTTTAATCGACCGTACATTTATCGCCACCACTTTGATATTGGTGATATTGGCTAAATTGCCCCAATGGGCAGAGCCATTTATTTTCACAAAATAACTAACTTGTGTCTCGAGAGTATTTTTTGTTTTTTGTTCATTTTCGTTGTTCAGTGCGTAATAAATATGTTGCTTATTGTGCAAGGATCTAACGAACAAGTGCCAGCTAATGAAGAATTATACTCGAAACGCGTGTAACCACTGTTTGGGCCAGTCACCGGTTGTCCTGCCTCGGCCGGCACGTGCTGTTTGTAGAAAGAAGCTACCTTTCTACAAAACGCTAGGCCTCACCATACAACATCAAGCTCCAAGAGCAAACTCACAATTAACCGTACACTTGTCGCCACTACTTCGACACTGGCAAAATTGTCCCAATATAATATGCAGATGCCATTTATTTTCATAAAAGAACTGAAAATCAAAGGATCATGCCGAATTAGCCTACACTTCAACAAGCATGCTTTATATACGACAATTTATAGCAGATTTTTTGCTATTTTGTACAAATAATAAATTAAAACGGACACTTAATTACTCAAAGCAAAAATAAAGTACTAAAATCGATATTTGGGTCTTTCCTCGGTATTCTATTGCCATTGACACAATTTCTTCAGGTTGTTATGTGCGCTTTGATTATTAAACCAACCGGATGCGAGACGCGCTCTCATTTCTATCGGAAAAAGTTTGCCGTTTTTTGCGGGGGAGGGGAACGTCAAATGTATGCGAAACGTCAAAATAGCCACGTCAAATAAACGTCAGTCCATACAATGAGTATGATCACTGGTCATACTCATTCGGCAGAGGGGAGCGCCTGTAAATGGCTACTCCGCTTGGTTTAAAGCCCTAAGTGTGTGCATTTTATTTTTAAAAAGTACTCCATATTCAATCCCTTTGATTATTAAACCAACCGGATGCGAGACGCGCTCTCATTTCTATCGGAAAAAGTCTACCGTTTTTTGCGGGGGAGGGGAACGTCAAATGTATGCGAAACGTCAAAATACCCACGTCAAATAAACGTCAGTCCATACAACGAACATGACCACTGGTCATATTCATTCGGCAGAGGGGAACGCCTGTCAATGGCTACTCCGATTGGTTTAAAGCTCTAAGTTCAATCCAATAAAATCGTATAAAAGGAAGAGACCTAGATTTTTAAATAAATTAATACGAGTAACCATAGAGTAAGTATACATACTTATTCTATGATTTAAATGTAGTGTTTTTGTATTTATAGGATAGTATGTTATTTTGCTGCAACCAAACGCTTTATTCCATCTTTCGCCAAATGAACTGTCAATTATTACATGTCAATGTTTCAAGACAATATAATAAACGTTGTTTCGATTTTCCGTACTAAAGCTAAAGAATAAAGTGTAACTTAAAGCAAATGTGCTTTTTAGGCAAGAAAATATATACTCAAACCTTAAAAGTACCTTGACCTAATAACTGAACATATTACACCACGGTACGTCAAAAAAGCCTAAAAACGGACGTCTCATGGCAGTCATGGCTGGATACCTAAACTGGATTTAATATTGAATGGTAAGTATAGGATTATTTAAGTACCTACCAATTTCCTGGGTTAATGCATGAAAACTAAAATAATAATATTCTAAAAATGATAATCTATGAAATTGAAAATGAATCAATATGAATGAATGAATATTTTTTCTCCTGTACTGGTTTTGTTTTTGAGGTGTTCAATAAAGAGTATTTGTATTGTATTGTATTGTATGAATCAGTTTGTAAACAACAGTGTTGTAGTGAGGTACATTTCTATTCTACTAACGATATTATCATGTGTATTCATTTCACAGAACGAGATTCACTTCACCGCAATGATGCTGTAGTCGTCTAAGAATGGATTTATTTCAAAATTGGAAGAAGGAAACCGTACTTCGCCCTGTCTTTTTAATGATTATTTTATGATATCTGGTATCGCTGGTGGCAATAAACATAAGATCCAGTTGTTAAGGTGTAGCTGAATGAATGTAAAGTAATTAAACAGTAATAAAATAAGTAAATAGTATTGTTTTATTGATATCCTTTTTGATGATTCTACAATATTCATAAAAAATATTTTATCTATATCGATACAGCGTAGCTAACAGCTTTAGGTACAACGCTACATACTGCTGTCATTCGATACGTAGGCGATAAAAATCAGAGTTGTGGTTAAATAATTGTTTAGTAGTTAAATGTATTTGAAGTGTCTGTAAAACGCCATCTAGTGACATTTCAACTTATTAACATAAGGTAGCAGGTAACTTAATGTGTGTTGGAACTTTAATAGATGTCGCAACTGGAACACCATTTTCCTCGTGCTCAGTGCCGCCATCTGATAACGTTTCTATTAGACATGTAACGAATATTCGCATTCGCATTCGCATTCGCGAATATTCGCATGTTTTTAGATATTCGCATTCGCACAATTGAATGCGAATATTTTGCGAATATTTTAGCACCTTATTTGTGCCGAAAATGGAAGAAAGTTTCTCACTATCGACCGCTATGTCGGTTGGCTTATATTTAAAACCCTGCAATAGATAGATAGCGCTCTGTATGTGTATAGCGCTGTCTCGCTCGCGCACCGGCGCCGCATGCGGATCCGTTCGCCAGTGTGATAATCGCCTAAGATACGCCGCCCGGTTATGAACTGCGTCAATAAAATGTTACCGCGATTCAAGCAAAACGTTGTGAAATTACGAAATGTATGAAAACCCAAATATTCGCATTCGCATTCGCATTCGCGAATATTAATTACAAATATTCGCATTCGCATTCGCATTCGCGAATGTTCCAAAACCGACATTCGTTACATGTCTAGTTTCTATGTAATCAATTATCAGGAGATAATTTATGGTAGGAAACACATATGAAATGAAATGAAATGAAAATTGTTTAATCCAGAAATGGTTTCCATATTGAACAAATAAATCCAATTAAAACATATTACCTTCGTAGCAATTGTAACTATTGTATTGTTGTTGTTGTGTTGTATGACCAGGAGGTCATATGATTATCTAACGAGGAAGGGAAGTACTCGAGGTGACTCGAAGTTTTATATAGATGGTTAGGGTCTGCACGACGGATCTGAAATGTATTGAAAGATCCGTGGATCCGGATAATTTTATACATTTCGGATTCGGATTGCAAACCCTACGGATGGTATGGTAACTGCGCGGGCCCGGACCATAGTCTCGCGATGGGTATCTAGTGCCCCTTAGTCTATGCGCTTAGTATCGTACGCGGGTGTAGGGCGATCTGCGGGTGAAGTGACTGCTCTTTTAGGGCCCCCTTGTTGGATAGGGGTAGAGGGTATGATGGCAGCCCCGGTAGTCTATTGCGCATGGGTGACTAGTGTAGTACCTCGGGGACTGGCAGCGTGGGGGTAGCTATAAATCCTCCATAAGCCCATCGGTTGAGTGTCAAGTCCTCCCAAAGCCCTCGTGAAGGCAGAAATGCCTTCTGGGTAGATGCGCGGGCGCGGCCTATCTCCAAGGGATAGGTGCCCTAGTCTACGCGCATAAAGGAGGCTTACCCTTCAGTAGTAGAGAGTGATCTAGTAGGCGTCGGTCGTATATATTATGACCTCGCCCAGTAGTCGAAGTGCTCAAGTCAGGGTGTTTTTTCATCCACATATTTAGCATATTTATGGGAAGCAGAAATAGCAGACTGCGGAAATGAGGTGAGGAACCAATTTTACATCACACACTGATGATTTACTGTCGCGGCGTCCTCAATATTACCCGCAGTCTAGGTTTTCCGGTAGTCACCTATATTATTAGTAAGAAATGACCAGAACTGGTTCATTTACCCTATTATTTCAACAAGTATGAAGTGCAAGACTGTCAATATGTAGATTTTAATTAAATATCACGGTTTGCATCAAAATATTCCTCGAATGTTAGCATCTGTACATGAATTTCTCGTTGGTCCTACCTAGTTACTAAATCGATACTTTGAGCCTTTGAGGAGGCTGACCAGAAAAACTACCAGGCTGATGGCAGGCAACCCTATATATTCGTGAATGGCACGCCTAGGGCTATCGATCTGCATCAGTTTCAGCTTGCCACCTGATGAGGTAAATTACCCCATTTTTTGGCCTCATAAAATATGGCTGACCTTGAAATCTACCAGGTTTGGGGCTGGCAACCTATGCGGGTTCAGGTCACCAAAGGGGTCTCTTTCGATGGGTAAAGGTTTCGATCTGCCACCTTATGATGTAAATTTTGGCAAAAATTGAGGTTTTAAAATTTAAAAAAAACTATGTTCTTCCAGGCTAGGCTATGGCAACCTACTATAGTCCAGTGCTCCTAAGTATTATCTATCGCTGTAGTATGTGTCTGCTCTGCCACCGTGTGAGGTAAGGTTTCATGCAATGGGAGCTTAATCTACCAGGAATCTTTTAAAGGCATCTAAGGGTAGGAGGGGGGAGAAATACACCCCTGCAACGCTACAACCATTATTCCCCTACATTTTGCTGCTACAAACCCTTGCCCTTTTCCAATTCCTGCGAGGATCTCCCCAACCGTTGGGACCACCAGTGCCACCTTTCCGTCGTTCGACCCCACCCATATGGGCCGGGGAGGGACGTTATATGGCTCCGCCACGGTAGCCAGAGCAACCCCCCCCCCATTCCGCCAAATTCAGCATAAGCAGGTCCTGTGCGCGGGCAGAGCGACCGAGGTTGCACTGCAACACCTCCTATGTACCTTGTTGTTGCGGTTGTGCTGGCATTAATGGTCCATATTATTCCTACCTACCTCCGTCCCTCATTTGTTTCCTTCTGCTGGGTCACGGCCTGGGTTTTTCCCATCCGCGCTTCCATGCCCTTGACCCTTGGGGGATTGCAAGAGATGCCACCCATTCTGTGCCTTGCTGGCAATTTGGCCTGATGGCAAACCGCGCAGAAGGCATCTGCCTGGCAGTCTGCAGCCTTGTGCCCCGGCTTGCTGCAGTGGAAGCATAGGTCGCCTCTCGATCGCTGAGGGGCATGTGGCCCTCGTGTGTCCGGTTCCCATGCACTTGTAACACCTCAGCGGCGCATTGCACCCGTGTGCTCGCATGGATACAACGAGTATTTTCGCGGCGTCAACAGAGCTCTAGTTACCTAACAGCGGATGAATTAAACAGAGCAAAAAATAAAATCATCAAGTACTTTCAAGAAAAGGAGTTTTCAAAGGAAGTTAGCGACTTGAGATCAAATCAATCAGTAGATTTGAAGAGCAGTATTTTGAAGTTACGACCGTTTTTGGTTTTTGTTTTTGGCTATTGTACGTATTCATGCAAATAAATATTTCTATTCTATTCTATTCTATTCTAAGGACGAAATTTTACGCGTTCGAGGCCGACTTCATAATGCACACATCAGTTGGGAAATGAAACACCCTATTATCATTCCACGTAAAGGCCGTCTGACGGAGCTACTCATCGATCAAGCACACGAAGCTGTTCTGCACGGAAGCGCCAAACTCACTCTCTCTAAGTTGAGAGAATCATTGTGGATCGTAGGAGGTATCCGAGCTACAAAAAATCGGCTGCGCCGCTGCATAACGTGCCTCAAGCAGAACCCTCCAAAGTTATCACAAATAATGGGTGACTTGCCTGAATCAAGATCAAATCCATCAAGGCCATTTTACAATACCGGTGTCGATTATACCGGATACGTATCAGTGAAGGCAAGCAAAGGTCGTGGCATCAAAACGACAAAGGGCTATATTGCTGTATTTGTTTGCATGGTGACAAAGGCGGTGCACTTAGAGCTAGTGTCAGATCATTTCTGGCTCGGAGTCATTTCTGGCTGCCCTACGACGAATGTCCGCCCGGCGTGGAGCACCGCGGCACATTTTCAACGATAATGGAACAAATTTTACTAAAGCCAACAAAGCAATCAAAAGAGAGTACGAAGAGATCAACGCAACTTTGGATGAATCATTCTTCAAAGCCATCAGCGATATGAACATCAGTTGGCACTTCAATGCACCCTCGTGGCCTAGCGCCGGCGGTCTGTGGGAAGCCGCTATTAAAAGCATGAAACATCATCTCCACAGAGTGCTGGGAGATCAGCACCTGACCTTCGAGGAATACTCCACCTTACTGGCTCAAATAGAAGGTTGCCTTAATGGGAGACCTCTGTGTGCATTGACCGAAGACCCTGATGATTTGGATTATATCACCCCGGCTCACTTTTTAGCAAGCGGTCCCACTCTTCACATTGTTGAGACCGAAAAAGACGAGCGAACGCGCTGGCGCCTAACACAGAAAATATTTCAGGACATATGGAAAAAATGGCAAACCGAATACCTGTGTCAACAACAATCACGCTGCAAATGGACACAATCTAAACCAAACATTGAATTGAAATCGGCGATGTCGTAATCATTCACGACGCAAACTTACCTGCGGGCAAGTGGGCACTAGGCCGGGTATCAGACGTCCACGCAGGAAATAGTACGGTACTGGAACAGTTTTGAGCTTTTATAATTCACAAGTGCGATTTTCATTTTTAGTTAGAGAATATTATGATTTGCAAAAATCGAGTTAGCAACAACATTTAACCACCACCCTCGCAATCTCAAATTCACCAAGCACTCCGTCTAAATTCGTCAACGGACGTGGAGCCGTTGACCGACGTAATTGCTAAAATTATGTGCAAAATGTAAAATGTGTACTTAAAGTTTAAATCGAAATTGTGGCTAAGTCTTGCACTTGTTTTGGACATTTGTTTTGTGTACGGATTGGCCGGGTAAAGGGGTAAGTCTAGCAAATAGTTTTGGTAGTATTTATAGGCACACGAAAGTATTTTATACCTCCGATTTTAGCTAGACGCTAATTATGTAATTTTACTTTTAGCCTAAGGAACTGCCCTTTACGGAGTTCCCAGAAAAGAGGAAATTGATAACGCCGCTGAGAATAGCTAGCTGTTGGCATAAAGGATAGGCAGGGTTCCTACAGCCGTCACCAAATCCCTCCTGGCGCTCAACATAAACTAGGATAAGTTAGATTTAAAGAATATAAGTTAAGTTTAAGTGCAGCTTGTAGTTTTATTATCATCTTACACGTAACCCATAACACAATACAAAACAATTCGGCCCGCAATGTAATGCAAATACACTCGCGGTAAACGCTCGTTGACAGATACTTTCAATACGATGTTTACAGTACATTGCTGCTGATAAAATTTTCAAAAATTAACTATTGGGTCCAATCAAGTGTAACTTAAAAAAACATCTTGATTGATGATTAGTTGATTACACTGATGAGTTCTATGACTGGTTTAATTTATCGCCCGTATTAGAGTTACACACTGAATACATTTCTAAAATAAGCGTAGGTACACTAGGTACAGTACAGAGGTTGCCAGTAACTACAATAAAAGATATACAATACATATGTGACGTACCACGGGTGAAAGTACCTTATGGCGGTTGGCGCTTACGTTGCGAAGCATCCATCGCATTAGTATTGCAGAGTCGTTAGAAATAGCGTAAGTCCCAACCGCCATAAGCTACCTTTTCTCGTGGAATGCCACATATTTATATGTAGTTATATTTTCCAATGAAGCGAGTCATATATATAATATCGATCGAACTTCGCTTGCGAAGCTCGTTTGATCTTGTAATATATCGGAGCGGCCAAGCTACCTACTGAAAAATATCTGAACAAAGACTTTATTACCTTGACAATAGAGGCGTTGTTCAGATATTTGTGCCCACCTTTGGCCGCTCCGATATATCCGATGGCGAGTGTATTAGGTACCTGCAACAATAATGGCGAGTGCGTCGTTTCCTCGCAGGCTACGCATTCCTGCACATGGGCACGTGCATGGCCGACCAGGACACGTGGACCGAACTCCTGGACGGGACTAAGGTGCGCCAGCGCAAGAGGCTTCTTTTGACCAATTACAACTGGTACATGAATACTGAAGGTCAGTCTTCGGGTTGACAACGCAACCTAGTGCTAGGTGTCCGCAAAAAAACCGCAAATCGATATATACCTAGTTTAGCCGATTGGTACGGTACACACATACTAGAGGTCGAAACAAAGTTTTTGTCCCGCATTTCTTAAAAAAATAACGCAGTACATAATGTACTGAAGTAGAGTAGAGATTTTGTACTGCGTTACTTGATAAATGATAATATTGAAAAATTAAAAAAAAAAACTAAATGAAATTATTTTCAAAATTGCTTTCTTGGGGTTAGATATGAGGATATCAAGTATCATTCATTTGTGATATATAGTAACCAAAAAAAACAGCCATATCGTATCAGGAGGAGCCCAAACTTGGTATGTTTTGAAAATTATTTTTGTTTTAACTTGAAAAAAATAATGCTGTAAGTAGTATACTTTTAGAACCGCTTCTATTAGCCCTTTCATATGATACCACACACGATAGGTTTTTGAACCCCCCCCCCCCCCCACTAAGGGAATATTTTTTTACCTCTAGTATGCGTGTGCCAAATGGCTAAACTGTACATCGATTTGCGGTATTTCTGTAAAATTAGGCTCGTACACCGTTCGCTAACGGAGCTAGTTGCACTTACTGGTTTTCTTACTACTACGGAGGCCGTTTCCCCTCCCCCTACGCCTGGACCGCGCTCGCCATACTAGAAAAATAATGGGACATGCATATATGTGCGTACGGGATAGAAATAAAAATTGCCTTGAATTTTCCAATCGTCTGGATATACCGGCAATTGTAGTCGTTTGAACGGAGCAATTCGGGAAATGAATGCCGAATATTAATTGCCGCCATATCTAGAAATTGCTTCGTAGTGCTCAATTATTTAATTGATCCATTAGTTTCGGCCTCGTATCGCCGGGCAATAATTGCCGTACTGCCGCAATTTTGACGTCACGGCCATTTTAAGCAATTTCGAGCAATACGAAATATTGCTCAATTAGGAGCAATCATTGCTCCAGTATGGCGCCATTTTTGCTCCACTCAATTGCCCCAAATGCAGTAATTCGGGAAACTAGGCAAATTGCCCAAATATTGCCCGTGTAAAGGCACTTGAATGGAGCAATGATTGCCGAAATAATTGCCGCATTATCTAGAAATTGCCTCGTATTGCTCAATTAAATGCTCCATATTTCTCCATTTAGTTTCGGCATCGTATCACCGGGCAATAATTGCCCGAAAAATCGCCCGTGTAAGAGCACCTTTACAAATTGTATGTATCTCTGCTACAGCCCCAAGAAATTTCATAAAGATCAGTAGCCAGGTGACAGTTCGGTCTGGAGTTGTTTGTAAGAACTCACTTCGCTTACGCTCCGCGAGTTCGACAATATAAATATACTTCATTTAAAAACTTCTATACTTTGTTTAGTGCATTTAGATAACAAATATAAATAAAAAAGGCGCGGATCCAGGATTTCGTTCAGGAGGGGGAGCATTTTCCTTCACAAAATATCTTGCGCTCCGCAACTATGGCCCCCATAGTACCTATACAAATAGCGGGAACTCTCTAGGTACTATGATATGATATGAACTTGCATCTATGAACGATTTTAACAAAACAGTGCTTTAATTATTAAAATGAAGGGGGACAAACTGGGACAAAGAAGAAATGGAAGTTTGTTCTCTACTGCAAAATTAACATATTATTATATGGGCACGCTGTTTCCTTCAAAAATATTACATTAAAATACAAAACGATATTAACAGTCCGGTAAACTTCTTTTCTTCATTTTAGGGACCACAAAAATAATAATCGAACGAGCGGAGCGTAAGCGAAGCGAGTTCTTACAAACAACTTGTCTAACGGGACGTCTCGGCATTTCGATGGTTTTTTGACTTTGAGAGTTGGTTCGACAATAACTTGAGTAGCGTTTTTCGTCGACAATAAATCGAGGGGTCTTCTAGTTCTAATAAGACCATTTTCGCGTCACGCGCACGTCAGCAGCACGGGAGCTGGTAACTGCCCTCACTGACCCAAAAAGAAAATCCACCTTGTATAGAGTGTGCTTAGGCGGTTATCACACTGGCGACGGATCCGCATGAGGCGCCGGTGCGCGAGCGAGATAGCGCTCTGCATGTGTATAGCGCTATCTCGCTCGCACACCGGCGCCGAATGCGGATCCGCACCAGTGTGATAACCGCCTTAGTATAAGTATCAACATGTAATATCATATTGTTTTTGAACTTTTATACAACTTTTAAACTAGAACAGTTATTTCGCCCAACCCTAGCTGTATATATACCTATGTGTATAAATAAATAGGTAGGGTAGGGTAGGGTAGGTACTATACAGGAAGCCGCAATGTAGGAGGTCTACTCAAATAAGTGTTTACTGCGAGTTGATAGGTACGTGACGTGTGCTACTTGTGTTTATATTAGTAAGTAGTGTAGTGACCACTGATCTTCCTGCGCCACGACTGCGCCACGACTGCGCCACGACCACGACACGAGTCGAGTGTAGATTCGAGTCTGGCGGCGGCGCCGGCGCCGGTGTTCCGGGCATTCGGGCGCTAAATAAGAATAGGCATTCGGGCCATTCGGGGTCAATAGAGAAGTAAAATAATGTAACACTGATTTAGACTTTCACGGTTTTTACTCATAATTATTTGTTATAAACGGGACTTAACCCGTTTCGGGGACAATGTCGTCCTCGAAACGTCGAAGGTAATTTAAAAATTATATACGCGGTTAAGTCCCGTTTATTACAAATAATTATAAAATAATGTAAACAAACGTACTTCATTTGCATCACAATGTCGCATTTTTAAAGAACAACCGTTTTATTTTTATTATTACTGCCATAATAATTCATTTAGAAATAAACTCTATTAACAACCGACAATGATGTAGGTCTAGGTACCTTTTACTTGAAAACGTCACATATGTAGGTAATCTGTTTGTTGTGTTCCAGGTAATACATGTTGCGGGTGGTTGGTTGCTACCTTACCTACCGCTACCTACTTACTTACATATCATTATATCATTGTTGTCAGTGCGAAGCGAAGGGTGCCGTGCGTTTGTGGCAACAACAATCTTTTACCGTTGAACTATTATATTATACAAAGTGTAACAAAAATACTGGTGATCCTTTTAAGGGCATAATTGGTATCGTATTCTAATTAGGGCCTGTCCATAAATTACGTTATCGACTTTTGACCCCCCCCCCCCCCTCCCTAAAATCATCCAAAGATCATGCTTCGAATGGCCCCGTTTTCTCCTAAATACGTCATGCTACCATCGTCCGACATCCAGACCCCCCCCCCCCTATTTTGAAATGACGTAATTTATGAATAGGCCCTTATGAAAAAGTAAGAAAAAAAATTTTGTCGTGAAAATATTTTCGGTTTTGTATGGAGGGTTGGTCAGCTGTGACGACGTGTTCCATACAAAAAAATCTTTTCGAGTTCAAAAAAAATTCGCCTACTTTTTCTCACACAAAATACGATCCCAACAAATAGTCTAGTTCCATTTTTCAAAAAATCCATGTCGAGAAGCAAACGATATTACTTTTGGGCAACCGGGCTTTTTACCTGATTTAGACCCTGCTGTATCCGAATCGCCGGTTGCCTTCAAAGAAAATTTGTCCGGAAGTGAGATATTCAAGATGGCGGCCAAAAAAATTACCCATTTTTTACTTTTTCTTAAATAACTCGTAAACCGTGTCCCCTACCAAAATATGTTCTTTTACTTAAATAATTCACATAAAATCCTCTATAAAAAAGGTTCTATACAGTTTTTTGCTGGGATCAAAGTTTAATGAGATATCGAGGGTATAAGATAGACCTTAAATATATAGACTAATTACCCTTTTCCCGCGACTTCGTCTGCGTGGGATTAACATTCGCTATAATACATTTATGAAACACCTTAGTGAAATCTTATAGCAAATATAAATTTAACGTACATACTTTTTTACGTCTACAGTGAGCAACAATTCCATACAAAGTTTCACCCCCCTTTTCACCCTTTCAAAAGATGATTTCTGAGATAAAAACTATTTCATGTCCTTTTCCATAACTCAAACTATCATCATGCCAAATTTAAACTAAATCGGTTCAACGGTTTAAGCGTGAAGAGGTAACAGACACACTAACTGTTTAAAGATAAATTATATTTTAAATACTCTGGTTGAGGCTGCTAGGGGTTGTGTGGTATCATTTCCGTATAAAACAGACATGCACAATTCATTTTTGATAGAAAAAAATATAAATCTATATTTAAAAAAAGTTCTGCGAAGAGGAAAAACTCTCAAATCACATCAGAGGGGATTTTGACGTGAACGTCCAAAAATTTTACGGACCTCCAACAGTAAAAAATATTCATCGTGGGGCACTCTATCCATGGTCAAAAATTTAAAACTTTTTCTCAATGCGCACAATTTTTTCATACTAATATTATAAATGCGAAAGTGTGTCTGTTACCTCTTCACGCTTAAACCGCTGAACCGATTTAGATGAAATTTGGTATGATGATAGTTTGAGTTATGGAAAAGGACATGAAATAGTTTTTATCCCTGAAATCATCTTTTGAAGGGGTTAAAAGGGGGGTAAAACTTTGTATGCAATTGTTGCTCACTGTAGACGTAAAAAAGTATATACGTTAAATTTATATTTGCTATAAGATTTCACTAAGGTGTTTCATAAATTTATTATGGCGAATGTTAATCCCACGCAGACAAAGTCGCGGGAAAAAGCTAATTAGTCTATATGTTTAATGGCTGTCTTATACCCTCGATATCTCATTAAACTTTGATCCCAGCAAAAAACTGTATAGAACCTTTTTAATAGAAAATTTTATGTGGATTACTTAAGTAGAAGAACATTTTTTGGTAGGCGTCACGGTTTACGATTTATTTAAGAAACAGTAAAAAATGGGTATTTTCTTTGGCCGCCATCTTGAATATCTCACTTCCGGTCAAATTTTCTTTGAAGGCAACCGGCAATTCGGATACAGCTAAGTCTAAACCAGGTAAAAAGCCCGGTTGCCCAAAAGTAATATCGTTTGCCTGTCGCATCGAAAAGGAGAGCGATTTTGAAATTTTGTGCCCTGTCTAAAACGGATCACCGGTATTTTTGTTACACCCTGTAATCCCAGTGCGCGCAGGAGTCGTAACGATTTTACCTGCATGCCATTTGATCCCATTCCTATCCAGGATCAAAAGCTTGTATGGAACCAAAAAAAAAATTCCGGCTAGAAAAGCCACAAATCGAGGAAACATTTTCCCATACATTTTATATGAAAATAAAAACTTTTATTTTTCACATGCAATTTTTTTATACCAGTCGTTTCCAATCCTATTCAGTATCAATAGTTTCCATGGGGTTAATTTACGATAATGTACCAAACAGCCACAAATTGCAGAAACTTTTTCCATACATTTACTGCTTTAAAATCCCCGTTTTTTGTTATTTGAATGCTTTGACTGTGATGTCCAGATTAGACGTGTGCGCCGCGCCGGCGTGGCGTAGCCGCGCCGTGGGACCCACGCCGCCGCCGCCGCCGCGGATTTCAAAATCCACGCCGTTGGCCAAAATTTCAGGATTCGGCAAAAATTTGCGAACGCCAATCTCCGATCAAGGAAAGTCAGATGAACATTTAACGACGTGTATTGACGAATTAAACCATAAAAACGTCTACAGATTGAAACAGGGTTTGGGTTATTATTTCTCTTACGGGAGAAACGTTCAAGCAAGTTTCCGCCTAGGTCACTCTGCACGGACCACACCAATAGCCTACTCATCCTCATTGAACAGTGTGTCCAATGGTAGTCAGAGCTTTTCCTGTCATTTAGGACTTTAAAAAAGCCTTCGACACCGTGAAGAGCGCTTTGTGGTCCAGCCTGTCGCAGGAGCGTACCCAAGTGCATCATCTGCATAATTCGCTCCTTGTAAGAAGGTAATAACATGCAGGGTGATCCATGAACAGGTAAAGGGAACGCCTATAAGGATAACTACCGTTGTGAAGCAATGATGCCTCATGTCACTGGCATAACAGCTGTTATTCGTAATTCTTCTCGATGATGTGATGAGAAAAGTGATTGGAACATCAAAAGACATTAACTGGGACACTAAGGAGCTAGAAGATCCGCATTACGCCGATGCCTAGTGCTGATTTCGCCATCTCTAGCTCAAGCTAAACTCGAGAGCCTTCAAGAGGAAGAAGAAGTCATGGGCCTGCGAATCAACCGAAGTAAAACTGTTGAGATGCGAATAGAATTAAATTGCGCGGAAGATTTTTTGTTGCTCAAAAACGATCGACTGGAATCAGATTCTAAATTTGTGTATCTCGGAAGTACAATAACATGTCGAGGAGGTGCAGACGAAGACATCGAGAGCAGGACTAAGAACTCAAGCATGTTTGAGATTTCAACGTACTTACTCGGCGCATAAAAATCTTCCTCTTCGAATCCATTGTCAAGTCCGTGCTGCTCTTCTACTGCGAAACCTGGAGAGTGACAAAGGGGCTGACATACAAGCTACAAGTGCTTGTTAATAAATCCCTTCAGTCGATCCTCCGCATCTTCTGGCCGAAGACTATAAGAAATGAGGATATGTGGAGTATGGGTCGTCAGTCTTCTATTGCCCAGGAAGTAGCGCTACGGAAGTGTAGATGGATCGGGCATACTCTTCGAAACGGAGCATTGAACAATGCCAGTATCGCTTTTGAGTGGCTGCCTCAAGATAGAAAGCGAGCCGGCGGACGCCCCGTACACACGTGGCGGAGGTGCGTAAAGACCGAGCTGTGACCCATGGGACTGAGCTATAGAGACACCAAGATGGTTGCTCATTCAAGATAGAAAGACGTGGAAAAACCTCGTGGAGCCTTTAACCGCTCACCGCCCTACCTAACTAAAATAGTGTCGCCAACCCCAAAACGAAAATTGTATCACCAACAAAATTAGCCAGAGTACAAGCGTTTTCGGTGGCAGGATTGATCCTTAATGCTGACCTGTATGCTTGGACTTACTGCGAGTCAAATATCTTAATTTAATTTATCACAATTATGAAAAACATGATCATAAATGCTATTTCCGTGAAGAAAACAAGGCTGTGGTGTACTAGAAAAACACCCTTAAATTAACAAACAACATCAAACATTGTTTTATGTTCCCTTTTCTTAAAGAGTGTTTAATATTTTTCACCTCACTAGCTCGGAAAGCCCTTTTTGTTTGTTTAATATCTATTGTGAAAATCGCTTTTTATCCACATGTGGTGAAAGAGTTTTGACATAAGTGACAAGTGGGTTAAGTGACATTTGACAGCTAACAAAACGTAAAAAGTTAAAAGTGCAGAATTTTTAACATCGCTATTAATGAATTGCATCGAGTAAAAACACTTAATACAGTCTTACAACTTTATTTTAATTCATAAATATCAGCATTCAACATTAATCTTCATTCTTTTTGTAAAAACGGATAAATTGTTCTGACAGCCGAATAAGTCTACGTACGAACAAAACGCATCTGACATTTAATAAAACCTTTTACGTCAAAACTTTTCATTTCAATTCATCCATCATATCAACGTTAAATATTCGCATGTTTTTCTAGGTTGTTTTGTTAAAAATTTGTGATTCGAGTGATGAAGAAGTATTAAACACCTGAGGAATTACGGGAAACCGAGCAAAATGCACCCTTTTCCTTATTTTCCTCGCTGTAGTGAGGTGAAAAGTTTTGTGTTATACACGGGTGAAAGTTATTTTACGTCTCGTGTATTAAAGCACTCGCTACGCTCAGGATTCTATTTTTGAACCACTCGCTTCGCTCGTGGTCAATAATAGAATCCTTTCGCTAGCTCGTGTTTCAAATAACACTCGCACGTAAAATACAACTTTCACCCCTTGTATAACAAATAACTATAACATATTTTTAATATGAATCATCATGTAGGCAAAAGTGTCCTTGACGCCGGCGTGGCGCAGCCACGCCGCCAAAAATTTCTGGCGCGCCGCCGCCGCGGATTTTTATGGCGGCGCACACGTCTAGTCCAGATACACTATTGTTGTCCTTAAACGTAACAGGACTGATTGGCATGATTAGAAAATGTCAATAAATTTTCTCCGTAGTAAATGTATGGAAAAAGTTTCTTCAATTTGTGGCTGTTTGGTACATTACCGTAAGTTGACCCCATGGAAACTATTGATACTCAACAGGAATGGAATCGATTGGCATAAAAAAATTGCATGTGAAAAATAAAAGTTTTCATTTTCATACAAAATGTATGGGAAAATGTTTCTTCGATTTGTGGCTTTTCTAGCCGGAATTTTTTTTGGTTCCATACAAGCTTTTGATCCTGGATAGGAATGGGATCAAATGGCATCATAATACAAGTTCACCAAAAATTACCTTTTTCTCGCACCCTGTATATTTTTTTCCAAAATCTGTAAATGCGATCCTTCATTAATTCTAAATAGAGGGAAGGTCTTCTAAGACCATTTTCACGTAGCAGCACGGGATCTGGTAGCTGCCCTCACTGACCCAAAAAGAAAATCCACTCTGTATATAGTGTATATACTTATTAGGTACGAGCAATATTATATTTTCGTAATGTATTGTTACCAATAACAAAACTAGTTGTAAGAAATACCTAGTTTAAGTTTATATTTAGTGTTAAGTACCTAGTTACCGTTACTTATCCAATTCTAGTCGTACCTACTTTTAAGTAAATGTAAGTTATTAGCAATGGTCGGCGGGGGTGAGCTGTTTTCATATTAATTTGACACGACATACGTCAAATTACTATGAAAACAGCTCACCCCCGCCGACCTCTGGTTATTAGTAATAGACTGAAACATGTATGTACCTTACCGAATAAAATGTATCCTTTCCATACCTTTTTACTACTATGCTATGCCTAATTACTACTAAAAACTATTATGTGCAACGGTACATCTTAGGTCTTAAAATTCTCGGGTCTGTTTTTAACAACATTTGGCTTCGCCTCATTTTGTAACTTCGACCCTTGAATCTTAAGAACCCTTATTATGTAACTGTTGCACAAAATACTATTTTTTCTATGAGTGCTTAAAATAGGCAAGCCGGTCAGGATTGAGTTCGACGAATGACCTGCTGCCTCTATACAATTGAGTATCTTCAATCTCCCGGGTAATTGTGCCCGCGCCCCCCTTGCCTAAACTAAAGCGGCGGGTGTCGGCGGCTCAGGGCCCGCCCCGGCAACAGTGTTCTTATATACCTAAGAACACCCTTTTGATGATTCATTTTTTGAAAACGTATACTTTATAAACGTGTTGTCATATGATGATTCTTATGAGAACGTTTATAAAATATACGTTTTGAAACTTTTGAATTCACCTGTCAGGCATCTTATTGGCAAATTAGAATGCAGGGGTAGAAAATAGTATTTTATACAATCGTGATATAATTAAGATTTTCAGTCGAGTTGGTACAGAGTTTACACGAAGCTTGCTGAGTGGGCTAAGTAAGGTACCAGATTGAAAAGTTTCATTATGTCTTTATTGTACTTATACAATACTTTTTCTACGAGTGCTCAATATAGGCAAGCCGGTAAGAATTAAGTTCGACGAAAGACCTACTACCACTATAAAATGTAGTAACTTAAATTGAATCTCCCGGCGGATTGTGTGGGTCCCCCCTGGCGACGGCGGCGACGCAGGGCGGGCAGCGGCAACAGTGCTACTTATTGTATGAAAATCCTTTCTACCATCGCTGGCGATGCCACAATATGCGACCATAAAAGCTCTATCGAGAAGTATACGCTAGTAGTTCCGTCTGCACAATCTCAATTCAAGTTACAGTCGACTATATACCTAATCACGCTTAAATCTGTGCGTGCGCGATGCACTAAGTAGAGAAGGATGGCGGAAAACTAGAAAAAATGCCGTACAACGACCTCAATGACCACGACTACTCTGACAAGAGTATACGATACGACTAAGAAGAAGATATACCTAATACTTACCTATTAGTAGAGTCTTACTTAGTCTACTAAATACTAACTTCTGCCCGCTACTTTGTGCACGAACTGGTTACAGCTTCAACCCCATGTTTTCTATAGATAATGATTGTGCTTAAGACAGCAGAGCGCCAGCTCTAACAGGGATATTGTGAATGCAAATCCAGGGTTTAATAATCAGTTATCTGCTGATGATTTTAGTTTTTACAATAATCGTGGCTTTATGCAAATCTTCCGTCATTTTCGCTAAGAAATTATATGGAACCCTAGGACATAGACTTAAATATATAGTAGACGGCCATAGCCTAAGAACTTTATGAGGCTCCGAGTATTTAGCGCCATCTAGTTCAGAGCCACCTAAACAGAGCCAATGTATGAGATAAAATCGCGCCACCTAGTAACGACTGATGGCGCTAAATACTCGTAGCCTCAAAAAGTTCTTAGGCTATGGCCGTCTACTATATATTTAAGTACTAGCTTTAACCCGCGACTTCGTCTGCGTAAACAATTGTACATCGCATTCTGACAAAATTTCCAATAAATGTGAAACTTCATTAGATGAGGGATTCTGGGATAGACAATAGGTACCTATCCATGTCATCGTCTGACCATATATTTTGCAATTTCTATTAAAATCCGTTCATACACTATAACCCTTTTCCAGACCGCACCAATCCAGAAGATTATTTCCAAAATCGGAAATATATCTTCTAAATTGTTACGTTTTGATCAGTGTTTGTCGCCATTTCTGGTCAAAACGCAGTTCTGATGATGGGATCTATGAGGAAATGGGGAACTCCTTAAATTTTAAAAGATACCGTGCATAGTTTTTTTGTGTTTTTATCAACAAATCAAGCATTTTCATTCAAAAAAGTGACATTTGATCAAGTGGATCTGCTGATGATGATCAGAACGGAATGTTTAGAAATAAAGGAAAAGTAGAAAAATTGACTGCCTCAGGCGGGATTCGAACTCGCGACTCTGGAAGACATCCCATCGCTCTGACCAACTGAGCTACTGAGACTTACATGATGGCTGTGAACTTTTCCACCAGTCGCGAGTTAAAAATTTCACCTAAGGTAGCGGATTTATCTACTTTTCCTTTTTTTTCTAAACATTGTGGTACCGTCGGCAGACGTTCTGCTTAATACAAAATTGATCAGAATAGAACTCTTCAACAACACATACTTCGTTTGGCGATTTATCCTCTTCGCTGTGTTTGTTAAGAAAGTTAGATTTTCAAGATAAATTATTGTCTAGCTCGAGTTCTGAGGATGGGAAATAGGATCCATGAAGAATCGAGGGAGCTCTTCAAATGTTAAAAGCATACATACTTACACTTAGTGATTCTAGGATTGGAATCAACAAATCAAGCATTTAGGTACATTTAAAGGAGTGATATTTGATGAAGTGGAACTACTGATGATGATCGGAGCGGATCTCTTCAAAGACACATAGTTCTCGTTTGGTGATTTGTCTTCTTCACTGTGTTTGTTAAGCAAATTATTTCATTGTATGAAATCTAAGAGTGCACCATCTACAATAATCTTTCACCGGCCTCCCCCGTTGAAGTCGGTTTTTTTTTTTCTTAAAAAATATAATAAGTCAATTAAGTATTCTACTATTCGGGGCAGAGAAAAATCCAAACTCGAATATCATTAAAATCGGTTCAGCCGTTCTTGAGTTATAACTATTGTAACCGACACGATTATGTTTTAAATATTTATACTTATAGCTATGTCCGCGGTTTCACTCGCGCGTTTCAGTAGGCTTTATCACTTTTCGTTACCCTTACACAGTCCATTGCTAAAAGTAACGCATTCTACATGTCAAAAATTCAGTTCAGCAGTTTAGCTAAAATCGACGAAGGGCGAAAGCCATGGTCAAGGGAAGCGTGTGAGTAAGAAAATCTGCTGAGCTGAAAGCAGAGCTCCCCGTACAGCCGAACGTCCGAAGCGTCTCAGTAGAAAATGATTCTCTTATCCAGCAGGATAGAGATCAGTGAGAGAAGTGTCTTATAAGCGAACCGAAGGGATGAAAGCCCAACCGTAGGTGGTTAGGTCAGTGAATGTCGAAAGCTGAGCTCTGCGTAGAGTCGAAGACCCGAAGCGTGTAAAGTGCTTCTACGTGTCTTAAAAGCGAACCAGGAGGCCCGAAATCTCGATGAATAGCGAAATTACAGTTTGTTTTTCCTATACTTCCTTCCTTTGTTTTTCCTTTTCCCGTTTGTGACGTAGTGAACACTCAATCAATACCTACTCTTTTTGTTCCCGTCTTAGTCGTTCAAACTAACCATTTTTGGTATGAATAGAAATCGTTCAATTCTTTATTTTATGAGAGGGCCCCCGAGCCCCTGTTCACCCCCTATAAAGTGGTAAACACTACCAATACTCTTATTGCTCCCGTCTTTAACATTCTACCTAACTACTTTTGTTACGAATATACTTTTTTCTCCAGTCTTAAATATTCAACCTAAGTATTTTTTGAATGACTATAAATCAATCGGTGTGTTTTTTCTTTGGCTCTGCCCCCCGAGCCCCCTCTTTAACACCTTAAACGTGCTGCACTCCCGGACTCCGGAACTTATTGATCCCGTTTTAAACATTCAACCTCACCATTTCCGATATGAGTACAAATTGTATGTATGTTATTTCTTTGAGCGGGGGGCTGCGCCCCCCAAGCCCCTCTTTTACCGCCGTTTCCACTTGATAAAGTGGAAAACTCTTTTTGCTCCTGTCTTAAACATTCAATCATTTTTGGTATATGTAGCGATAATGCAGTGTGTTATTTCTTCATGCGTGGACTCCCCCCCCCCCCCCCCCCCCCGAACTCCACTATCAAGCTTATCACGTGGTGAATTCTATCAGTATTCTTTTTGCTTCCGTCTTAAACATTCAACCTCACCATTCCTGATTTGAATATAAGTTATATTGTGTTATATCTTTAAGCGGGGGCTGCGCCCCCAAAGCCCTCCCTTTTACCGACTATCATGTGGTAAACTCGTCTTAACATTAAACCTGACTTTTGGTATAAATAGCGACAGTGCAGTGTATTTAACCTAAAAATTCTTGGTATTAGTGGAAATAGTTCAGTGTGGAATGTCTTTGTGAGTTAAAGCAAGACGCGTTTTAATCCCGCATATAAATACCGGTATAAATAGCGATCACACAGTATGTAGGTATTTCTCAGGCTTTGCGTGATAAGCTTTGCTTCCGCCTTCGCGCCTTCATTGGTCCGTCGAAGAAGAGCATGAGTTCAAGTTCGGTACCAGCGCTTGCAAAAAAACATGTCTGCAACGCAGCTTCGTTTCCCGAAGACAGAAACTCCGCGAGCCATCTACAGCTTTTCTTTTACATGAATTCTCCAAATAGATTTTTGAGTTAATATTTAAACATTTCCCGCCATCTATGCCGGGCGCATGCCATGAACTTGAATTGAATTTTGTATGCACCTAAATTACGAACTTTGTGACAATCCTGCGAGAGAGCGTTGTGGTTCATTTCGCTATGTTTAAATGCTTTTCTTCCAAATAAACCATAATCAATTTGTCAATTGACCTTAACACTCAGTGTATAAATAATTAATAATTACATTTACCATGCATATTTAAACCCTTCTTTTACCCCCTTAAAACCAAAAAGTTAATATTATTTATGGTCCGGCCAGGAGTTATCAATCGTGCCCGCCACCCAGTACCTTTTAGCAAGGGCGAACTGGATGAAAACGCTGCATTGGGTATAATAAACTAAGAATAAACCTGTGTAAATGCTGTTTTGCGAGCCACAAAGGCAAGGTTCAGGCTTGGAGACCAAGGGCTGACCCCTACGGAAGGACCCAGAGCCTTCAACGGTCGCTCCTAAATGTGTCAAATCCAAGCAAGGACGCGATTATTTTCATAATAGGTAATTATTTTTAAGTTCTTAAATATGTAGAGGTTCGATCGATTTTAATGCCTTTTGCTACGCCGGTTATGAAGGAAATTTATTACGTAGCATGAAAAGCCAGCACAAACACTTAAAATACTATTATGAGCAACATCTACATTCAGGCCTCTGAGATGTGAAAAGCGGTAGAAAACAATGCAACCTACAGTTCTGCAGTAGGGGGCACTAAAATAATAACGGGAACATAAATTTAATAATCTCTTTACTTTCATTACAATCCGGCCAGCCATAATTGCGTAAAAATATAACACATTAGCATCAGTATGTTTTAATATTTTTTATGTTTAGTGGGTCACTAAAAAATTTGCTACTAAATACAATACATGATACTAAGAATCTGTGGCGGCCTGGCTCGACCGCGCGCGGTTGCCTAGCAACGATACACACAACACTACGCAACCGTTGAATCTGAAAGTCGTTCCACAGATTGTCTCAATTTCAGTTATTTTATCATCGGCGTTGTAATTATGGTATATAGATAACCATTGTGTGAAAATAAATTGTAAATACTACGCCTGCGCATTTGTTACTTCTACTCTCTACCACAAATCTGCTACCAAGTGCCAGGAAATAACTTCACATTAGTGTCAACAGATGGCGTTAGGGCGCTGTGCCATATGGTTTTATGAGTTTTAGAGCGATATTATAAAATTTTATTAAATACTGTAAAATTCCATGCTTATATAGGTTCTAAGCTAAAATGGAATTTATTAATGCATGTAACAATCATTTCTAGCGTATGCATTTCACGTGAAGATGGAGACAGCTACAACGCACTTTCGAAGTTTTTAACGTCATTTGTATATATAGAACTTCTAACTGACTCGTATTAGAACTATATATTGCCACTCTCACTAAGGTTGTAGATTTTCTCAACTTATAATATTAGTGGGATAGTGGGATATGCCTAAGAGCAATCGATTTTAAATTTCGCTTCGAGTAATCGATTGAACGATTTTTATAATAGATTTTGGATATACATGCGCGACCAGCAGGAGCAGGACCGTGGCTCACTCCGGGGCTGACGAAGAAAAACTAGTCGTTCTGAAAACACTTTAATATATCAGTCACTCCCCTCGAGTGAACTAAACTAACATATTTAATATAACATAACGTGTCGCGACCACCGCACCACACCGCACCGCACCGCACCGCACCGCACCGCACCGCACCGCACCGCACCGCACCGCACCGCACCGCACCGCACCGCACCGCACCGCGAGTCGCGATACTTGCACAACGCAGGCGCCGACACGTCTGACACTCGTGCTCATGTCATGTTGAGCGCCGCGCCTACTGCCTCCCGACCGTACCCGCGCCGGTACCGAGTACCGACGGCGACGGCGACGGCGACGGCGCTGCCGCAGTCACTCAACTGTACACCCTTGTGTTGCGGAAGTTGCGGAGCACCACCACTTTCAAACAAACCACTTTTCACTAAAACGGCCAAGTATTGAATTCAACCAAGTTACTACTGAAAAATATCACTTCTAATAAAATATTCTTCAATATTTCCGAAGAAACGAAAAATTGACACACGTTTGTTTACATGATAACTTGATAAGGCAAGTAAAGACGTATTTACTTTACAACTATACATCACTAACTAGTTTGTGTAGTAGGTAGGTATATACTTTTTAATACAGTTGCTCAAAAAAGTGCTTTTCTTGTAGTGGTTTAGCGTGCGGAAAGTTTGATATCGCGCACTAGTGCTTTTTACTTTTCCAGCCAATCACAGCTAATGACAGTGACAGACAGCCAATCACAGCGCCGCACCGCACCGCGCGGAGCGTTCGGATACATGTACTAAAGTAACCTCAAAGTGAATAATTGTCAATTTTATAATTTTTTCGCAACTGTATTAAAAAACGTCGTTCGATACTCGTGCGTAAATGTCATTCTTCACTCGTCCCGAGTCTTGCCACTCGCCTCTTTCCGCACTAATATCGAAATGTACTATTCCTTACAAAGTGCTACCTTTTTGTTGCTGTTCAGTATAATAACAGGTTTTGACGTGGTGATCCGCGAGTCAGCGAATGCATAGATATCTAGAAAAGGCAACTATAGCAAGGCGCGTCTAATACTGTACCCACCGAAACGTATCGGCAACAACACAACCATCGGTGGGCGGTTGACGGGAGCGGGAGGTTAGTGACAGTCCACACACGTCATGATCATGACGTCACACACGCGCGCTCCGTGTGGAGGCTCAGGGTCAGAGCAGGCGGCACCTAACTAAACCCTCCACTAACATGATCTAGACATACTTCAAAATGGCTTATATGAAAAGTTTATGCGTTCGTGAATAGTGCGTGGCGTGTTGCAAGTGTTGCAACCCACCCTTAGCCGTTAGAGTAGGCGCCTCACTACGGTTTGGCGACGTGCGCGGAGTCCGCGGCGCTGGCGGCAGTGTCGCGGGTCGTGTCGCGGGTCGTGTCGCGGGTCGTGTCGCGGGTCGTGTCGCGGGTCGTGTCGCGGGTCGTGTCGCGGGTCGTGTCGCCGGTCGTGTCGTCGCCGGTGGGCAGCAGCGGCTCCGCGTCGTCGTCGTCGCGGCCGTACAGCTCCGGGTAGCCGGCCATGCACGCCTGCATCTCGCTGAACTTCTCGTAGCAGTCGCTGCCCTTCGGCTCTGCCTCGCTGCACACACACACACGCACACACTCAAATAATAAATAAATAATAAATATTTATTTATTTCATAAATATATTTCGTAGGAAATAATTTGTGAGTAAATTGAATGAAGATAATTTATTCTTAACGGAATCTGGGTTTTCTAACGAAAGAAAACATCGTAAGAAACCGGATCCAATTTCAACAAGGCCTAGTTTCCCCTCTGGTTTGAAAGGTCGCTTTCTTAAAAACGAGTGGCTAGCTTAGCAGGCGTTCCGAGTGAAATACTATGAAACTATGATTGTATGATTGTGTGCTACTCGTAAAGGGTCACCTGTAGTGGAAGCAGGAGAAGGCGTCGCGGAAGGGCTGCGCGCAGGGCCCGGTGGCCATGCCGCCGAGGCACGGGCAGCCCCAGTTGATGGAGCCGTCCGGCAGGATCAGGCCCGCGGCCGGCTCCGGCTCCGGCAGCGACACGCGCGACGGCGCCGCCAGCGCCTCCGCGGACGCGATCAGCACCACGTCCTTGCCGCCCGGCCCGCTCTCGATCCGAGATACCGACATGCTGGACAGACACATACTAGGTAATCTATGTAAGGCCAAAAATTGGAGATATTAGCAAAAGTTAACAACTCTTAGGATCGAATATGATTAGAAGAATTTTGTTTGGTTACTTATAAATAAATAAATATTTCGGAGGCACCTTACACTCACATATAGCCCCAAACTAATAGTGCACGGTGTACGAGTCTAATTTTACAGTAATACCGCAAATCGATGTACAGTTTAGCCATTTGGCACACGCATACTAGAGGTCAAAACAAAAAATTTCATCCGCAGTTCTTAAAAAAAAATCCCTTAGGAGGGGGGTGCTGATTCATCATTTTTTGTGTATGGGAAAAACAATTTTTTTTTCAAAAACCTATCGTGTGTGGTATCATATGAAAGGGCTAATAGAGGCGGTTCTAATCATATACCACATCATTATATTTCAGCCATTTTTTAAAAATTAAAACAAAAATAATTTTCAAAACATACCAAGTTTGGGCTCCCCCAGATACGATATGGCTGTTTTTTTTTTGGTACTTTATATCAAAAATGATACTAGATATCTTCATATCTAACCCCAAGAAAGCAATTTTGAAAATAATTTCATTTAGTATTTTTTTTTAATTTTTCAATATTATCAAGTAACGCAGTACAAAATGTACTGGAGTAGGACTATAGTAGAACTCTACTTCAGTACATTTTGTACTGCGTTATTTTGTAATATTGAAAAATAAAAAATAAATACTTAATTAAATTATTTTCAAAATTGCTTTCTTGAGGTTAGATATGAAGATATCTAGTATCATTTTTGATATAAAGTACCAAAAAAAAAACAGCCATATCGTATCTGGGGGAGCCCAAACTTGGTATGTTTTGAAAATTATTTTTGTTTTAATTTAAAAAAAATGACTGAAATAAAATGATGTGGTATATTATTAGAACCGCCTCTATTAGCCCTTTCATATGATACCACACACGATAGGTTTTTGAAAAAAAAATTTTTTTTCCTATACAAAAAAAATGATGAATCAGCACCCCCCTCCTAAGGGAATTTTTTTAAGAACTGCGGATGAAAAATTTTGTTTTGACCCTTAGTATGCGTGTGCCAAACGGCTAAACTGTACATCGATTTGCGGTTTCTTTTTGTATACAAGGGGCACTATAAGCAAAGCTCCGATCATAACATGTGTATAAGCGTAAGTCGAATGGGGAAGTTGACTCTCGGAAGTCGAAGCCTATATTATTAAGAGTTGAAGGATTGGAGGGTTAGGAAGGTTAACGGCCTCCTAGCCCAGTCGGTAGTGACCCTGCCTATGAAGCAGGAGGTCCCGGGTTCGAATCCTGGTCAGGGCATTTATTTGTGTGGTTATCACGGATATTTGTTCCTGAGTTATGGATGTTTTTTATGTATTTAAGTATTTATCCATATCTATCTATTATAGATATCGTCGCCTACCACCCACAACACAAGCCTTATTGAGCTTACTGTGGGACTAAGTTGATTTGTGTAAGATTGTCCCATAATATTGGTTTATTTATTATTTATTTATATTGGGTTTATAGTGTGTTCCATAATTTCCTAGTCTGTTCTTAGCTATTGGTGATACTAAGATGGCAGGTTTAATAACACCAATTTTTCCACCCGAGATGTCACTCACTTTTGGCTGTAATGAAATACAATTGATAAATTAGGACAGTAAACATTCACTTTAGTATAAAACAGAGCTTCACAATTCTTTTTAAAGTCTACAGACATGACCAGAATACGCTTTGCTAAAATTGACGAGGGGTAAAAGTAATAGATGCGTTAAAACAATGCATACTTGGTGTGTGTTTATATGAGCGCCTGCAGCGAGGAGGCCTGCCGCGTCACGCGCACGCGCACGTCCAGGGGGGCGCCCGCCAGCAGCAGCGCCGCGCGCGCGCGCACCAGCACCCGCGCCGCCACGCGCACCACCGCGCGCGCGCCTGCACACACCACACATCACATACCACAGCAAGCTTTACTGATACTTATTAGCATCTTCCTAGCTCGTGTCCCCGCTTTATGCAATAGAGCCTGGAGGCCTGCTCGCAAACCTAATTCCGAGAATTGTCGTAGACAGTAGTTTATACGAAAGCACCTGCAGTGCTATTCAACCTTAAAATTAGGCCTTAACTAGTAGTCCGCCTCGAACTGATAACTCGCGATTTACTTGCAAACGAGTTGACCAATATAACAAGACCCTAAGGAGGATTTTTTTCTCCTTTTAGCTCCATAACCACTTGATCGATCCTGCTCATATACGAACTTACAAATTTTATGTATCTCTGCTACAGCCCCAAGAAATTTCATAAAGATCAGAAAAACATTACTAAAGTTATCATCAGACAAACTATCTAAATCAAAAAGCCATCCAAATGCCGAGACGTCCCAGTAACCAGGTGACAGTTCGGTCTGGAGTTGTTTGTAAGAACTCACTTCGCTTACGCTCCGCGAGTTCGATTATATAGTTGAGCATGTTGTGTTACATCAAGAAAGGAGTACAACTTCACTACGGTCATAGACTTTTGTATAAGCATTATTTGTATTGTGTGAGAGATTTGTGTATAGTGGTTAGGTTTTAAAGTGACCAAAAATTCCCAAAATTGACTCCTGCGTGCCTCACAGGCAGAGTTACGAAAGACTAGGCTAGGTGGAGGAAAAACCAATAATTACATAGAGAGTGAGAGACTGTTTACCTGTGGGAGTGTCGTGTACTGCGAGCACGTCCAACGGCAGCGCAGAGCCACACTCTCCGAACACCTCTCCGCAGGCTGCCTGCAGGGTCTGCCGCACCGCCAGAGGCTCAACTTTACCTCCGATCCTGAACAAATACAGTATTCCATAAATTTCACTCCCATACCACTCTGTCCAGCGCGCCCACACACCAATTATGAGACATCCATTAAAAAAAAAACTAGTAAATTATATTGATAACATTCATCATATAAAAAAAAGAGTTCTTATATAACGATACAAGCTGTAATTTTGAAATAATTGAAATGAAAATCTCAAAAGCAATGTTTTATTCATTGCATTAGATTCAGCTCTAGAAAACGGTTCCATATTAGACAATGTTCCTTATTATTGCACAATATTTCCGTTATCAGCTATGCTATGCCCAACCTAAATTACTCTAGGGATGTGGAGAGATCACTTGGGTAAACGTCAGCTGTTATTATTGTTGTAATAGCGTTTTTATATTGTAAAAGGAGCCGTCTGACCGCTCGGCACCGGCCGCGCTGAAGAAGCCGCGAGGCAGTACCTAAGTAAGAAATCGGGTCCTTTCCCGGTGTACTCACAAGTCAACCTGCAGATAGAAATAGCGCGCACTCATTCGAACCTTCAATCTGGCTCCTCGGGACTCGCAATGTGATATTTTAATACAAAAAAACTTAAATATTGATTCTAAAATAAAATGTAGATTAGAATTTGCACTGCACGTTTTCAGGTTATGAATACACAAGTGTCATAATGACATGACATAAGTGACATAACCTGCGACTGCGTTTCGTTACTGCACGTGCATTAGGCTCTAAGGGTCAAAACACACCAAGCGGAATCACAGCGGAATTAAGCCAATTCATAGACAAAATGCTTAAATTTGTCGACGGTAGCGGAAATTTGGCTATGGCCATAGACAAATTTCCGCTATCATAGACAAAATTAAGCATTTTGTCTATGAATTGGCGTAATTCCGCGAGGAATTCTCAGTCATGTTTTTTCTACCCACCAATTTTTAAATCCTGCTGACCAAATAATTATTTCGGCGGAATCACAGCGGAATTAAGCCAATTCATAGACAAAATGCTTAAATTTGTCGACGGTAGCGGAAATTTGGCTATGGCCATAGACAAATTTCCGCTATCATAGACAAAATTAAGCATTTTGTCTATGAATTGGCGTAATTCCGCGAGGAATTCTCAGTCATGTTTTTTCTACCCACCAATTTTTAAATCCTGCTGACCAAATAATTATTTCGCAGCTCAACAATTTATTGAGCAGATGAAGTAACATAATTATATACAGATCAATATTGGTTAAAACGTTGTCCGTTTGTAAATTTTTTGCTGAACACAACTTGCAGCTCCATTTTTATTTATTGTCAGCCAATTTTTTATAAGCTGACCAAATTATTTAATGGCAATTTTTTTATGCGAATCAGTTTTAAAAATGGCTGATCAATTAATAACTTCCCATATTAAAATACTAAAAAAGCTCCGCTAAGGTATTCATCCTAGGTATGTACAGAGGTACATGTACATACCTACCAACAGCTAGTAGCCAGCTGACAGTTCTGTTGTGTTTGTAAGATCTTCGCTTCGCTGGGCTCGCTTGTTTTACAAGCAGCTCCTCACTGCTCGTCTCTCGTCTATGTACCTAAACTGTTCAGCGCCCTGGCTTTGACTGCATACGTCCAAAAAGAGGATTGGCACTTGTGTGTCGGTGTCGTAGATTGTAGGCTTTGCATTTGTAGCAGTAACTCAAATATAAATACGTAAGCGCGAGCCGTTTATTTGCAGTTTCAGTCGCACAGACAGACCATCGAGCACGTACGGCGGCGGTCGTCACGCAATTGTGCTTTCAATTACTTCTACATTTACTCGTGCAACCATTCACCCGCGATGCTAGCCCGCAATGTATGCGCCGTAACCGTAACTCACACTGTCAGCAACCGCAGGCAGACTAATTCGCAACTAGGAGTGGAACGATTCTTCATCACGTTTTAATTAAGGCAAAAGCGCCGCCAGCGAGGGGGTGCTTATTGAATTGATGCTCGAAATTTTATCAGTCTGCAGAGGAAATAGTTTATGAACGGGAGGATAATCTGCCTTCATGTACTTACGAGTTATATAAAAGCGCGGGATTTCGTTCGTTTCTTTTCTTTGCAATCAACGATATTAAAAGCTATTGGTTTCCACCTCCTTTATGGTTAGATTTAAGACGAAGGTATGTACATCACGTAAAAATTAAATAGTGTTGCATCGGTAAATCAAGCGGTATTGTTGGGTCGGCTCGGATCGGATATATACAATAATGGGAGGAGGGTTGTAATTTCCAGAATAACTGTCGCCTACCTATAATAAGTAATAGCACAACCAGTAAAACGTACAAAGAAGACCATTATGAATGTAAGAATTAGCCTTGCGCTCTGTTTTAGTTAAAAGTGCAGCCGTCTCTTGATCAGGTATAGGTATATAGTGTAGTACACGGCATCTTCTCTGTTACTACAAATTGGGTGGGGCATCCATTAGTCGTGTGAGACATACGGTCTATCTCAATGCGGATAGAAATGAGAACATTATCGTTAGGCTAGGTACCTACTACCGTGAGCGCTGAGCGCATGACACCGCGTCTTTACATGCCCGCGTTGCAGTTGCAACTCGTGCCATTTGCATCCAGAAATATTATCCTGAGGCATCGTGGACAGTTGGCCCTGGCTGGCTGTGGACCTATTTCCACGTTCACGTATATCCAATTATCATAATAGGTATATGTTTAAACACAATTTTAGATTTGGACTCTGAAAGTTATAGGGATCCAAAAGTATACGCTAATATGAGATGCGAGTTCTATGTTCTAGGGTGTAATAGTTATTTACAGTATGCTAGATGCAGGTTTTGAGAGCGTGTACCCTAGTCTGTGGACAGTGAGTGATAAATGGGATGTCGTGTCGTGTCGTACTGCTCACCCGACAGAACACCAACATTCGTCTTGTGCGGATAGACGAAGAACTAGCCACGTCAGATATGACACAATAATGAGAGCAACGAAATCCCTATATTAGGTGTGCTATATTATGCTTATTTATAGATCCGGACGTCTGGCAGATGTAAAGTCGTGGAGGTCAAAGAGTTCAAATAACTTGAAGAAAACAAATTCGAGATTCTGGGTTTTATGCAATATAATGGAAAGTATTTCATTCATTAGGTTATTTATTTATTTAAACTTGTTTGCACAGTAAAAATAAGTACAAATGGCGGACTTAATGCCTCAAAGCTAGTCAACCATAGGGCCAAGCAGAAATTCGCTAAAGTATTAGTAGATTATTGCATAATAGCTACTTTCCCCCAACAGAAACTTATGACTACTTATGCATAAGTAGTCAGAAGTTTCTGTTGGGGGAAAGTAGTGCCAAATGATGTATAATGCAATTTTTAGTTACTCGCCTACTGTTTTTGTTTCCGTAATAACATGTATAATACTATAATATAAGACAATTACACAGCTCACGGAAAATAGCGCCATACACGAACGGATCTGTCCGCGGGGCATATCCGTCGAACAAATCCGGCGGGCACATCTGTGCGTGTATCCCTAGCTAGCTATTTCGGTATTACTTTTTTTCAACTTAAAAACATCGTTGCTCTGCCACTCTGATCTCCACCAATTAAAAGCTGCCAGATACCCGGATCTAGCAATAAGCATAGTATAGCAATCTAACTAGACAGGTCCTATTGCTCTCATCATTGTGTCGTGCAACGTCTCTGAAGGACGCAGTGTGGCTAAAATGGTCTGCATCAGAGGATCAGAACCGCAGGCACCGCACCGCAGCCGATGGAAACCTTTTCAAAGTTATTACGTTGTTCCCCTTCCACCGCATACATTTCATAAAAGCTGTATGGGACTAGAGAGTTTCTGTTATAAACATTTTAATTTCCTTCATGTTATTTATAGTCCTCGAGTCTAACTCATAATATAGTCCCGTCCCCATCAAGAAGGCAAGAAACTTTGCATGCTGCACATTTTGTTTTGTTAGGGGCAAGAGC
The DNA here is from genome assembly GCA_911728535.1 of Pammene fasciana. Taxonomy (NCBI): domain Eukaryota; kingdom Metazoa; phylum Arthropoda; class Insecta; order Lepidoptera; family Tortricidae; genus Pammene; species Pammene fasciana. The sequence goes on along the minus strand of OU452289.1, from coordinate 17,989,349 downwards.
GGTACTATTATATTTTATACTGATGACGGGCGAGGTACTATCAGTATAAAATATAATAGTACCGCTCTTGCCCCTAACAAAACAAAATCTGGTCTCATTCGGAAGAAGCAAAGAGCATGCAAAGGTTCTTGCCTTCTTGGGGACGGGACTATATTATACGTAAGATCTGCTACGTTACGTAATATAAAGAAAAAATAGTAAAAAAATAATAATTGGCCGAAAGCACAAAAAAGTAAAACTAGACGACACTTAGAGGCAACAAATAGTAAGTTGTATTTAGGTACAGAATAAACCCAGTCTGCCAGTGCCTGCATGGCCGGAAGTGCCGTATCCTGATTGTATCTAGTCCATTGTCATCGAGTACGCTCGCACGTTTTCTTATCCAGCACCGAGTCAGCATCCCGCGCCCGCGATGGTATCGCGAGCGCGAGCCCCTCCATTGGACGATATTATCCGACTCCATCCGGCTCCAGACGTGCGGTGGGGTGGGGGCGGGAACAGCAAGCCCAGCTACGTTCAAATAAACACACAGACTGATCAATTTAATCAACTAGTATTAGTAGACTATGATCGAAGAAATTATATACCCGAGTGTGAGATACGCGATAGTGTGGGATAGGCTATATAAAGAATTCGTCGTCCCATTACATACAAGGAGAAATGGTCAAATTCGCATTTAAAAAATTCGTATCTTACATCACACCTTTTCTATTGAATCTGTTGTTATATTATAATATGCTGTTTGGAGAGTGTTGTGCTTAGAAGAAGCACAGGGAACCTATTCCTTTTCGCTTTCAATGAGCGTTCCGATCAGATTACGAGCACTAACATGCCGCCGCCCCGGCGAGCCTAAATACCTATAAGATAGGTCTCTACTCTCGGGGCTCCGGCTCGAGCCAGTGTATAAATTCCCTGCTCTATACACGGATCGGATGGACCATTTAATATTGGATGGCGATGTCTAAACAAGCAAACGCAGCAGGTCTCAGTTCCATACATTATATTACACGATTAGACCTCTTTAAATATCTGTATTTTGGTTTATGAGGGTGACAATACCCGATGCCCTTCATTTATTTACTTTCACAGTTTTTTTGGCTATAACTACTTGGTTTGGGAAAGAAAATAATACATGTTAATGTTAATATTCATTATATTTGGAAGAACTTTGTTAATTCCAATATACATTGGACGAAAATCGGCTCGCAGCCTACACTTACACCTTAAAATTAGCTTTAAACAGTTGTATGTCTTTATTAGTTTCTCGACTTGTACGTCTTCTGTAATTAAGGACAAAATTCCACCACACTAATGCTAAAAACTTCATTATCTATACATATAATAAAGGTGAAGAGGGTCAAAAATCTGTACATTGGAGATATTAGTAAAAAAATGATTTAGTAGCTCTTAGAATCGATAACAGAACACGTTTCGGCGATTTTTAGAATTTTTGTCTGTTTGTCTGTTTGTCTGTTTGGATGGGGAGAGTTGGCGTCAAAACGCCTGAACCGATTTCGATAAAAACTTCACTAGCAGGTTCAACAGACCTCTGGTCAGGACATAGGCTATAAAAAATACGAACTTTTTGGATTTAAGGGGGTTTAAGGGGGGTTTAAACTTTGTATGAAAAATGAATATGAGTGTTAAGCTCAAGCAGCAAATTGATATTTGTTTAACTACTTTCGGTTAGTTCATATTCATTCGTATAAATAAATAAATGTGTTAAATAATAATATACTGGTTAAATATAGTGGAAAAGTAAAAAATACGTACCATCAAAATGGGTATCTAGATATGTCTTTGGCTATACGATTAGGTAACCGAGTCCTCTTAACGCAAAATCTGACCACTACATATGTAGTTTAGGTGCATACTAAATGCAACACGAGTTCGCAGAGATTTCCCTAGATGGCTATAGTAGGTAGGTACTATCTATGCTATGAGTATAATGGGAGGCTTCATTCTGCTGAGGCCTGACGCGCCAGCACGCGGTTGCTTAGCAACGCCTATAAAAACACTGATGTTTGTGGTTGAAATAACGACTGATTGCTGCGGATACGAATTTGTATGTTTCCTTTTCATCGGAAAATTACTCGATCACCTACCACTACAAAACACACCGTACTACTGCTTATTATACCAAAAATTGTTAGGTCGAACATTTGAGATAGGAGAAAAAGAATTTTGATAGAGTTTACTGCGCGATGGGCTGTAAAAAAAAGGAGGGCTCGGGGGGCGGAGCCCCCCGCAAAAAGAAAAAAACTATAGATAATTATACCAAAAATAGTTACTTACGTTGAACATTTAAGATGGGAGAATAAGAGTTTTGATAGAGTCAACCACGTGATGGGCGGGGAACAAAGGGGGGCTCGGGGGGCGGAGCGCCCCGCATCAAGAAAAAACACACCGTAGTACTGCTTAATTGCTTATTATACCAAAAATTGTTACGTCGAACATTTGAGATAGGAAAAAAAGAATTTTGATAGAGTTTACCGCGCGACGGGCTGTAAAAAAAAGGGGGGCTCGGGGGGTGGAGCCCCCCGCAAAAAGAAAAAAACACCATACTATAGATAATTATACCAAAAATAGTTACGTTGAACATTTAAGATGGGAGAAGAAGAGTTTTGATAGAGTCAACCACGTGATGGGCGGGGAAAAAAGGGGGCTCGGGGGGCGGAGCCCCCCGCATTAAGAAAAAACACACCGTAGTTCTGCTTATTATACCAAAAATTGTTACGTCGAACATTTGAGATAGGAGAAAAAGAATTTTGATAGAGTTTACCGCGCGACGGGCTGTAAAAAGAGGGGGGCAAAAAGAAAAAAATACACCATACTTTAGATAATTATACCAAAAATAGTTACGTTGAATATTTAAGATGGGAGAATAAGAGTTTTGATAGAGTCAACCAGGTGATGGGTGGGGGAAAAAGGGGGGCTCGGGGGGCGGAGCCCCCCGCATAAAGCAAAAACACACCGTAGTACTGTTTATTATACCAAAAATTGTTACGTCGAACATTTGATATAGGAGAAAAAGATTTTTGATAGAGGTTACCGCGCGATGGGCCTCAAAAAAGGGGGGCTCGGGGGGCGGAGCCCCCCGCAAAGAGAAGAAAACACACCATACTATAGATAATTATACCAAAAATAGTTACGTTGAACATTTAAGATGGGAGAATAAGAGTTTTGATAGAGTCAACCATGTGATGGGCGGGAAGAAAAGGGGGGCTCGGGGGGCGGAGCCCCCCGCATTAAGAAAAAACACACCGTAGTACTGCTTATTATACCAAAAATTGCTACGTCGAACATTTGAGATAAGAGAAAAAGAATTTTGATAGAGTTTACCGCACGATGGGCTGTGAAAAAAAGGGGGCTCGGGGGGCGGAGCCCCCCGCAAAAAGAAAAAAACACCATACTACAGATAATTATACCAAAAATAGTTACGTTGAACATTTAAGATGGGAGAAGAAGAGTTTTGATAGAGTCAACTACGTGATGGGCGGGAAGAAAAGGGGGGCTCGGGGGGCGGAGCCCCCCGCATTAAGAAAAAACACACCGTAGTACTGCTTATTATAACAAAAATTGCTACGTCGAACATTTGAGATAAGAAAAAAAGAATTTTGATAGAGTTTACCACACGATGGGCTGCGAAAAAAAGGGGGCTCGGGGGGCAGAGCCCCCCGCAAAAAGAAAAAAACACCATACTATAGATAATTATACCAAAAATAGTTACGTTGAACATTCAAGATGGGAGAAGAAGAGTTTTGGTAGACGTAACCACGTGACGGGCGGGAAGAAAAGGGGGCTCGGGGAGCGGTGCCCCCCGCATAAAGAAAAAACACACCGTAGTACTGTTTATTATACCAAAAATTGTTAGGTCGAACATTTGATATAGGAGAAAAAGATTTTTGATAGGGTTTACCGCGCGATGGGCCCCAAAAAAGGGGGGCTCGGGGGGCGGAGCCCCCCGCAAAAAGAAGAAAATACACCATACTATAGATAATTATACCAAAAATTGTTACGTCTAACATCTGAGATAGGAGAAAAAGATTTTTGATAGAGTTTACCGCGCGATGGGCTGCAAAAAAGGGGGGATTGGGGGATGGAGCCCCCCGCAAAAAGAAATAAACACACCATACTATAGATAATTATACCAAAAATTGTTACGTTGAACATTTGAGATGGGAGAAGAAAAGTTTTGATAGAGTTTACCGCGCGATGGGCTGCAAAAAAGGGGGGATTGGGGGATGGAGCCCCCCGCAAAAAGAAATAAACACACCATACTATAGATAATTATACCAAAAATATTTACGTTGAACATTTAAGATGGGAGAATAAGAGTTTTGATAGAGTCAATCACGTGATGGGCGGGGAAAAAAGGGGGGCTTTGGGGGCGGAGCCCCCCGCATAAAGAAAAAACACACCGCACTACTGCTTATTATACCAAAAATTGTTACGTCGAACATTTGAGATAGGAGAAAAAGAATTTTGATAGAGTTTACCGCGCGATGGGCTGTAAAAGAAAGGGGGCTCGGGGGGCGGAGCCCTCCGCAAAAAGAAAAAAACACACCATACTATACATAATTATACCAAATATAGTTACGTTTAACATTTAAGATGGGAGAAGAAAGAGTTTTGATAGAGGTAACCACGTGATGGGCGGGAAGAAAAGGGGGGCTCGGGCCACATAAAGAAAGAACACACCGTATCACTGCTTATTATACCAAAAATTGTTACGTCGAACATTTGAGATGGGAGAAAAAGAGTTTTGATAAAGTTTACCATGTGACGGGCGCCAAAGAAAGGGAGGCTCAGGGGGCGGAGCTCCCCGCATAAAAAATCCCCGTTCTATTGCTTATGATACCAAAAATTGCTATGGTAAGGTTGAAAGTTCAAGATGGGAGCAAGAGTTTGACAGAGATTTGCACGTGGCAGGCGGTAATAGGCGGCTCGGGGGGTGGAGCCCACGCAAAAAGATAAACACACCGTACCATTGCTATTTTTACCAAAAAATGGTAAGGTTGAATATTTAAGATGTAGATAGAGTTGACCACTATTAATACCAAAAATGATTATGTTGCATATTTAAGACGGAAGCAATAACAGTTTTGATAGAATTAACTATGTGAAAGGCGGCTCGGGAGCCATTTCGCGTACACTTTAACATCAAGTTGTGTTCGATATCTCCTTACTATTGGTCTTTCCGCCCTCCGGTTTACTTTTAAGACTTAGGCGTTCATTTGTGTTCGATCTCTGACCTCCTGCTGCATTTTCTACTGAGATGCTTCGGACGTTCGACTCTACAGAGAGAGCTCTGCTTTTAGCTCTTCAGATCTTCCCGCTCACATGGTTCTCTGCCGCAGACGCTTTCGGTCGATCTTTTGGGATGTCGAAGTTATAACTGACTTTATGAAATTTGATATGTAGAAAGCGTTTAGCAGTGGACTGTTGAGGGATGAGTGTAACGAAAAGTGACAGAGCCTACTGCAATGCACGCGGGCGAAGCCGCGCGGGTACAGCTAGTTATATATAAAGGGTGGTCCAGATATAGAGGCCGCTTTTTCTCGCGGTTGTTATGGCAACGGGAATAAACAACAAAAATAAATATCAAATGCATTTTAATCGTTGTTTATTCTAGTTTTTATTTCCTTTGCATTTTTTCATAAAATACATTACAATGAAGCGTGCCGAGCATGAATGTCGAGCTATAATGACTTTTACAAACTCCATTCTGAAAACCGTCTACTGACTTTGCATCACTTTCGCAAGCAAAACGTACCTGACCGGACCATCCGAAACGTAATCAATCGGTACGTAAATAATCATCAAGTGGGATTTAGGTCACTTCCTGGCCAAAAACCAACTATAAATACGCCTAAATTGCAAAAAAAAGTATTACGGAAGGCGAGACAGAATCGTAGCAAATCTGATCGCGTCGCGTCAAGAGAACTGGGATTTTCAACGTACCGACGAGTAAAGAAAGCCGCTGTAATCCGGAGAGAGAGAAGAGACGCAGCCCCAAATACAATCAAAATCAGACTGATCGGTGTATTAGGGGTGCAGCAAAGCTATACAAAGACAGCGTTCCGAGCGGACGAAATTTCTTCTTTGTTTTAGACGACGAAACGTACGTGGGGGAGAGGGGGGCTTGTTTTAACAGGGGTAGGTATTAACAAGCCTCTATCTATAAAAGTATGCACGGCAGAGTACCAATTTCAAGGTTATAACTTCGGGCCAGGGTAGGCACGAGTCCCGATCAGCCAAGTCTCCCGCCGGCCGCCGCGTTGCATAGTTATGGCACGTGCGTGTAAAAACACAGGTCAGCGGACTTTTTTACCTCCTGATTTCTTTGATTTATGCCTTAATTAATAAGTCCACTGATTACGCATTAGTGTATGTTGAATACTTATTTAATGGGCTATTACGCCTGCTAGTTGTTTTCTTAAATTTACGCATAGTTATTTTTTAATATTTTTTTATGTTTGAAAAGTATCTCTGGGGCTAGTTTTAACAAAATGAAGGGGCAAGTTTTAACCCTACTTATGCTACTCTAACAATTTGAGATGTGGTGTTGGCACCGGCTTTTACGGATACCTTGGACTGCGATGCGCACTAATCAGTCTATACTAGATGAGCTACGCATAAAACGCCGGTTGTCGACGACGTGCCAGGACCACATACTCACTTACTTCGGACACTTTTTTCGACGCTCCTCGGATTGCTTTGAATTATAATGACGGGAAAAGTTGAAGGCACGAGACTTAGAGGCCCTCCCCCTGCAAGATGGTGGGTCCAAATGACTGCACCCATGCAATTTAAACTGCACGAAGCCATGCGCGTAGCGAGGGATATAGTGCACGGTGTACGAGTCTAATTTTACAGTAATACCGCAAATCGATGTACAGTTTAGCCATTTGGCACACGCATACTAGAGGTCAAAACAAAAATTTTCATCCGCAGTTCTTAAAAAAAATTCCCTTGGGAGGGGGGTGCTGATTCATCTTTTTTTTTGTATGGGAAAAAAAAATCTTTTTTTTCAAAAACCTATCGTGTGTGGTATCATATGAAAGGGCTAATAGGGGCGGTTCTAATTATATACCACATCATTATATTTCAGCCATTTTTTTAAAATTAAAACAAAAATAATTTTCAAAACATACCAAGTTTGGGCTCCCCCAGATACGATATGGCTGGTTTTTTTTTGGTACTTTATGTCAAAAATGATAATAGATATCCTCATATCTAACCTCAAGAAAGCAATTTTGAAAATAATTTCATTAAGTATTTATTTTTTATTTTTCAATATTACAAAATAACGCAGTACAAAATGTACTGAAGTAGAGTTCTATTATAGTCCTACTCCAGTACATTTTGTACTGCGTTACTTGATAATATTGAAAAATTAAAAAAAAATACTAAATAAAATTATTTTCAAAATTGCTTTCTTGGGGTTAGATATGAGCATATCTAGTATCATTTTTGATATACAGTACCAAAAAAAAACCAGCCATATCGTATCTGGGGGAGCCCAAACTTGGTATGTTTTGAAAATTATTTTTGTTTTAATTTTTAAAAAATGGCTGAAATATAATGATGTGGTATATTATTAGAACCGCCTCTATTAGCCCTTTCATATGATACCACACACGATAGGTTTTTGAAAAAAAAAATTTTTTTTCCCATACAAAAAAAATTATGAATCAGCACCCCCCTCCTAAGGGAAATTTTTTAAGAACTGCGGATGAAAAATTTTGTTTTGACCTCTAGTATGCGTGTGCCAAACGGCTAAACTGTACATCGATTTGCGGTTTCTTTTTGTATACAAGGGGCACTAATAGAAGCCTCTGGAGTAACCTGGTCTTCAACAGAAGGACATGATGTCACGATCCTCAGTTGCCTCCTTCACTGAGGGAACGACTTGGGGATGATGATGCTTACTCTAAGTATTTTAAGGACTAATTGTGATGTTACAATAGGACACCTTGCTGCCTAAGACTGATTGGTCATTGTCTGAGAGAAGATCTCTAGTTTTTTACTCTATTAGATTACAACATGATAATTATAAATAAAAAAAATATTACAAAAATTAAAATCGTTTTATTTTCGACAAACGTAATTACTTTACACGGCTAAAGTTATGTTAATTCTTACCCCTTCATTGTTAATATTTGCCCCAAAAATGGGGTAAGTATTAACCGCCGACTTTTTGAACAAAACTGTTTCTACCTGTGAAACCAGGCAATCTGTGTGATATTTTGCATATAGATATAAAAGATGAATAAATTTCCGACACGTAAGTAAAAGAACATTAACGTTATGTTCACAATTTTAGGAACTATGAGCAAAAGTTTGAATTTTGTTAAAACATGCCCCCCTCTCCCCTGCCCTTAGACCCAACGCAAGTGGCAGGAGACAAGTACTACATGTCGGACGATGAACAAGAGACTCCAGTCGAAGACACATTGCTCCCAACTGGGAAGTTTGAACACCGTTTCATGATTTGGCAAGCGATCTCTGAAGAAGGGGACATTTCCGAACCCTTTGTGACTAATCGAACTGTGAACGGCGAAATATACTTAGAACAGTGTATTAAAAAATCCGCCCCAAACTATTACAATGTGCTAAACAAGGACGCGTTGGGATATAAATTTATTTATAAGTTTTACTAAAATATATAGTAAAATACATCATTCATATTCTCATTTATTCTTTTCGTTTAATGGCAATCAACACTTTCATAGGCGGCTTCTATATACAGCTTCCTTGAAAGCCATTGCTGAAAGATGGGACAACCCTATCTTATTTTTCTGGGTGAAAATGCACTCATTATCCAAGTGCATCCCCCCAAAAATTTTATTATAATATGTAGAGAGTGATTAGAATAGTTTTACTAACCAATAGTTAATAATTTAATAATAATGATGTATATAATTACTAACAAAAATATGGATTTTTTATAATCTGAAATAAATATTATTCATTCATTCATTCATTCATATCTGGACCACCCTTTATCTCAATGAATACGTAGTTGTTTTTTAATTCATCATTTTGTAAAATGTGCAATGAGCTCCCAACTAATCGTATTATAACACAGTGTTAGGGTGGGTTGCACCACGCACAATTAACAGACTCATCAACGTTAAATATGGCGACGGAGCTGTCATCCCATAGAAAACTGTCAAACTTTTCATACAAGATTTTATTTACGATTACGTTTACGTTCACAGACAGTTTGGTGCAACCGGCCCTTAGTCTTTCACTCGCGCTGAAAAAGATATAGATGGAATTTAGCGGTTGGCATCTTCTTAATAGATGGCGCTGCAGTGCAGCACTTGGCTGTTTGTTACTGATACACATATAAGAATTGAAAAGGGTGTCTTATTAAAATGTTGGTACCTTACCTTATTTACTGAAATTACATTGTCGGGGCTATTATTTACGCATGATGCGATACAAATAGTCACTTTAGTGCGAAACTGTTCATATATCGAAACGCACTAAAACGATTATTTTTTGTTAAATACATTTCCTATGTGGGCGCCAAGGGCAAACATCTTCGCCTTAACCCTATCTCTCCTGTTCTTAATTTGACCAAAATTTCATGAAAATTGTATTGTAGGAATTCCTTCCTCTTACCCGAACGAGGAAGGGGAATCGAGAGAGTAATTTAATATTAAGTTCCTAAGCCATCCGATATACCTACCCATACTGGCACCCGTCACCCGACTCGCGTGGGCCGCATGGCGACGGCGACGGCGGTGGAATGGAAGACGCGCTCAATACCGCTGGTATCGGTATTTAATGCGAATCTTTCCAATATCCCGTGCGCAATAAGCTCATAGATAATTCATAACGGATCCTCGGAGCCCTCGGGCACCGGAGACAGGCGGATCGGATCGGTATTTACATATGCCATTCACAAACTATCCCTGCTCAACTGTCAGCGGACCACTATATCACAAATTTTTAGTTTTTTTACATTCTAGGGGTCTGAGCAGAAATGGGATTTCTTAGACAATCTTGATTGGCAAACAGAGGGAGTATATAGTCTCTTGCGTGTTTTAGATCAGCAATTTTATTGAAAGACGTATTTGCTGGTACCGAGGAAGATGGCTCGTTATGAAGTAGCGAATCTCTGCGCGCCGCGCGCCAGCCGCAGGCACATCGGACATTATTGGCCAATATAGATTCATTCATAGAATACCGTCGGTAGAGTGCTGTCACCACCAAGAACTCGATAAAATAAGACACTATTTTCTTTTAAACATCTACAAAATAGTCAAAAGGTGTCAACCGTGAAACGGCCATTTTGTAATTGTAGAAAAGGATTGAGATTTAAGAGGACTTAAATAGAGGACTTAATAGCGGACACTGAATTCATCAGAGCCTCTGTTTTATTTCATAAGGTACAAAGGCCTAACTAAAGGCATCACTGCGTCGAATAACCCATAGATCACCTTTAACCTTTTCCACGCCAAAGACGTATATATCGGCACCACAGGTCCAACGCCAAAGACCGATATATCGGTCACCGACCACAGAGCGAAATAGACCTACATGCACATGCATAAAGTTCAACTTCATTTTTGACATTTAGATGTCGTGGCGTCTGAGTGGTAGGTTTTGCGTTTGACATGGCGTCGAAAAGGTTAATAACCTAGTATAGTGGCGCGTAAAATTTTTGTTATTATCAAATATAAAACATTCTAATTTAGTTTTGCAATGTGACTGTACATGTACAGCGGGCACCTAATGTGTTGCCGTACCTATATGGTTATCTTATTAAGCGAGTGCCCATTATACAATGTTCTGGAAGACTGTATTAGACTTGGTCGTTGCAGCCGCGGGCGGCGCCCGGCGATATCAAAAGCTACGGCCAGATACATAAAAAGATTATGCATATTTATGAGCTTTATTATGACACGTAATGATACTCGTGCGGCTCATTGGTAACGCCTGCGCGTGAGTGCCGCAGCGGACGGCTCGCATAAGCTAAGCCCATAAGGCGCAAACACGAAACACATGCACAATCAGATATAATAGTTTAAGAAAATTATGCGTCCTGTGTTGCTGCCTGCTTGGGTCTGTTTTAGGAAAGCTTGTAAACGGAAGTCTGGTTACAAGTTACAATAAAGTATCAAAAAGTCTACCCAGCTACAAAATTCAGTGACTTTGTAGCTGTTCATGAATATACAAGGTGGCCAAAAAATAACTGAAATCCCGTTGGCTGTAAGCTTTTGGGAGACGCTAGCAATTACTCACCGCCGCCGCTCAATGGCCATACAAAGGTCCAAAAATCAAATCGATCTGAGAGGTTCCAAAACCATCTAGGGAAGATTGCTAACGTCCCAAAAGCTTACAGCCAACGGGATTTCAGTTATTTTTTGGCCACCTTGTATAGTATCTTTAAGAATACTGATATAAAACGATTTTCGACTATAACATTATATATCTGACTGATACAGTAGATGTAGATGTAGTGTAGGGACGCCCGGCCGGAATCAGGCGGGCTGTCGATCGCTGATCGCGTTCATTCAGCCCAGTTCCCTGGAGTTGGAGCTGCAGGTTACTGTCCCGGCTGCATTCCCTCACTATTCTCCTCGAATCTTCTTGTCTTCCTGCAGAACAGAAGGACATCCTTGAGATTGATACCCTTTAGTTCACATTCTTCTAACTCATCTTTCCCGAATATATTATGTCGCGCTGCCGCATACATAATGCATTCCGCTAGTAAATGTTTGCTGGTTTCCTCCTGGCCACAATGTGGGCAGGAGGAATCCCTTTCTATACCTATTACCTTTAGATGTCTGTTGAGGGTGTTGTGCCCGGTAATGATGCCGGTTAGCACTCTCAGACTGTTCTTACCTAGTCCTAGAAGATACCTGGCTCTCCTGTGGTCTATACCTTCCATCATCATTTTTGACTGCCTGCAGCCAGCTTCTTCCTTCCACCTTCTATTCGCTTCTATTTCTTTTAGCCTATTTATGACTCCTTTTGTCACTTCTGCTGACATTGGTAGTGCCGGTTCCGGACCTATGTATTCCTTCTCCGCTCCCTCCCTAGCCAGTATGTCTGCTTTCTCATTTCCTGTGACTCCCTGGTGACCCGGTACCCATGCCACCGTTACTTTCCTGTGTTTACCCATCTCATTTAGCTCCTCCTTGCACTCTCTTACTAGGGAGGAGGTGACCGACGTCTTCTTCAATGCTTTTAGTGCTGCTTGACTGTCTGTGTATATTACTACCGCACCAGTCTGTTGCATGCTTCCCTGGATTATCCGTGCACACTTTGTTATTGCACATACTTCTGCCTGGAACACGCTTGCATACCTGCCGAGTGGTACCGATACCTTCTCTCCTAGCTTTGGTATGACTATTCCCGCTCCTGCTAGTTGCGTCGAGCTCCTTCTGGAGCCATCCGTGAAGCAGACCGTCGTTGGATGTTCGACTTCTACCTTCCAGTTGTCTCTTTCTCCAATGTGTATTCTGTATTTCTTGTCGAAGATCTCCTGTCTCTTTATGAGGTCGTTATTTACTAGTAACATTTCCATGCTGGATAGCGCCTCCCTCTGAATCATTGCGTGTCTTTTGTCCACGCAGCTACCTCTCCATTCTTTGCAGGCTTTCATCCTGTACCATTGTTCTGTAGCCTTCTTTTCCACCTCTATCTGTAGTTGCTTCATCCCTAGCATTATCTCCAGTGCATGCGTAGGTGTTGTTCTCATAGCCCCCGTCACCATTAGGCATGCCAGTCGCTGCACCTTCATTAGATCTTTTTGGTATTCCTTTATGTGGGTTCTATGCCACCATACTATCGCCCCATATAGCACCCTGGGTAGTATTATTGCCTTATAGATCCAGTCGATCATTCTAGGTTTCAACCCCCATTTTCTTCCTACCGCCCTTTTGCATTGGTACAGTGTTCTAATGGCTTTCGCCGTCTGCTCCTTGATGTGAGTTTTGTAGTTGAGCATCCAATCTACTGATACAGTAGATTGGATGATAATAACCCGCAAAAAATAATATACATAGACAATAGAGCTTCGCCCCGTCCAAGGCACAAAAGAATAATGATTCCAGAGCAGCCGGAGATAAGCGCAGGTTTTATTGTACGATTTGTGCTTGCTCCAGCAGTTCCAAACCCTTTGTGCGCACCAAGCACCCGCATTTCCATATTTTTATCTGGCAAGTGTGAGGCTCAAGCCCTCTGGTTGTTCCCTGTAGGTAACGAACGCGGGTGAAGCGAGTTCTCGGGCTAGCTAGTGTAACTAGACCTTCCAGATGCCCTCATTGCCTCTCTCGGTTGCTTCCTGAAAAATCCCGGGGTTTGCATTTGGCGACCTAATGCCAAGGATGGGCTGGGCTCAGGCGAAAGTGACTGCCATTTAACAATCCAACTTAGCGATAAACTTAGCGTTATTCGGTGTTCTCCTACTGCTTGGACAAATTGTTTTTTCTGTATCGCAGGGATCTTAGAGTTGGAAGGCTGACGGTTTACTGCTGAAGGTTTTCTGTCATCAGCACTATTTTCACGTACCTAGTGGGCTCTTACACAGGTTTGACTAGTTCTTTACTCATAAAACATTTAAATAGCTAAAGGCTACACGCAAAGATGTGCCCGCCAGAATATGCCCCAATTGGGTTCAGACTCTGTTGTCAGTTATTGAAACCCGGATGTGAAGACGATTGGAATAGCATGCAGTACGGGTCACTCTTGCAATGCGCACGTCAGCTGTGACCGTGACGTCCCGACCACGCTGACCCGAGGACGCCGGACGCGCCCCGGACTGCTGTCCAGCTCGGAAAACGTGGTAGCGAGACAGCCATCAAGGCCTTTTGTATCGCCGGCCTTCGTTCACCTTACCTGCATGCGATAACAAAAGCAGAAGAATAAGGAATCGATACAAAGTAAAATTAGGGCCATAGCAGCAATATCATCACCGACATTGAATTAGTTACGATTAGAATGAATGCAGTAGGTGTATGACATCCTCGGCATTTTGTGTTTTCATTCAGTTTTAATAATATTTGATGCTAAATTTGGGTCATTTTATCGAGCCAAATAGAGAACGTCATGGAAGCATTTTGAACATTAGCTAGACAAATGATTGCACTGCATACTACGTGCTGATATCACCGAATATGTTATTCCAGTAATAGAAGCCCAGCAGACAGTGCAGAACTATGCTAGTCATATAAATGCCGTATTTGTCGGTGGAGCTTATAAAGCTTACAGTGCAGGAGGGGGCCGGCGATCGCACTCCGGGGCCCCCCTTGCGACTAACGCGTGACCGGCCCGCTGACGGGCTCAGCTGCATCGTTCGCTGGCTTGGTATTAGTTCCGCTCCTCGCTATCTGCGCTGATCACATGCGGTACATAAACAACGACTCCATCAGTAGAAGAATGGACTGTCAGCGTCAGCCGGTGATTGGCTTGCTTATTTGTAGCTCCGCTATAAACCGCCACAACAATACCGACAGGCAGTAAACGCTGGCGACCGCGCTCGCCGCACTCATTCACGGCATGTCTAGATTCGCTCCGGACGGGACGCGGTTGTTTATGCGCTTTAGCGTGGGCCTAAAACACCTTTTGAAACGACGACCCATCACCCAACTTGAATACAACTCCAATACATTAACTTCGCAATCAGAAGATCAAAACTATCAGAAACTTCAACAATGGTTGATTGTTTGTTGTGTGTTGGAGCACTTGTGCACAGTGCACTTATTTAGCTGCCTAGTGTAAGTAACCCCACGTATGTATTAGGTACTACAAATACTACGAATTGAATTTGGCGACTAGCGATAGCTGTGACAACAAGTGACATTTAGGGACATTAAAGTAGGGAATGCAATACCCGGCCATTTTTGGTACCCGGGTATTACCCGACTTTGATTTTCAAAAACCCGGGTACCCGGGTAATACCCGGTTTTGAACAATTTTTTTATGAATTATTGGTTTTCATCGTTTTTACGGATATTAATAATAAAATGCACTTTTGATTGCTGAGTTTGCATTTATTAATTGACAAACAATGATTTCGTACATGAAATATATAAATTTAACAACTTATACTATTAAAACAGCTGTAAATCACAATAATAATTTAGAGAGCATAAGACGTTAGGTTAGGTATACTTAATCTTTCTGTTTATTAATCAGAAATATCAAAGTTAACGGGAAATATGGAATATTAAAATGTAACAATAGATCTTCTTCTTAGTCGTATACTCTTTTTAGATTAGTCGGGGTCATTGAGGTCGATGTACGGCATTTTGTGTAGTTCTCCGCCATCCTTATCTACTTAGTGCATTTCGCACGCACAGATTTAAGCGTGATCCGATGAGGGCCTTCACTTGATCAGTCCATCGCATTGAGGGGCGTAATCTGGGTCTTGTACCATCCACTCTACCCTGAACAACAAGTCTCTCCATGGCGTCGTCTTCCTTGCGCGTCACGTGGCCGAAGTAACTAAGAATGCAAGAGTGCACGATTGCTGAAAGCCTTTGCTTAACCTTGAGCTCTTGGAGTATAGATATATTAGTGCGGCGCTGAGTCCACGATATCCACAGCATTCTCCTCCAGCACCACATTTCCAAAGCATCACTGCGTTTTCGTTCACTTTCTCTTACTGTCCACGTTTCTGCACCGTAAAATAACACTGGGAAAACGACGAGGCGAGTCTTAGTTGCCCTTGTGATATTGCGGTCTCTCCAGATCTTCGAGAGTTTCTCCATTGCAGACCTAGTTGTTGCTATGCGTCGCTTGATTTCATCTTCGGAGCCTCCACCGTTTGAGACCAGTGACCCCAATACATATCGTATGATGATACAACTCCACAGTTCCCAATAGTTTTTGCCTTATTGCTGTTGTTACGGTCCACGACCATCATCTTGGTTTTTAGTCGGTTGATCTTCAAACCGAATTCGAGACTAACTGTTTCAACGCGACGCAATAGCGCTGCTATACAATCTTCGCTTGTTGCTGTGAGTGTGGTGTCGATGTCGTCAGAGATTGGAGATATTCTTCACACCTATTGGAATACCATCCGTCCAGCCTTCAAGCGTTATCGTCATTATGTGCTCAGTATAGATTACAGAAAAGAGCAAGGGCGATAGTATGCACCCTTGACGTACCCCAGCCGAAGGGTGGAGTGGCTTTGACATTGTATTGTCCACTTTTACTGACGCGGAGTTGTTCTCATACAGTCCTCTTAATATATGGACGAGATGGTTGGGAGCGCCCATTCGTAAGAGAACATCCCACAGCAGCGGCCATTTAACTGAATCTAATGCCTTCTGAAAGTCAACAAAACATATGTACGTTGGTCTGTCGAACTCTCTGGCTTTCTCTATTATATGGCGCAATATGAGAATCTGTTCTCTAGTTTCTTTTCCTCTAACAAATCCGGCTTGTTCTGGTGCGATTTCTTTGCTGATATACGCCTTTTGTCTCTCATTTAGGTTGTGCAGTAAAATTTTACTGGAATGATTGATTAAAACTATCAAGCGATAGTTACCGCACTTTAGAAATAGATAACAATAGATACCTGCGCGGCGGCCAGCGGTAAAACAAAGGGATAACATGATTGAGTCCAATAAGTTAAGGGTTTAGAAAAATAAAGTTTCGCAATTGAAGTGTAAAATA
This sequence comes from Pammene fasciana, assembly GCA_911728535.1. Classification (NCBI taxonomy): domain Eukaryota; kingdom Metazoa; phylum Arthropoda; class Insecta; order Lepidoptera; family Tortricidae; genus Pammene; species Pammene fasciana. Next base: position 17,972,702 of record OU452289.1, on the reverse strand, counting down.
TGTTCGGACCATTTATGCAATGCATTTTTATTTTTATTTAATAGTTATAACACACACAGTAAGGTGTAATTTTACCACAGTAAGGTAGGGTTACAGTTACAGAAGTAATAGAACATTTTGTTTTAAGTTTATTCACGTTTTCCCTATTTTTCTACCGATTTCTAAATTACGGGTAAAACCCGGGTTATGAGTTAAAAACCCGGGTTTTACCCGACTCCAAATATAGACGGGTACCCGGGTACCCGGGTTTTCGGGTACCCGGGTTGCATTCCCTACATTAAAGGCGAGCGGCCACGCTTTAATCGTCCTCATTTTGATCTAATATGTATTCATAACATACAGAATGCCAATTAAGAATCATATATGTATGTATAGTCAGTTTCTAAGTAGTGATAACACAACACAGGCCACAGGCGGAATATTAAAGCGCTCGGCGGCCGGCGAGCCTGCGCCGCCTGCCATGGCTCGCGAGTCGCATACTTCTAGCCACAAGCCATCTACAACCTTTTCTTTCTGAACATATGGTTGCTATTCCCACTGTAGCCACCATCAAAGGAAGAGAGATAAAAATAAAAGTAAACTTAGCTAAAGCCGATTAAGGTTGAGTTTGGTTTGGGTTGAGTGACCATACAAAGTCCCCCGGGCATAGATTTCCGGAGCCTGGCTGGCGCGCAGTCTGCGGTGGGTTTGTTGGTGGAATCTACCTGCCTACTGCTATATCCTGCAGCTAAATCATTAAGAATATTCATGGCGCGTAAAGACGTAAAACAACATGTCTTGTGCAAAACGATATATTTTTCCGGTTCGAAAACTTTTTCCTTGGACATGGTAGTCGATGCCTTCGTGCAAGGACTGCACTGCACGCTACAATACCCTACACCTGTCATGTTTTACTATTACTAGTAGTCCGCCTCAAACTGAGAACTCGCGATTTACTTGCAAACGAGTTGACCAATTATAACAAGACCCTAAGGATGATTTTTTTTCTCCTTCTTATTAGCTCCATAACCACTTGATCGATCCTGCTCATACACGAACTTGCAAATGTATCTCTGCTACAGCCCCAAGAAATTTCATACAGATCAGAAAAACGTTACTAAAGTTATCGTCAAACTGTCAAAATCAAAAAGCCATCCAAATGCCGAGACGTCCCAGTAGCCAGGTTCCAGACAGTTCGGTCTGGAGTTGTTTGTAAGAACTCACTTCGCTTACGCTCCGCGAGTTCGACAGTTACATTACAGTGTACCGAGGGCAGCGAGGCCTGCGTGCCGGGGCTCCGTGCGTGTGCTATTTTGGAAACATGTTGAGATTGTGATTGTATCCCGCCCGCCGGAGTAACGTCGAATTTGGACAAAAAACTAAACTGTTTAGAAGTTAGCGTGTGAACGAGGCGGCACGAACATGCGGTGTTCAACGAGGACCTATACCTACATATCAACAGTCACTCTCATTTTAGTTAGGGTACGGAGCTGTGGGCAATACATTTTTACACCTATGCAATTCATTATCAACGTTCTCTTGAAATTTTTATTCTAGGTAGAGGTCATAAATTGGTTACTCTTTGTATAAATATTTCCAACCTACAATTAACTATAAATATATTTCTATCGATACTCATAATTTTAATCAAAATTCACATAATTAGTCCATGTCTTATTACTGAAGTTTAGGGCAGTGGTTTAAATTGTGAGGCAGATAGATGAATGTTGCACCTGAGCTCGACATGACAAACGCAGACGCCAGATGGAAGCTATCTGCGTCCGATTACGCCGTCACACTCGGAGGGTCGCGCCGTGAGCCCGGGACACGGCCCCGCGCGCGGCCCCGGCGCCCGGGGCGCTGCCACGCCAGCACTTTAGACCCGACGTACACACACAGGCTCTAAATTGTCTGTTCTGTTGCTGACAGGGGGTGGGAGGTTGAACATTAAATAGGCTTGCCCATAAGGACAGCTAAGGGACAAACTTTTTATTTCATGGGAGACTTTCGCTACCTAAAACCTTACCTTATACAAAGCACTGACACGACACATCGACAAAAGTTGTTTTCATTGTTCTCTAATATGTTACAATGTATTACGTTTTTTTTACTTGTAAATTGGTCAGGTCTATAAGTAATTAATTATTATACTTTCGTACAATAAATCTTCGTAAGTATAGGTATCGAATGAGAGCCCTGAGCCCCGCAGGAAACTATTAAGTACTGCACGCCCGCCGGTGCTCATTCCAATACAAAATCACGAGCATTCAAAATGAAATTGGATTCGCGGCGCGGCTGCACACGAGCGGCCCCGGCCTCCGAGCCATTATGACTTATGAGAATGTCCGGTGGAGATGGCCCGACTAAAGCTCAAAACACACCTGAGCTGCATTAAGCCAATTCATAGACCAATTGCTTAAATTTGTCTATGGATGCTTGAATTTGTCTATGGATGCTTAAATTTATCTATGGCCTCCATACAAAAAAATCAGCTGCCATAGACAAATTTAAGCTACCTTGGACAAATTTAAGCATTTTGTCTATAAATTGGCTTAAATCAGCTCAGGTGTGTTTTGAACCTAAGAGACGTCTTTTAGCTAAGTTTCGTCATAACTATAACTAATAGTTGGTAGGTTTCAAATCAAACTAATAAAGTAGCGTTAGCGCCAGACAGTATACTTAGTACACCTACATACAAAACAATAAAGGCCTTAGGTATAATGTTAACTACAAAGTCTACAAACTGCTGACCTGACACCATCCATGAGTCTAGAAGGCTCTTCAGGCATTTCTAGATTTTCTAGGCTGAAACTCAGCCTATTTGACCTATACGGCCGAGTTGTCAAGATTTCTAATTCGTAAATTCCAGATTTTTACTTGATATTCTTTAATTTTTCGTATCAAATTGAATTTAGGTTTCATATTTAATTTTACAATTTCTTAAATATTTTTCCCTAAAAAGTAAAAAATTTGAAGCTAATTAAGTCAAGTTCAATCTATATTTTTCAAATTTTAAAGAGCCGTAAACACCTTGAATTCGGGATAACGAGTATCCCGTCGCCGTCGTCTTAAATGAAACCGGTGCAGTAGGCAGACCTATTATATAATATGTATTACAGTTTAACTACGAATGGACAATTTTTTTCCGAAGCCGGTATTGCGCGGGTGGTCCGGTCTCGCCCCGTGTTTACCTAGCCGGCGGCGTCTGCAAGGTGTCTCTAGTTTCTCTCGCCTCACACCGTCACACCACAGCTCCTCAGCCCCACACTTCACAAAAACGCTACTTGTGTGCACTGCCCATGTTTATTACTGAATTCTCACTACTCCACTGCTTACATTTAAAATGTAGTCGTTAAAATATTGTGCGGTGCGGTGGAGCGGCAGCAGATGTAATCTCAGACGGCAACATGATCGACCGTTTTTTTCAACGAGCTGCGTATCTACTATTACTTTTTTGTGTTGCTTTTGTGCGTCGCGATATTTGACACGAGAAAATTGACAACGTGTTCAATCATTTGCAAAATAAAGGAGATTAAAGATAAGAAATGATGTGGAGCCTTTGATGATAATATCACGAACCGCGGTTACTTCATAGTCCTTTTGTGTATTACACGGAAGCCTAATATAAATTTAGAGTATTTGAGTGCATGTTATATGATAAGTTATTATACAAAATGAGTATTATATTAATTTACCGTTATTCCTATAATAAAAATATTGATTTTGTTGTTATAGCAAACGTTCATTATATCTTGTGAACGTTATTAATATGAAATTATATATTTTGTAGTTATATCTTATGGGACGCACCCCAAATATATCTTGTATGTAAAAGTTCACTTAATTATTGTTCATACTTATACCTAATTATATTATATCTCACTTTTTCTCCAATGTGCTCGGAAAGGTTCACCTTACTGTAGCAAAATGAGTACGTGAAGTTCTTCATTTTTTACCAAAACGAATTAAAAAAAATAAAAATCCTTATTGTCCTGTTTTAGCGGACGCGAAGTATTTTGTCAACATCATCAATATGAGTACACTTTTGCACCTTACTCCATTGTAATAAGGTTCAAAAGTGTATACATATTTTAGGCGTTGACTAGTAAAATCCATTACTGTATTGTTTTTTACCTTTTAAACTTTTAATCCGACTAACAAATATCATTTCAAACAGCCAATTACTTCAGCGACATCTACACCGTCTGAACGGCAATCCCTTCAGATTATAGGATAGAGCGAGATACTGAGATCAAAAATCTTGGTTGTCTCGTTCTTTGTCATAGCACCGCGTCTGATCGTGCGAATGAGGCTTAATACAATCATAGACAACACAACTTTTTTAAAGGTTTAAAACGGCTATTAGACATTGCAATCTGCAGGGCCCAATCTGTCAGGTTGGAAGGCGTAATTAAAGGTAGGGCCCGTAGGGAGCTGAAGGAGGGGTGGGAGAGGCCGGGTACACAACAGATTGGGCCCTGCAGGTTGCAATATCTAATAGCCGTTTAATCTTTTACAGTTGTATGAAAGGAGCATATTTAATACTGTCTTAAATAGCTTATGACGAAAATTTCTTTTTAAATATTATTTGAATGAAAATTGGCAGTATACATAGTGCTTTATACTTAAAAAATATGTTATAGAGGGAAGCTAATTCATGACATTGAACGCTAATAACGTAACCAAAATCTGTAATTTATTTCATTTACTTTACTTTATTTCCTCGCACATTTAGAGAAAAGCACTATATATGCCTCGACGGGAATAGAAATTCGTGGACTCGTCTTATTTTTTCGGACTCAGCTGCGCTTCGTCCGAAAAAATCGCTCGTCCACGAATTTCCCTTTCCCGTCCTCTGCAATAATGTACTATTGTCAGCCGGATTTTAAAATGTGTTTGCATTAGCTTATCCGCTACTAAGGCAAGCCCCGCATTAGTCTGGTTTTGTATCCTTATAGGGTACCTAAATAAGCCTTACTAACATACTAAGGGACTCAAAAATCATATCTATCCGTTATGAGCCAGATGCGGCAGACACAACTCAAAGTCAACGACTCTCATTGCTCCTCTACATGATGGCCCAGCGCTGGCCCAGCGCTGGCCCAGCGCAATGGCCATGCGCGCAACTACACGATGGCGACATTCAGTTGTGATCTATACGTTTTCCAGGATGGACGTGGAAGCATTAGCCGCTGCAGCAATCTATCTATGCGCCATGTACCACCATTTTCTTAATGTACTCGTACACAATAATAAAGTTATTAATAAGAAATAGCGTAGAAGATGACGGATGTTATTTATCCAATGCTTAAATTTAAATTTATGCAAAAACTTTTAAACCCTAATGAAAAAAACATTACTTATCTCTTTCTTAATGAGCCGCTATGTTTTTATTGTGTATGTATGAATGTATATATTTTACTATTGGTATTTAATGTTATAATTATTTATTTATTTATTTAAGTTGTACTTAGGGAATGCAAACCGGTTATTTTTTGTATGAAAATAACCGGTTATTAACCGGTTAACCGGTTATTTTCATACAAAAAATAACCGGTTTGCATTCCCTAGTTGTACTGTATGTAAATGTACTGTACTGTCTGCGTAATGTATGTGTAATTTTACTACTCCTCTAATTAATTAAAAATAAATTTAATGCGTGCATTACCAGTTATAAAACGTTCTGTTCTTATATCCCACTACCCTAAGCTTGTCTGGAAGATATCGCTTACAGCGATAAGATCGCCTGTTGCTGTCTTTATTTACATTGTTTTGTTTTCTTTGTGGTGCAATAAAGAATATTTACTTAGGTACTTGAAAAGCTACTTTATTTTCTTTAAATTCTTATTATCAGTTAGGTCCTGATTTTAGTATCTCTATGATTCAAAATAAAAGACATATAACGCATCCCCGATAAAGTTCTAAGAACTTCATAATTTCATGATAAGGCCACGTACTCGTCATTTTTTATTTAAAAAATCGTGTATTAGTTCAGAGATAATAGAGCGCACGCACGTCCGCACCTAACCGCGTTCGAGCACGCACTGAGGAATGGGCCACGTGTGGATGCGCACTGCCATCGCTGGCCCAGTCCCTTTGATGTGCGGCCAAAAAACCGACACCGTGGCCATCGCAGCGCCATCCGTCACGCCATAAGCCATCCGACGCCACTACCCTCTCTACACGCTGGCCCATCATAGTGGGCCAGTGTGATGGGCCATCATGTAGAGCAGCCATCAAACGTGGGAAGTACTTCAGCCGTGACAACACAAAGGCTGCTGACGGTTCTTTGAAGGCTCCCTCGGGGCCGGGACGAAGGTGCTGCGCGCGGGCTTTTGTAGACTGATGTGAGGGCAGGGATGACAGTGAATCCCAAATGTGAATGTGAGTAGGACATTAATTACGCGACATCTCACCGTCGCTATCGAGGGATGATCGCGAGGCGCCGGCGGCGACGGCGCCAGTTAAGTGCCTAGTACTTTTTCTGGACCTCCTAAATATAGTTAAACCTAATTATGCCACCAGATGTTGTTTAACTTACTGGTTTCATTTAGGAGAATCTGTATAAATTGTATTGAATTCTGGGTTGTGTGTGATGATTTCACCGAGTGAAAACCTCTGCCTTTAGCGTGCAGTTTTCTGTTTAGCGGTATTTGAAGCACATTAGCCGCGCCGCGCCGCGCCGGCAATGCGGCGGTCACGTCGTTTAGCGTCTATTCACACTCCCGTACCGTGAACTGTCGTGTGTTGCGGACGTGGTATTAGCTAATGTAGCATCAGCGCAAATGAATCGAGCTCTATGAAGAACCAGCGTAACGTTACTTAAAGTGCGTAACGGTATCTGAACGACTGTTCCTATTTCTAACGCTCATACCTCTACTAGTTGTGCAGCAAATGTCATATTTGTCGAGTTGTTAGACTCTCGAAATTTGTAGCAGCTAGCCCAGCACTCGTATCCAGATCGATAGATCCCCCTCCCTTGACAGGAGATTCAGAGCCATGACATGACACTAATTCTTGCAGTGTCAATTTGTCTTTGTTAGACCAGCTTATTTTTTTAAAGTTAATATAAAGAATCCTCGATAGCTTCCAGTAAAGGGTCAACATGCATTTGCATGCGACAGCACCGATTGGCCATACGCTTTTTGGACATCTTTTTATAACGAAAATATTATCTGGCAAGTCCTAGCCTTCGACTCGCACACGTTGGAATGGAAAGCGAATAGGAATAACACCGGCTCGAGGCAGGAGGCGAGTGAGGTGACTATTGTGCAGGGGAGGCTCGTTAGCAGTAGGACAGTACCCTCGTCACGACTATCAAAACAATCACACACGATTTTTTACACTGTTGTCCGATTGTGTGTGTGGCCAGTGTAGGACCGACGGCTGATTTGTAGGCCGTATTGCGACGCGATAAAGCCCATTTATTGGTCATTCAACTGTGTCTTCATTTGTCAAACGCACACACGTGTAGGTAATGCGGAAGGCCGCCCACTGACGAGCGATGCCTTTTAAACATTATCCAGGTCACTGAAGATTCACAGCACTTGTATTTAATATAAAAAATATTATTTATTTGTATGTATGCCAATGAACTCTTGAGCGGTTCCGACAGCTTATAAAAGTAGAAGGTATAAACCTGACTCTTAAATTTTGAATTTGACAAGAAATTCTGAACATCTGCTTGCGTTTCTAACAGATCGTGTGTTAAGTCTAGCGGGTCTCACTGTATGTTTGTCTTATTTCTTCCCGACCTCGTAAACTGCACTGCAGCGTAAACAAACCGTCTAACCTACTACACAGTATACTCGTATATGTATACAGCCCGAGCTACTACACGCCATGTGTAAGGAGTTCCCTGCAGAGATCCCATTGCGTAGTAGGCCCGTAACCTATTAGAACGGGCGTAAAAGGAAACGAGATGATGGTTAAATGAAGATATACTTATTAGGAAAAAGGGAAATACACTGAATACAATTTATCTGTCGTAAAGCCAAAGGGAGAGTGACAAACAAGCACACGAACAAAAGCCATCTATAGAATATTATTCAAACCTTGGTTCGATGCCCGTTTACACGGTTAGCTATCACTTAAACAAGATGTTTGCGTTTACGGAGCTAATCTCTATGCCCGGTTCCTATAATGCACGAAACGTTAGAGTCAAAAAATACCAGTCGTTGTTGTCACTTTTCGTTTTGGTGTTTCACAATATTTTTATGCAGGCTAACTGCAACGTACTCCTGTTCGTAAAGTTGACCCTCACGACGGGGGGTGTCCCATTGTACTGCCTATTAGTAAAAAGGCGCAAGCGCGTATCACATGTGCCCATAAACCGACCTATACGCACTGTACAGAAGAGTCATTTTTGCAATTCGCACAAAATTTTGCACATGTTTAGCGTTAAAACTCAAGCATCTAAACTTTTTTGTTTTATTATTACCAGGGACCGGAAAACCCCTCTTTAGGCTTAACCCTATCATTTCGGTAACCCAATCAATTTGGTAACCTCATGATACGGTTACCGTATCATGAGGTTACCGAATCATAGTGGTAACAGGTATTGAAGCGGTAACCGTAACCTCTAACACGGTTAACCTCAAAACCCCATCGCGATAGGGTTTTTGTTAAGGGTTTTTATTGGGTTATTCTAACCTGGGTTGTTTTTTCTTTCCTACATTTGAATACTATTGAAAGCTAATGTCGAGATTTAACATTTAATGAAACTAGCTAACTACCCGTATAGAGCTATTATCGTAGTAGTCGCGTTGCTCAAGCATGAAGTAAAAATAAAATAAAATAAAAATAAATGAAAATATCATAAGAATGAAAATAAATGAAAATATCATAAGAATGAAATTTTAAAATAAAATAAAAATCAAATAAAAATAAAAATAAAATAAAAATAAAATAAAAATAAAATAAAAATAAAATAAAAATGAAATAAAAATAAAATAAAAATAAAATAAAAATAAAATAAAAATAAAATAAAAATAAAATAAAAATAAAATAAAAATAAAATAAAAATAAAATAAAAATAAAATAAAAATAAAATAAAAATAAAATAAAAATAAAATAAAAATACAATAAAAATAAAATAAAAATAAAATAAAAATACAATAAAAATAAAATAAAAATAAAATAAAAATAAAATAAAAATAAAATAAAAATAAAATAAAAATAAAATAAAAATAAAATAAAAATAAAATAAAAATAAAATAAAAATAAAATAAAAATAAAATAAAAATAAAATAAAAATAAAATAAAAATAAAATAAAAATAAAATAAAAATAAAATAAAAATAAAAATAAAATAAAAATAAAATAAAAATAAAATAAAAATAAAATAAAAATAAAATAATTTTTTACATTTTATTTTCTTTATTCATTTTTCATCTTAGTGTAGGTTTTTTACAATATTTTTATAAAAGTAAAATAAAATAAAAAATACATAAATACATCAAAAACACAAAAACAATAAAATTTTATTTTATTATTATTCTCTATTTTTATACTATTTTATTTTTATTTTATATTATTTTATTTTTAATTTTAATTTATTTTTATTCTATTTTTACTCTATTTTTATTTTAATAAAAAAATAGTACATTATTGCAGAGGACGGGAAAGGAAAATTCGTGGATGAGCGATTTTTTCGGACGAAGCGCAGCTGAGTCCGAAAAAATAAGACGAGTCCACGAATTTCTATTCCCGCCGAGGCATATATAGTGCTTTTCTCTAAATGTGCGAGGAAATAAAGTAAAGTAAATGAAATAAATTACAGATTTTGGTTACGTTATTAGCGTGCAATGTCATGAATTAGCTTCCCTCTATAATTTTTTTTTAAAGTATTAAGAACTATGTATACTGCCAATTTTCATTCAAATAATATTTAAAAAGAAATTTTCGTCAAAAGCTATTTCAGACAGTATTAAATATGCTCCTTTTATGCAACAGATACAAGATTAAACCTTAAAAATAGTTGTTTTGTCTATGATTGTATTAAGCCTCATTCGCACGATCAGACGCGGTGCTAAGACAAAGAACGAGACAACCAAGGTTTTTGATCTAACTATCTCGCTCTATCCTACAGTTTGAAGGGATTGCCGTTCAGACGGTGTATAGACGTCGCTTAAGTATTGGCTGTTTGAAATGATATTTCTTAGTCGGATGAAAAACAATACAGTAATGGATTTTACTAGTCAACGCCTAAAATATGTATACACTTTGAACCTTATTACAATGGAGTAAGGTGCAAAAGTGTATACATATTTTAGGCGTTGACAAATTACTTCACGGCCGTTAAAACAGGTAAATAATGATTTTTTTTAATTCGTTTTGGTAAAAAATGAAGAACTTCACGTACTCATTTTGATACAGTAAGCTGAAAATTTCCGAGCACATTGGAGAAAAAAAATATATATTCATATTTTATTGTACACATACATACTTGATAATTACAACAATACATTTTAATTCATATGCACATTATGCACGAATCCGTATCCGTAATTTCTCCAAAGTTAGTATAGTAATAATGTAAAAACAAAATAACCAAACGAAATGCAGCCGCGCTCCAATTTCAATTCAACCTAAAAGTACAAATATTGTTAAAGATGAACACAATAAACGACGCGCGACGTTTCCGGCAAAACCTGTTTGTTTGTACTGGGAGCTTAGTTGACCAGCCCCGTGCTCAAAGCCACTACAGCAATTTAATAATGAGCCTAATCTGAGTGTTCGTAAAGATCACATTCGTTTGAGCTGCCTCAATACCCTATGATTCGGTAACCGAATTGATTGGGTTTTTAATGCGGTTAGTGTTACCTTAGGTTAACCTGATCGATACGGTAACCGTATCAATACGGTTACCTCATCATAAGGTTACCGTTATATCAGGGTTTTTAAAACAACCTCAAAAATAACCTTATGAAATACCCAGGTTATGGTAACCGGTTCCGGTCCCTGATTATTACGTTGCCTAACATTTTGACAAACCCGCTATTTAGTATTGATTGAAAAAAAATCGTTATGAAGTATTAATACCTAAAGTCTAAAGCCAAGTAACATACCAACTCAAGAGCAATGAAACTCGGCCAGTATTCTATTCTACACAAATGAACGCTTCTATTAAAGCCATTAGTTACGAACTAAAGTTATTTGTTTACTTATTTCTTCATATTTTTCGAGAATAAATACAGTGTGTAGTGTATTTTACTATGATATCCTATATTACCTTAGAAATACAACTAAATAATCCATCAAACCATTAAATAACCCCATATACGAACATAAAACCGGCCAAAATCGGGGGGTAGCCGAAAGTGCGACGCCTGGTTAGCTTGAATGGTTACCAAATATTATAGAAACACCAAAAACAGTGATCTTCATACAAAATGCTACAGGCTCCACCCACTATCCCCCACGTCTGGCCGTTGCCGACAGCAGGTAGAAAGTGTCATCAGTGCGTATATTATAGAAACACTTTTACGATGCGCTTCGTTGAAATCTGTGCTCTTCGTAGGCAGAACGGAACGTTTAAAGGATATTGGAACCGGGCATAACAGGGCAAGCACATGCTGACGGATATGTGGCTCGAGGACGGACGGCGCGGCGCCGGCGCGGCGACGGGTGAACTGCCAAATACAGTTACATATACAATTTTGTAAACAAACTTGTTTCTGTTCTACGTATCTCCGGCCTATTTCTTATCGCGACTTTAAACACAGGCAAAGCGATTCCGAATGCTCGCTGCGAAAGCTGTAGATAGGCCAAACGGCCAATGATGCATTTGTCATTATCACGACTGACAAAATGTGTCGACAACGTGGCAAGGTGGTTAAATTGACCATAAGTATGAATAATATTATCGTTCGTTCATGGGAAGCCTTACCGGTACTCGACGAATAAGTCAAAATTGATACAGAAATGGGGAAATAGTGTAGCCGGTAAATAAACACCCCCTGGGCAGAAGAGGGGGAGGGGGAATAACAAGTTTACGAGTCTTGTGAGGCGCTTCGGGAGATTCAGGGAACGGGGATTAATATGACTCATATCATATGACTGGCGGCTGGTCACCCGAGTATGAAGTCACCTACTAGTGTTACCTACTCTTTGACGTGGCTGCGTGATGCGGGCCATGTTATAAAAGTATAGTACCTAGTATAATTATCTAAGTAACAGATTCGTTGGTGATAATGGTGATATAAAGGACGAGTATAATTCGTTATGAATACAACTCCAATTTATCTATATCTAGAGAGAGGCCGTCGCGCTCTTGGCAGGCTTGCGGCCCGTGGCCGTGCCCAGCGGGTACCCTGTATAAATACACGAGTCAGCAGACAATAGCAAAAACTCGTGTTCAGACTTTAGATAGCGCGCCGCTGGCGGGTGGCGGCCTGGCGGCGAGCGGAGAGGTAGACAAGGCACAAAATTTCAAAATCGCTCTCCTTTTCGATGCGACAGGCAAACGATATTACTTTTGGGCAACCGGGCTTTTTACCTGGTTTAGACTTAGCTGTATCCGAATTGCCGGTTGCCTTCAAAGAAAATTTGACCGGAAGTGAGATATTCAAGATGGCGGCCAAAAAAAATACCCATTTTTTACTGTTTCTTAAATAAATCGTAAACCGTGACGCCTACCAAAAAATGTTCTTCTACTTAAGTAATCCACATAAAATTTTCTATTAAAAAGGTTCTATACAGTTTTTTGCTGGGATCAAAGTTTAATGAGATATCGAGGGTATAAGACAGCCATTAAACATATAGACTAATTAGCTTTTTCCCGCGACTTTGTCTGCGTGGGATTAACATTCGCTATAATAAATTTATGAAACACCTTAGTGAAATCTTATAGCAAATATAAATTTAACGTATATACTTTTTTACGTCTACAGTGAGCAACAATTGCATACAAAGTTTCACCCCCCTTTTCACCCCTTCAAAAGATGATTTCAGGGATAAAAACTATTTTATGTCCTTTTCCATAACTCAAACTATCATCATACCAAATTTCATCTAAATCGGTTCAGCGGTTTAAGCGTAGAGATGCGCCGGCGAGAACGTTCTCGCTCTCGAGAATTCCTTCTCCTGAGAATTTCCGCACTTTCTCGAGAATATTCTCTTGAAACGAGAATTATTGAGAAAGTACATAAAATCTGCACAAATTCTGACTTTTTAGTCTTTGTATATCTTCTTGAAGGTGTTTTAAAAATATTTATAATTATTCTAAACCCAAAAAAATATTCTAAGTGCAAATTATGTAAAAGGACGTAACTGCCGTTAAATATCGTATTGAAAACGACCTTTTTAGTGGGTGAATTGTGCCGGGCAACTACGGAATTCTACATTAAGAGTCTATTGATAGAGAGTGAAAACGAAAATTGCTAATAATGAAATAACGTACATGAATTGCACATGATAAGATAGTTTGAAGTCTAATTATTGCAAAACAATATTTTTGGTCCATATATATAAGTAAGTATTTAATACCTGAAAACTCAATTCTTGCTAGCTGGTTTAGTGAGGATGTTGATTTTTTATGCCCCCTAATATGTTCAATATTATTTGATTAAAGCATAGAGTCAAGTTTATTTCTGTATTTTTATTATTACGAAATACTTTAATAATTTTCCCAAAATATCACCTAAACTTCGTATTTTTTTCTTAAAATTGCTCTAGCTAACAAACATACTACTTATTGCTTAAAGAATATATTCTTGAATCATCTATAAAAATAAAATAAAAACTGTTGAGTTTATTCCTTATAGTCTAAGGAAATGACTCATTTTCCAGGGTATTTATGTCATTGAAGATTGAGATTAAAATAATTTTAACCAATAAAAAATATACTTTTTTCACCTCTCCAAGCAAAAATCGCGGTAGGTACCTATATTATTCATAAATGAAACCAAAAGTCTAAATACTGTTCAATTTATGCAGTTTAAGAAAGATCGTTTATTTTTCAGCATATGTATAAAAACTAATGGGATTTTTGTTAGTTAATGCAAAATAGTATCAAAAATTTGAACAAAATGTAAAAAGAAATTTACCAGACTGCATGCTCTTAACCGGTTTTTTCTTTTTTTTGCATAAAATAAACGTAATTTCATTCCATTAAATTATTTTTTTCTATTAAGTAATCATTCTTTTAAAGTAAAATAAAAATATTATAGAAATAATTAAGACATTAAACATATAAATAAATTTCGTTTTTTATCCAACGTTTTACGTTTTAGTTTAAATTACATAGTTTTGGGGCATTAGTATATTTATTTTTAAATTTATAGTCACATAAAACTTAATCGAGAACATTACCGAGAACGTTCTCCGGAGCAAAGAGAATTAAGCTTTTTTAATGTTAATAAGCTCATTTGAAGACAAAAATGCTGTACCACTATCAATAAAATGTATATGTTAAAATTATGACGACAGGAAAAAACGAAAATATTACGAAATAAAGGAGTCTTCTTCCAATAAAAGTACAAAGCAATATGCGGGAAAGTTCTCGAGAATGTTCTCGTGAGAACGTTCCCTAGAATGTTCTCGGAAATTTCCCGAGATAGTAGAGATTTTTGCACTTAGAATCTTTTGTTCGGTTTAAAATGGCTGTAAATATCTTTCAAACACCCTTAAGAATATAAACAACAAATAAGAAATCTGACTTTTTGCAGATTTGATGTACTCTCTCGGAAATTCTCGCTTCAGAGAACGTTCTCGAGAACGTTCTCGCAACTTTCTCTCGTTTGGGAACGTTCTCGAGAACGGCACATCTCTGTTTAAGCGTGAAGAGGTAACAGACACACTTTCGCATTTATAATATTAGTATGAAAAAATTGTGCGCATTGAGAAAAAGTTTTAAATTTTTGACCATGGATAGAGTGCCCCACGATGAATATTTTTTACTGTTGGAGGTCCGTAAAATTTTTGGACGTTCACGTCAAAATCCCCTCTGATGTGATTTGAGAGTTTTCCCTCTTCGCAGAACTTTTTTTAAATATAGATTTATATTTTTTTTCTATCAAAAATGAATTGTGCATGTCTGTTTTATACGGAAATGATACCACACAACCCCTAGCAGCCTCAACCAGAGTATTTAAAATATAATTTATCTTTAAACAGTTAGTGTGTCTGTTACCTCTTCACGCTTAAACCGCTGAACCGATTTAGTTTAAACTTGGCATGATGATAGTTTGAGTTATGGAAAAGGACATGAAATAGTTTTTATCTCAGAAATCATCTTTTGAAAGGGTGAAAAGGGGGGTGAAACTTTGTATGGAATTGTTGCTCACTGTAGACGTAAAAAAGTATGTACGTTAAATTTATATTTGCTATAAGATTTCACTAAGGTGTTTCATAAATGTATTATAGCGAATGTTAATGCCACGCAGACGAAGTCGCGGGAAAAGGGTAATTAGTCTATATATTTAAGGTCTATTTATACCCTCGATATCTCATTAAACTTTGATCCCAGCAAAAAACTGTATGGAACCTTTTTTATAGAGAATTTTATGTGAATTATTTAAGTAAAAGAACATATTTTGGTAGGGGACACGGTTTACGAGTTATTTAAGAAAAAGTAAAAAATGGGTAATTTTTTTGGCCGCCATCTTGAATATCTCACTTCCGGACAAATTTTCTTTGAAGGCAACCGGCGATTCGGATACAGCAGGGTCTAAATCAGGTAAAAAGCCCGGTTGCCCAAAAGTAATATCATTTGCTTCTCGACATGGATTTTTTGAAAAATGGAACTAGACTAAGGTGCATCTAAATTGTAAATATGTAAATGGTCGGGATCGGGATGCAGCGCATGCCGCGAGGCAGACTGTCGAGGGACGGCGGCGCCACTCTGGCTACGGTGTTTTTTTAACTTTTAATAACTTTCCTGACATCCGGCTTCGAGTAACGCGGCTGAAACCACCGCAGATAAATTGTTAAAATCATAGCTAATACTTAGACGCCCTTGGGATTTTCGATCAAAAATATATCGAGCAACATCCAGGTAGTTATTTACAAGCTTTCCCGGTAAACATCAATTGAAATCAGAATAATAAAGTACTCACCATGGGCCATGGCCGAACATAAACTGCGAACCGAGTTCGGCCAATAATCCAAATGGAAGATCGTTGCACAACACGCTCGATCCTGATATATCGCCGCCATTTCTCGAGCTGCAGTATATAAAGTATACATATACTGCATACATACTCGTATTAAGAGGCACCTATAATATAATATAATACCTCCTACATTGAACAAGTCGATGTATTCTCACAAAAATAACAGAACTACTTGTCTGAGAATACAACCGTATCTCATGTAGAAGGATTTCTGTCATTGTCGTTTTTGGAAGTTTTAGAAATATATGACTTATATATTTTGGAGAAAATATTACTTATATATTTACTTATGCACGTTTAGTAGGTAGCGATAATTTTATAAAATTTATGAATTGAGATTCATTTTTACCTTATTACAGTGAGGACCGGCCAAAAAGGTAGAACCACCCGCAAAAAATAGGCTTAAGTGTGAGTTCAGGGGCCCAATTGGACAATCGAAAACTGTGGCAGACCCTTGTGAGTTATGAGACCTTGGAAAAACAGAAGAGGGGCAAAATTTAAAGTGTGAATAAGACTAAGCTTAGTGATTAAAGTGATTCCAGCATTAATCCTCGAATTTTAATAGGCTAGCAGTAGTGCATCCAGAGGTCGCATTTATAATGGCAAGCCAGACAATCACGGATCATTTGTACAAGAGTCTTGATCATAACTATCATAAGGTATTTAAGTAAGATAACAGTCAGACCTGAGTGTAGCTTAACGATCGGCTCTCGGGACGAGGGGTGCAGTGCAGATAACCGTCGCGGCTGCCTCGAGGGCTATCGGGGCATCGGCGACCTTTGCTCCTCAGACCTTAGAGTAGAACTTTAGTTACAGCCTGCTATTGTTGCTATTGCTAAGACATGCATACATTGTACTAAGATTACATTCACAGATCAATCTTGTAGATAGGTAGAGGAGTAAGATGTCGGAGATCGGCCTGGGATCAAAGGGAGCGCTTATGCCCCGCCTTCTATTATAAAGAGCTTGAAGTAGGTACACACAACGCCTCACTAGGTATACACTTTTGAACCTTATTCCGTTGTAATAACGTTCAAAAGTGTATACCTAGTAAGGCGTTGTGTGTACAACTAGCAGCTATTTGGGTTTATTTGTTTTGTTAACTACTTACACGTATGAAAATTAAATATTAAGTTTCGATTCGGTTATACCGAGATATGCAAGATTCAGGACAATCGGCCGTGTGGTCATTTGGGCTGATACAATGAAGAATAACAGTCGGTTGTCGCAGGCGCGGCGCGGGTGCTAAGTTGCTAACTGCAGGAGCGCGCGCGCGCATTGTTAGCGTCGCGCCGGCAACTATAGCATGCTGGTTAGAGGGACTCCTCTAAAAGCATCTCTTTACACTCGAAGAGTTAAACTGACATTTCTGGATACTAAAGTAGGTATTCGTAAATTTATTGTTACCACGATTTGTTAGGTAAATAGATAAATAGCCAATTTAAAACAGTTATCTTTACTCAATAATCACAGCATTCGTTAATTCAACAACAGCAATAATAGAATCGCTAACTTATTCTAAACTAAAAATTTCAAGCTCAACTTCGTCGCCTTTAAAACGTTTTTGGTTATGTCTGAGCAGGCTATAAAGACGCAGTCGAAAGAACAGTCTCTTGAGATAGTCGAGCGGGAAGCACTCGCAGGGCAACGCGCAGTCCAGCACGTGCACGTCCAGGAGCAGCTCGCGCAGGAGCCCGGCGGCACTCACTCCTTCCCTTAAAGCGCTGGTCAGTGTCTCGTCCAGGTTCTGCACTAGTTGAAGGAAGTCTGCCTGTGGCTGTCCATTTATATATTCAACGGCAAGTTTACACTCGTTGTGAACCCGAGAAGCTGCTCGAAGTAAGTGCTTTGCTGTTGACATCAGACTGCGCTTCTTTGCTAGCCGCAGACTACGGTAGTCACTCACATTTACCGGTATGTCATCCACTTCCATAGGATCGATTTGGGGGCCTGTGACAGCGTCGCTCACGACTCGTGACAGTAATAAGTTCAAATCGACGCTCTTCATCTTTACAGGCTGCAGAATGTCATGGAAGTACTGCTTCTTGAAAGCAGTAAATATCTGCTGGCAAGTTGGCCTGAGCGGGCTGGACCGACAGCGCTCAGCCACGCTGTCGTCCAGGTGTAAGTTGCGTGTCAGTAGGTACGGTCGCAGCGGTTGTAAGTCCTTCTGTAGCCTCAGCACGGCCTCGATAGTGACCAGCCAGCTCTCGGAGAGCCTCTTTGTCGCAGCTTTATCGAGACCGAAGGTGTCTTCCATTTTTAAGGATTTAAGAAACAATTTCATGTATGTGAGGAATCCGACTTGATTTGGATCTTGGGACAGTCCTTTTTTGAACTCCGAGCAGGTTTTGACTGTTGTAGAATTGAGGAGGTCGTAGAGGTTGTTGATTTTCACAATGAAGCTGGCGGTAGCCCGAGCGCTGTCGCCAAGGAGGCCCTGGTCGGCGCGGTCGGTGAGCGCGGCGGCCAGCGCGCGGGACAGCATGCGGGCGGCGCGCTGCGGCTGCATGCAGTGCACCTTGTCTGGTTTTGTACTAGCGTCCGTCAGTTCAGGTGTCAAGGTCAGCACTTTATTCCTCTCTATCTTTCTGTACTCTAACACATCGCCCCATCTTGCCGATCCTTTGTCGAAATAAAAATCATAAGCCATCAATTCAGTGAACAGATTTTTCATTAGGCGCGGCGGGTCGTATATGAGGTAAATCTTTGTATCGCTGACAAAGAAGAAAGGCTGGTCAGGAGTGACGTTCTCAAAAGGTGGGGGCGCTGTAGGATCACAGACCAACGCGTGTACCTTTAGGCCAATACTGTGAAGTCGACCGATGATAATTTCAATCCAGGGGTAGAAAGTATCGTCGTTTTGCGCGAGGTAGCACAATGTTACAGGCTGCGCCCAGGTCGTGAACAGTCCCCTCGCTGTGACAACGGCCCCACGAGTGGCCACACATGGCCTCTGCATGCCGCCTACCTCCTGTAAACCCACAATCCTATCAAAAGTTATGTTGTAGTATAAAAACCTCCTAGCGTCTATAAAATCTACGCTGAGTGTGCAGTGTTTCTCAATATCTGTCATTCGTTCAACCCTCGTTTTTAGGAGGTCCACAGTGGCGTGGAAGTCAGTTAAGTGCGGCGCGCAGTGCCGTTGTAGCGCGCCCACGGTTGGGAGTCCCAGCGAGGTTTGCAGGAGGCGATACGCCTGGGGGTTTAAGAGAAACAACTTGACACACGGGTCGTTGTTCCGGGCTGACTGCAGCCGAGCTACAAGATTGATAAACTCCGCTGTATTCGGAGCGAGGCGTATGTTGGAGTCAGAGAAAAATCCTGCGAGAACGGGTGGTGCGATTTGTGGCGCTGGTCGAAGGACCGTTTTCTTCTTCTTGGTCTTCGGTTTCGGCCCCTCATCGACGTATTCGCAAACTTCAAGTGCGCTCCTTACTAATATCTTGTTGCCCTTAACCTGTACATAAAAGAAAAGAACACATTAATTGTACAATTCATGCATGAGATCATTGTCAAAACGTGATCAAAAGAGAGTCTGAAGTGAACGACTGGTCTCCGCTGGCCTTACACTAACTTACTTGAAGCTGTGCTGGGACGGCAACATCAGCTACGTGGACGTAAGGGCCCGTGTGCGGGAGGTTCCTTGATGGGACGGCTCTCTTCTGCAGCCGCCGCCGCTTGCGGTTGTTGAAGACCTGGCTGGCGGAGAAGTGCGTCTCGCAGACACGGTAGTAGCTCGACACGCGGCCGCTGGCCTGCACGATGTCGGGCCGGCGAATCTTCTCCGCCCATACTTTTATCCTGTAAAATAGATGAAATGAATATTCAAATGTAGGTAAGTATGTAAAATAAAGTAGGTACAACTAATTTTTTGCGTGTAATGTCCTCATGTCCTCTTAATTTTTTTTCACCATTTTAACTATACGTAAGTATGTAGGCTGCACACAAAATATTAGTACTAGTACTTATAAAAATTACTATAGGTATACATATTCTGTTGGAAGTTGAGCTTGTTCGGGAAATCTCAAGCCGGGAAGGTGCCATAAAAAAAGGTTCACGGCACTAATTACTGTTAAAAATGTTAATGAATTTTTAACTCTATGACTCTAGTCAGTAAATGAAAAATATGTTCAACTAGGGATACGTTTACCTGATGTTATGACACGCGTCCTTCTGGCACGTGCTGGCCCCACGCAAAGCATGCTTTTAACTTGCTCTGTTTATTTTGCATCTAATGTCCTAGTCGTAAAGTTGTTAATTAATACATTAGCAATAATTAGCGCTCTGAATCTTTTTTATGGCACCTTTCCGGCTTGAGATTTTGAATACAATAGTGAATAGATAATCCGAACAAGCTCAACTTCCAACAGAATAAGTATACTACGATTTATTCGAACGGGCGGAGCGGAGCATAAGCGAAGCGAGTTCTTACAAACAACTTCTGGCTACTGGGACGTCTCGGCATTTCGATGGCTTTTTGATTTTGAGAGTATGTTCGACGATAACTTTAGTAACGGTTTTCTGATCTTTATGAAATTCTGGGGTTGTAGTGTAGCATAGGTACATAAAATCTGAGAATTCGTTTTTGAGCTGGATCGATCAAGGGGTTGTGGGCTTACAAGGCGCAAAAAAATCTTCAAACGGGTCTCGTTATATTGGTCAACTCGTTTGAAAGTAAATCGCGAGTTCTCAGTTCGAGGCGGACTACTTGTTATTTTACGAGTTATACGACTGTGATATTCGGTTCGGATTATACTGACAGACAGACGGCCATGAACATGATTAAATTATATTATAAGCGTTACGTAGTGGGTAGGGAACCCTAGGCTTTGCGTTTTGATTTTTCGGGTACCTAGGTATAACATTATAGGCATTACCTACAATTTTGTTGTGCGTATACGCTCATTAGGATTACAATATTAGGTATGTCCTCCTGAAATATATGTGAAAAACGGGAATTCACGTTCCAGTAGGTACTTGCAGTGACGGAACAAATCACAGTCAGTTCTGCATCTAATAATAAAATGGCACGCTTACCTTTCCTTATCGCTCGGGAACCCGAAGTAAGTAAGTTGCGGGTGCGTCTTGTGGCTATTCGTGCAGTCGTACACCGCGCAGTAACGCACCTTAGTCAGCGCGCGCGCCTCCCCCTCCTCCCCCGCGCCCTCCTCGTCCGACGACGCCATCTTGGGAACGTAAGCAAACACGACGCGCGCGCGCGGTGGTCGCGGCTACACTGCATGGGCCGTATTCTAACTTTAAAACACGCACAGACACGATCCAACTTCAATGCAAATCCAATGCAATAACAACACAACACAGCTAACGCCTACACGTCTGAATCAAAAATGACGGAATTTGCTTGAAAATTACTGCGATGCAACTACAATACGACTTCAATATTGGTTGATTATTGGTTGTGTGTTGGAGTTCTGTTTAAGACAGATTGTGTTGTTAATGTATTGTTTATACATTTTAAAATTAGAATACGGCACCATGTGTGTTGTTGTGTTGTGGCACACAGACAGTGTCCGTATAGGGTGCTTATGTGTGCGCTACAGAGTATTGAATAAGGTACACTACACTGTCTACACTACACTACACGGTAGTGTGGGCTTGATCGCTGTTTGGGCTATAAATGCATGCGTGGCTCGCGTGTCGCTTTAAAATTAAATAACTTTTGTCAGTGTTGCGCTTGGGACTTCTTTTATTGTGCGTGTCGTATAACGTAGAACGAAAATAATGTACTTCCCACTTCTGGAACTTTAATGTTAAGGTATTGTCGTCATGTGTAAATAGTGAGTATCGTAATTGTTACTCTAGGCATAGTTACCTACTCTAATTGAGCTAGTCATAAGACAGGTAAGTAAACTAGATAGGTATTTGGATAATTAACAACTTATTACGTTATTACTTACCTACGTAAGAGATAAGTACATAGTGGGACTAGTGAGAGACGGGTACCTAAGTGCTTATTTACTATAGGTACATAATAATACAATTTCTTAAAAAAATATTACCCACCACAGCTACAACATTTACTTAATTACATACTAATAACGAAAAGTTTTCGTAAGAGAGCGTAAAATTTTAATAATTCTTTGTTTAGGGGAGACCGGGGGTTTTGAAACGGAGGTTAATTGAAACAGCGTTAATAATGCGCATTCAATACCTAAACTAATTTATTATAGGTATCTATTTTCTAAACGTTATTCGTGATCATGACGGTTACCACCTAACCTAGATACTTACTTAATTACCTTATTGACAGCCTTTATTCGGTATAAGTAAATAAACTAAACAGGCTCCAAGTATAATAATTGCAACTTTACACAATGATGTTCATGTTATCCTATCAACTCTCAGTTAAATAGTAATCGGTAGGCCACGTGGGATTATCTTGCAGATAACATTCACGGTCATTGCCCCGCGCGATTACTCGCGTCGCGTCGCGTCCCATATACATATAACTATAGTTTATGTTTATACCTAGATAAACACACTGCGCAGACGCAGACGTAACCAGTAACCACGCCGGCGTGCGGCCTTGGTCTGCTCTGCTCGCCTCGCAAATTTCATAATAACATAACGACGCCCTGGTGGAGCTGTAAAAGAAAATTCACTATGGTACTAGTATGGACACTTTAAGTCTGAACTTGTGTAATGTAAGGTTCCAAAACAAAATATTTAGGAGGATATTTAGTTAAACCAATTAGGAGTCATAGTTACCTACCTATATATTATGAATTAAACATATTTGATATTGCCTCCATCTTCCAGTCAGTCATAAATAAAGCAAGTATGTTTATAGATAAACTCGAGAGCAAAAGTTTCGGTCACCATCATTTGAATTTCTTTAAAATTAATATCTTTTGACAGTTTTGACATATTCTAGAAAATGCTAGTGACCTGAAACTTTTGCTCTCGAGTGTACTTGACTTGCTATGTTGGTATGTTAAACTGTAGGTATGTTAAGGGGCTACCTGAGATTTTATATTCATCGATTTTTGACAAGTTTTGAATTGTATCTCCTACTTAATGGAAACATTAAGTACTGATAGAATTATAAGACAAGCGGCTATCGGTTATTCAATCTTTTATCTCCATTTTTTCTACCGGATTTTGAATGAAACGTATACTTATTTTTCTATGATTTTTTTAAACATTGTCTAAAAAAAACTCTATTTTTGTATCTCCTTTGTTTTGAAAGATCGATCGTCGAAGAGGTTCGTCTTTGACATATCTAAAAGATTGTCTACGGTTTTCATTTTAAACGAATTAACACCAAAGTTATGGCCATAAAACCTGTTTTTGGGCCTTAAATTTTTCAACTATGATCCCTAATAGGTATCTCGAAGACAGTGAACTTTGAAGTAAATATGGAATTTTATATTGCTAGCCGTCGCTGTTAATATGATAAGCTTCAAAAAACATTAGAAAACTAAGGGATTTAGATCGAAGGTCATTGGGGCGTGGGATCCCCTTAATATGTTCAATTCAATTATTGTTAAACTTAAGACTGTGTCGACCTTACAGTGGCGCCCTCATTGGGGGGATTGTATTTCAGTCTTAAGTAAGAATGGTAGGAAGCTAACGACTATGGCTAATTAACGACATTGTTGCATTTCATTGCAATTACTTATAAATTATAAACAAATTCGTTTCTTTTTGCCACAAAAAGTAAACTTTGTGCCGCCCCTACAATGTGATAACGTTCAACAGATGGCGCTGTGTGTCTGCTTTACGTCGTTCCCGAATAATTATATTATAAGATGATGGGATGGAGCTACAATACATTATACAACTGTACCTATTTATTGTCTGATATATATCATCAACTATTAGGTACACACAGTGAAATATTTAATTACCACACTAATGTACACACAACGCCTCACTAGGTATACACTTTTGAACCTTATTCCGCTGTAATAACGTTCAAAAGTGTATACCTAGTGAGGCGTTGTGTGTACAGTGGCCACCAGATATATCGGAGCGACCGAGGTGTTCACAAATATCGGAACAATGCCTCTATTTGCAAGGTGATAAAGTGCATGTTCATATATTTGATTACTTTGGCCGCTCCGATACATTTTAGGCGACTGATGGCATAACGTCAGCAGTTATTAAAATCGAATGTTAATTTTTTTTCTTACTGTCATAAAGCTACTTGCAACTCTTGCAAGCAAAGTTTCAGTTTCATGCTTTCTTCCTGAAATTTCAAACACCTGAGTGAAAAATGTGAAGGTACTTACTTCAAAGACTACTAGATTTAAATAGGTAATGAAAGAACTTAAACTAATTCACAATAAAATTAATGATTGGCACAACACGAGTTGAATTGCTGTTAATGACCCACCTTAATGGGCGATCTTTATATACCCCTCAGAGAAACCAGAATGATGCGCTCTCTGGTTACAAACAGTTGTTATGGATGGCGAGGCTATAAATTATACTGGTGCTTCTAGTTCTGAATGATTGGTAAAGCCGTGGCCGTAGCAATGCAATAAAGTCGGTGTAAACAATGTGCTCAGCTGATGCTGATGCCGGTGTCGCCGTCTCACCTGCCGCGTGTGTAAAAGCGGGACGGAGAGTGTTTTGGATACGATTGTGTAACTGCTCTAGAGCTGCCGGTATTCGCAAGACGTCGTATCGTAAGCGCGCGGGCGCGGATCAACGTGGGATCAACCAATGATATCAGTTAGCTTGAGACCTGACCTAGTGCTGTAATCGGCTAATGTAAGCTTAATCAGTTCACGTATAAGTACTTACTTTCGCGAGCGAACGACATCGTTGAATAACGAAGAGCGGTAGAGAGGCAGATAGGGCAGGGCAGATGCCCCGGTTTTGGCCACTTTAAGGAGAGTTTGTCTATTCAGACGTCCGTCATTTTGTGTCAATAAGGAATTATGACACTTTTTTTGTACTAAGTCAGTGAAAATATATTACTTTATTTATATGAATCTCCGCTGTTAAGATTCTGACATTAGATCTATTTTTTTTTCTTTAATGAAATGTCAGAAACGGGTCCAGGAGCCAGTTTTGGCCACTTTTTTCCATGGCCCCTGACAGCTGAATGACAACTTATACATGACAGATGACAGTGCCATCTGTACTGCCATTTTTCATTCTTGTATTAACCATAAACCATAGACTTGTAAATTTGTCTATACCTTGATAAATTTGAAAATGGCCAAAACCGGCACAGTGGCCACAACCGGGGCATCTGCCCTAGTTAAGTTTTCGAATTTTTTCTCTGGCTACTAGGCTTGGGCCGCTTGAACGAGGTTATTAAAATCTTTATTTATGTACATATTTATAGTTCATACAGCTATGAAGTTTGACCACTTCTGCTTCTTTGTACCTACTCGCCATACCTACTCTCGGTTGGAGCTTAAAACCCTTGCAATAGGTCAACCTATCTTAGAGCACCAGAGCAGTCGGTGAATGTTTTTTTGTGAATTGGCTTCCTTATTGACTGTGCTATGGACGACAATTCGCGACGCACTCACACAGGCTCGCGCTGTATACATACATAGTTGCCATCTTGAAATGGCCCGGTCGGATCGGATCGGAACTCGGAAATGCTCACTGTTTTATATTTAGAACACCACCTATTCGTATAGAATCTAATTCTACTAGAGATCAAAGTGTAACTTTTCTGTCGAGAACCGAGAACCTAAATAGGGTGTTATCAGTGTTAGTGCTGATTTAATGATGATGACGGGACTGCACTGAACCGAAAGCAAAAGTAGGTATTTTCATGTTTGGTCCATTGTACCATCAGGTTCAAAAGTGCATGGGCAATTTATGAATGAATTCATTGATAAATTGACCATGCAATTATGAACCCGATATAGTATGGTCTAATTAAAAAAAAGTATGGAAGTAAGTCGTGTAGTCGTGGTTCTTTTTGGATTCGTTAGAGGGCGCAACTAGATTGTTTCCCCCGAGTTGCACCGTTTCTGTTATATACGGAAGACTGTTAAATTTTAGGTGTAAACTATAAAGTGCTGTAATTTTGGAGTAAGTTAAAAGCTATTGGGTTCAAGCTTAGTAGTGTATAGAGAACAGCTTGGTGCATAGTGTATCTTAATTAAAAAGATGTGCGATGTATGACACCCTTTAAAAAAATTTTTTTTCGATTGCGGCTCGAGGATAAGTCAGTCGGTTGGTGCGACTTCAAGTTAAGCTTTTTAAAGCATTATAAACATTCAGTTAAATTTGCACGCCTGGGAAAATTATGGAACATGTATTTTTGATTATTTTGTTATTTTAAATTGGAAAGGGAAATTAAGAGACACGTGAAAATTTTAAGAACAGTACTTATCTAAAGACACTACATTTGCACTAAATAAAAAATAGGACTTTTTTACCGGAAGTTTGTCAAAAAGTAAATATAATTTATTGCAACGAACTGCAAGCAACGGTGGGTGGTAGCACGCGGCGCGGGGCGCGCGGGGCGGGGAGATAGCGCAGCGCGCAGCAATTGTTTTACTCCCGCCGTACGTTGAGACCGTTCGTTCGACACTTTTAACGGGCAACCAGCATAGATCTCATATAAGTTAGAGATACCCAATCAGCACGCCAAATGTGGCACAGTAAAACGAGCCGAAGAGAGCCGAGCAAAGCCCGATCGTTCCGGGGACGCTATTCACACAGGACTAACAAACGTTTCGTTAAAATATTAACAGTGTAAGTGAGACTAGGGCACAATTGGCGTTAGGAAGTAAAAGTTTCATAAATATAAACCGAACTGACAGCATTGAGGCATAAGCCTAGTGGAGTAATTGTTGTTTTATTTAATTACGAAAGTCAGAAAATAATTAAAACTTACTAAAAAATATACACAAATTACTAAAAAATATGGTAATAAAATTAAAGAGAAAGATAACTGTATTCTTCGTTTCAAAATCAAATTTACATAACCCCTCCAAGGGTCCACCACTTTCTTATTCATGATAATTTTATTATTAGATTTTAGCTAGTACGGCTCGTATGCTTCTGCCGGACAAAAAGCTGGCAACCCATCTGCACAATCCCTCAAGCAGTTCGTAAGCTGGGAACTTCGACAGAAGACCCTGATGCCAGACCCGATCTAAAGCCTTAGCTATATCAAGGCTGACTGGGTAATTTGCAGAAAAAATGTACCTTTACTTAGTCCCAACTGTCTCGAGTCTGGTAGAATAAAAAAAATGGCCCAACTGTCCCAAAATTAACATCCAAAAAATTCGTTACGTTCATAAAAAAATGTAACGAAACTGATAATTTGTCAGTTTCGTTACACTTTTTTTATGAACGTAACGAATTATTTTGTATGTAAATTTTGGGACAGTTGGGCCATTTTTTTTATTCTACCAGACTCGATAGAGCTCATGATTCTGCATGCGACAGACTCAAAATATATATGAAATAAAATAAAAAAGTAAAGGTACATTTTTTCTGCAAATTACCCGACTGCCAATGCCTCAATGGGTAGTCACCACTCGTACTCGCGGCTAGGGGGCTTAACCAGCTTTGTATGAAAATGAAAACTTTTACGTTTAACGTGCTGTTTTTTTATGCCAATCGATTTCATTCCTATCCAGTATTAATAGTTTCGTAGGGGCCAACTAGCGGTAATGTACTAAAAAGCCACAAATTGAAGATGTTTTTTTTTTTCATACATTTACTATGGAGAATTTATTTTCATTTTTCTATCACGCCAATCAGCCATTACAGTAAAAGCATTCAAAATATCAAAAAATAGGGTTTCAAAGCAGTAAATATATGTAAAATTGTTCTTCAATTTGTGGCTTAAGTAGTAAGTTGGCCCCATAGAAACTATTAATACTGAACAGGAATGGGATCGATTGGCATAAAAAAATAGCATGTGAAAAATAAAAAGTTTTCTTTTTCATGCAAAATGTATGGGGAAAGCTTTTCTCGATTTGTGACTTTTCTAGCTGGAATTTATTTTTGGTCTTATACAAGCTTTTGATCCTGGATAGGAATGGGATCAAATGGCATCAAAAAAAGAGTGTGTCAAAAATTACCTTTTTCTCGCACCCTGTATGTTTTTTCTAAAATCTGTAAACGCGAATCTTCGTCAATTTGAAATCGAGGGAAGGTCTTTAAAGACCATTTTCGCGTAGCAGCCCGGGATCTGGTAGCTGCCCTCACTGACCCAAAAAGAAAATCCATCCTGTATAGTTAATAATTTCATAATATTTTTAACTACCTACCATTTGAAGGCAATTTAATAAAATACACACTATAAAAATCGATTAAAACCAACTAATAAACGAAATAGATATAATTATGAAGTTATCAATATTTATTACAAAATCAATCAAAAAATTACAAATAATAAAGTAATTGATCCAAGAGCGACTCCATTGCTCTTATTTGCCATGTGATTTTGTAATGTCAGTTGAACGTAAGGTAAAATTTTATCATATCTTTCTTTTAATCTGTAATACAACCTTAACGATGTTAAATAATTCGCACTGGCCGGTCACAATGTTTTACTTTTAGGAAAATCTTGTTCGAGTCTAGGCCTCTTTAATATATTATCTCGATGTTCTCGAAAATTGCACGAATTAACGTCCTCACTAAATAAGCTCTGTAAGAATTGAGTTTTCGTTTATGAAATATTAATAAATGTATATAGACCTAAAGTACTTTTATTGCAATAACAAGACTTCAAACTATCTTACCAAATGCGATCCATGTGCATTGTCATTATTAGCAATTTTTGATTTCAAATCGTTACCGGACTCTTACCCGCTTATTCATAAACGTGTTCCAATCCTTATTTAGTTAAATTATGTTTTGTTAGTTTCTAACAAACACAAACACAGCTATAACACTATAAATAAAAACAAGCTTGCTGTCAGAAGATGTCGTATCCGCAAAGCATATATGTCATTTTTTGGTCAGGGTATTCATATTTATAACAAATTACCCGTCGATGTTTTGAATCTATCATTTCTCGCTCTTAAGAAATACTTCAAAAAAAACTTTAATGTCAAAGGGTTATTACAGGGTCGAGGACTATATGACAGACATATATGCATGGCCCAAACCAGAAACTATAAAATCATCTAGCATTTAGAGGACACAGTTCAGGTAAGAAGGCATATCAAACGTTTTGCGAAGCAGTCAGATTTGGATTTTATTTTATTTTTCATTTTAATTACACAATAGGCAGGCACATGTCTATCTTTCAAGCTGTTTTGATATGCCTTTTTGAAGAACTACGCATTATTGTATATAGTATCTTTAATGTATTTGTATTACTGTTTTGAAAAAATAAGTCCCGCCGAGTTTCTTGCCGGTAATAAGTAATACTTCTCGGGTCAGAGGTGTAGAGTTAGAACCGGTGGTAGTTTCTTTTTCTGTCTGACGTTCATAAGTGCATTGTAATGTGCCTAAATTGAAGAATAAATATTTTTTATCTTTTACTGTCAAATTGACAGATAAGGTCAAAAGATGATTTAGTTAAATGAGGTTTGAAGTAAGTTTATGAATATGTGGGTTAAGGTTTAGCGCTTAAGTTGGTTTAATAATTATTTATTTTAAAATTTAAAATTACGTCAAATTTTGCTAAATACCTATTTGAAATACTGGAGAGATATTATTGTTTTGTTTCAATTATAATTCTTATTGAGAAAAAATATAATTTTAAACAAAAAAAGAACCGACTTCACTTAGGATCCGCTATTTCAAGAGGAAGTGGCCGAGTTGCTGTAAAAAATAGTGAAATCACTATAGGCGTGCCTATAATAGTTGAAGAGTTCCCTCGATTTCTCCAGGATCCCATCATAAGATCCCGACTTGGTGACAATGGGACCATCTAGGGGTTATACCCGTTCGATTAAAAAAATGATTTTGAAAATCGGTTCACGATTCACGGAGATATCGAGTAACATACATACAAAAAAATAAAAAAAAAAATTCAGTCCAATTGAGAACCTCCTCCTTATTTGAAGTCGGTTAAAAATAGGTGTTGTTTTAATATTAAGATAAATTATTGTTTTTTTTTTTCATTTATATAACTTATTGATAAAAAATAGGTGTCGTTTTAATATTTAAAGTCTCTCATAATAAAAACCTCATCAACATCAGCAGCATATATACGCCCCACTGCTAGTCAGAGGCCTTCTCTCAGAATGATAGAGCGTGCAGATTAGGACTTCACACACCTCATTGAACTGCTTCGTAAGTCTGGTGAAAAACGTTTTTACGAATTTAACAAACTTTGGGCGTACCTGTATTTAATTTGTTGAATGTCTTTCTGCATACTCAGAAACCCTACTATTTTTGCAGTACATGTCACTACTCTTGCCTCAAGAGCCGTGCTTCGTCAGTACGTCTACGCGCTTTCCTTCTCTTGCCATTAATCACGCCGTTGTCGCTTCTGTGTATTTATTGTTATTTCTCTACGTTTTTGGTACTTGATTACAGAACTGCATGTTCCGTTTAAAAATGTAAATTTTTTATTGCGTGCGAATGTAAACGAAATCAAATGAATATGATTGCGTCAAATTCCAAAAGTATTAAAATTTCCCTTTTAGTACAACGACAGTAAAAACATGAAAAACTACTTTCCGGGTGTCGCACCCTGGTGCGAATTTGATATTGGATTTAGTATTTTTTTCTAATTATTTACTCAATTTGCACCGAGTACAATACTTTCTCCAGACCCGCAATGGCCAAAATAATATTTTTTGTTATGTTGTTTTTTTTTTACCTGTTCCGTAGCTTAAATTAATATAAGTAACACGTGCAAATTTAGATATACGTGTTTTAAAACGTACGCCAAATTACGCAGAGTACACCACTTTTCTCTTCGTAGTTATAACCATTACATTGTTTTCAACCGATTTCACCCCTTTCCGGGGGGGTGAATTTAGTAGGGGTTGTATAAAGTTCGATTTTTAGCCCATACAAAACAATCCGAAGTGATTTTATTAGTCTTTAGAATTAGTTCCTGACTTTAGTGAAATTTGATCTAGTTTGACTAGACTAATAATACATCAATAGACATAAGGGGTGCAATCCAGTTTATACCTATACCTGCTCGTGGCTGAATAGCGGAGGATAAGTAAAATAGCAGAAACTTTTAATATAAAGTTAGAAGTGGACAAATACGATTTTTACGTAGGTCTCACGATCACGAATTATATCATGGGATGCGCTCCGTCCGTATTTATTCTCAGGATGTAAGCTCTTTTACAAGTTGATGCGCACACGTGGCCTAGCTACTGTATATGTAGATAGATGGCACCATCCTTTACGAGGAGTGTAACGGTCGTTGTACAGCCACAGACAGCGGCGCGGGCGCAGCTGAAGGGTCCCGCATGTGCCGTGCCGTGACCGCAGCAGGAAACCACCGATGCCGGTCTAACAATGTAGTAAAGTAACAGACCTCAACCAGAGAATCAGCTTAATAAATGCATAATGATTGCTAAATGTACATGCGTATTTGCACATACAGTGAAACTCGCTACGAAAACGATCACTTTTAAATACCCCGCTTTAATATCAGTCCCCGCAATTTGAGGTCCCGCATAGGGCTGCCATCTCTGAATTCGCCGAACCCGGACAATAATTTAAAAAACCGGGACATTTGTCGTAAATCGCATTTTTTCCCCGAACGTAACCAAAATAATTATAGGACACTTATAGAAAACCCCCCCGGACGCACCCCGGACGGCCTCCAAACTAGGACAAATCCGAGGAAACCCGGACGGATGGCAGACCTAGTCCCGCATAAAATGCTTTCCCGTTTAACACGGGTTTATTGGCCGCGGACGCCGACGCTCGGCTGATGTCGACGCTCAGAAGACGTTAGTGTGGGGTTAGCCTAAGTTGTCTTGTGAGTACACCAACAGCAAAACTTCCATGATTGTTAAACCTGCTGCAATCGACAAGATATTATAGACCTTGTGGTAAGTTTGAATAAGTTTAATAATGTTTTGGCGATGTATTTGATGCGACGGGCTGAGCTGAGCCTGCACGCGACATCCATGCATGCGGGCGTAATGACCACATTAACAACACTTTGACGACCGGACTTGTAAGCGCCTCACACCACACGCGTATGCGAAAAATGTTTCTTGGTGGGCTGGATAATATATATATTTATTATATTTATATTGCTTGACTGGCAAATATTGCTCCAGGAATCAAGCTTACTTTGTCTTTTCTCTCAAATTTAACTTCAATCCACTCTCTTACATAAACTCTGTTTCTACGCCTTTTTATTTACTGCTACAAAAACCCAAACTTCGCCTTTCTGCTATCTTCTTTTAGATAAAAATCTGCCTCTATTCTTTGTGTGCGTCGTATCAAGTTTTAACTTGTATTAATGCAATAAAGTAATTAGTTTTATTTAGAAAACATGTTTATTTTATTATGATACATGATTGAATGAACATTGTAAATGAAACAAATCAGAATTGGAATGATCCTCTGTCGTTCTGCGCAGTACCAGCGTCCTTCTTGTCGTCCTGCCCCGTCCCCATGCAAATAGCTCTAATCCTATTAGATTAATTGAACAAAGCATGTTTGATTCGCGTTCATGCGCCCGCTGCTCGGGCATTCCCGTCCAGTGCGCGAGCGCACGCGAGCCGGGTTTTAGGGAGAACCAGTTTAAATAGTGTGGGTGAGACCAGCAATAACTAAGTCATTTTTAATAATAGGAACGTTTTCTACATTTAATTCAAATGCAAGGGAAATACACTGAAAAAAACAAGAAGGTCCAGGCGCGGGAACCAACTGAGCGATTAAATAAATAAACAAAAGGAGATGTGTGGGTGTCGTGATGGGTGGTTGGTTGTAAGTGTTGGAACATTGGATGGATATTCTGGAAACCTAAGAAGTTTGCCAGTTCGGATTACCCTTGAGACGTTTTTTACATTTTCCCAAAATGAAAACTAATTAGTAGTATCCATATGAGCGGTTATATTGTATCCAGTCCGTAAATACTGGTTCGTCTGAGCATTCGGTAAGCCTTTGCAATGATACCCATGCGCCTAATCCGGCGAATATTATGAATTACTTAGTGTCGAGTGAGTGAATCACGCGCAATGTGCAACTCCTGCGCATGGCGTAATCGCAGGGGGAGATTAACATAGCTAAATGTTCGGTGCACTGTAAATTACCTGTTAGCCCATATTAAGGAAGCTAAAGTACGCTAAATTATTCTTCAACTGGCTTTGATTTTTATTGGAAATGCAGTAAAACAATGGTTTTAAGTAAATAAAGAAATAGTTTTATTTTAAACTTTCACAGTAAAGTAAACTTTCCCATCACCACAGATTCGAACAGACTACAACGATATTGGTGCGACAGTGCTGCCACCATAATTGTTTAGTTTAAGTAAATTGGATTACATTGCATTCTACCAACACGCCCCCTCAATGTAATCCCTACATTCTACAAAGAAAAAATAACATTAACTCACTGGTCACACAAACCACAGTTATTAATAAACTTTGATAACAGATTTTTGCTTAATGCCTTGGTAAACATATCGGCAGTTTGATGTTCAGTTTTTATATATTTTAATAACAATTTGCGTTTTTTAATTAACTCCTTAATGTAATGATACCTTATGTCAATGTGTTTTAAACGCTTTACACATTCAGTATTTGCAGCCATTATTGCACTTTGGCTGTCGCTGAGCATCAAAACTGGACAAACATTTTCAATTTTAAAATCTTTCAATAAATTTATAAGCCAGCAAGCTTCGCTTGCAGCCACGCTTATGGCTATATATTCTGACTGTGTAGAAGACAAACTGACGCTAGCTTGTTTCTTTGAGCACCAAGCTATTAAGCAATTGGCAAACTTAAAACAATATCCAGTTGTTGACTTCCTATCATTTAAATCTCCTCCCCAATTTGCGTCACAATATCCTGTTAACAAATCATCATTACATTTATACACTAAGCAGTAATTTATTGTATGTTTAATATACCTAAGTACTCTTTTCAACGCCATTAGCAAGGTATTATTTGCATGATTCTGATATCTGCTTAGAATTGAAATAGCAACACAAATGTCTGGCCTTGTACCTAATGCTGCATAAGATAAACTACCTATAATTTGTCTACACTTGTTTTCAATACTTTTGTCAAATACAGATTCATTATTTTCCAGTATTTTTGCATTAAAGTTTAGGTCCATCGGCGTAGACATTTCTTTACAGTTTTGCATTTCAAATTTCTGTAAAACACTCTTAAGATATTCTTTTTGACATAATTTTGTAACTCCATTTTTTAAATCTTGTTTTACATGTATGCCTAGAAAATTAGACACTAATCCCAAGTCTTTCATTTTAAATTCTCTATTTAACATTGACTTAAGGTCACATATTTCATTTTTATCATTGCCAAAAATTAAAAGATCATCAACAAATAGCAAAACATATGTTTTGGCATTACCACTACATTTTGTATACAAACAAGAGTCACTTTGAGACCTTACAAAACCCTGTTTTGTTATTGCAAGATTAAATGTATCATTCCAATACCTTGGTGATTTCTTTAAACCGTACAAGGATTTCTTTAATTTAACAATATTTTTATTACCACTATAGGCACCCTCTGGTAATTCTAAATACACAGTTTCATCAATGTTCCCATATAAAAACGCCCCTGTCACATCCATTTGGTAAATGGGCAGGTTTAATTTTGTAGCGACTGACACAAATAATCTGAAAGTTGACAGGTTTGCTACTGGTGCATAAATTTCACATGAATCAATCATATCCCTTTGTTCAAAGCCCCTGGCTACCAACCTAGCTTTATATTGATCACAATTTTTTATTTTAAATACCCACTTGCTACTTACAGTCTTTTCACCAACAGGTTTCTCACAAAACTCCCAAGTGTTGTTATCTTTCAGTGTTTGCAATTCTCTTTCTATAGCTTCCTGCCACTTGTTGGCATCCTTCCTATGCATGGCCTCTCTGTATGTTTTTGGCTCACCTTCTTCAGAAGATACATGATGGCAGTTATAGAATGAGGTCTGTTTTCTCACACGAACAGGCCTCTGACGTGGTGGTAAGTTTTCATTACCTTCATCACTTGATCCCTCATCACTGGTGCATGGTACATAAAAACTTCCATCACTCGCTAAAGTTTCTGTAGATACATTTGGACTAACCAGAATCTGTCCAGGTTGCCGTTCGTTTTCACTGGTTTCCACTTGTTCTACACTTTCACTGGATTTCACTTGCCCTACACAATCACTGGGTGGTACTTCTTCTTCTGTAGGTGTGTCGTCCCTGGATAGTTCATCCTCAATAGCCTCTTCCGGCTCTTCCTGTGTATCTGAGTCATAACCTCGCTCGACTACCGGTTCCTTTACATCTTGACCTCGCTCCAAGAACACAATGTCTCTTTTTGTCTCAACACTGTTGTTCTTTTGGAAAAATACTCTGTAGCCCTTGACATCTTCGCCATAACCAACCATTATTCCCTTATCTCCTTTTGAATCCCACTTTTTCCTCTTTTCTTTCGGGATATGGACGTAAACAGGAGTACCAAAAACTTTTAAATTGTTTATATCATAGCGTTTGTTGGTCCATACCTCATACGGGGTTTTCCCAATCTCATTGCTGCTCCCTGTTCTGTTTAAAACAAAGGCTGCAGTATTGACAGCTTCTGCCCATAGCTTCTTTGGTAAACCATCGGCACACAGCATTGTTCTAGCTGCTTCTGTCAAGGTTCTGATTTCTCGTTCAGCCTTGCCGTTCTGTTCGGCCGTGTATGGTACTGTTTTCTGATGTATTATACCATGTTTACAAAACAAGTCTTGCACCTCCTTATTTACAAACTCTGATCCATTATCTGATCTGAAGTAAAGTATTTTATTGTTGGTCACATTTTCGGCTTTGTTTATAAAGTTTTCAATGCATTTCTTCACTTCATTCTTCCCTTTAACAAAGTATACAGATCTGAAGTTTGAGTAGTCATCTTTGAGGATGACGAAATATCTTGAACCTCCCACAGACGGTACCTCCATGGGCCCGCATGTGTCAGCATGTATGAGTTCACAGGTCCTAGTTGTCTTGCTTTCACTCGAACTGAAAGGCAAACGGTGTATTTTGCCTTCCAAACAGCTTTCGCACTTCACGTCTTTGTCGTCGTCCACTATAATATTATTGTTTTTAAGCACAGACTTGACATGTTGCATGTTTTGGTGGGCAAACTTTAAGTGCCAATCCTTTAAGCTTGATTGCACTTGAACCACGTTTGCTTCTGCGTGTTTGTAA
This sequence comes from Pammene fasciana, assembly GCA_911728535.1. Taxonomy (NCBI): domain Eukaryota; kingdom Metazoa; phylum Arthropoda; class Insecta; order Lepidoptera; family Tortricidae; genus Pammene; species Pammene fasciana. The sequence continues at coordinate 17,936,337 of OU452289.1, read as the reverse complement.
CGCACTTCCATTAAATTCAATTTTCCATAGCGATACGCCACTGCACAAACTTTATTTTGTTTAATAAATTTGCACATTTTCTTGTCGGTATGCATAACATAACCTCGATCAGCAATGCAATTGACAGATAACAAGTTTCTTTTTAAATCCGGCACAAACAAAACGTCATCTATGGTCGTGTCTATCCATTTTTCACCGTCATAGACTTGCACCGCCATCTGTCCGCTACCAGGTACATTACATAAGTTACCGTTACCGACTGTAACAGTTTTGTTTATCAATGGAGTATATGTCGTAAATAAATCACGATCACGGCACATATGCTCACTCGCTCCCGTGTCCACCAGCCAATGTGTTTTTTTATAATGTCCACTTGAGCTCTCAGCTACAAACGCATTACTTTCTTTGTTTTTATTCTTTTTGAACCAACATTCACTTTTTAAATGTCCACCCTTTTTGCAAAAGAAACAAAGTTTTTTACCCGGTTTATTGTCACTTTCCGAATTATTGTTTCGTTTAATACGGCACTCGTTTTGATAATGGCCCTTGTTTTTGCACTTATAACAAATAATATCCTTCTTTTCTGTTTTGCTTGCGACAAAAGCTGACGACGATGACTGCGTAGGCACATCACTTTTATCTTTCAACCGCTCCTCTTCTATTAACAATCTAGCAACCAGATTATCGTACGTTTGTTTATCATCTGGCGCCGATTCCCACGCGGATACAAAATGCTTGTAACACTCTGGAAGTGACATCAATACTTTTGTTATCACGAATTTTTCTGAGATTTCTTCTCCCATCTGCTTCAGCTGATTTCTCAACTCTTCAATTTTGGATAAAAATGTAGACATATCTGTTTGCTCTTCGTACTTATATTGAAAAAATCGCTGTTGCACGAGGTGAATGCTTGTTTCAGATTTTTGTTCGTAAACACTAGCCAATTTTTTCCACATTTGCGCAGATGTAGTACAAGTAATTATATGCATCATTGCATTTTCTGACATTCGTGTAACAAGCCATGTTTGCGCTTTTGCGTCTTGTTTTTCCCATTTTGCAGCTTCAGCTGGAACTTCAGGCTTGACCTTTGTACCTTGTACCACTTCTAGAAGGTCATGACTACGTAGCAAAATCATTGATTGGAATTTCCATACATTCCAATTTGACACTCCCTCCAACTTTATGTGATTCCCGGAGAGTTTGTTTTCATCCATGGTGTCCTTTCTGCTCGTCCCGTCCTTGCTTCACAAGTATTTTTCCTTCCCGCCGACTTAACCTCAAACTGCGCGCAACGTGCCGCGCCGCCGCCGACAGTAGTTTTGTTTGACGAACAGTGTCCCACCCAAATGTTTTACTTTATTTTTATAGGATTATGTGCCTGGGCCCATAACCTATTGGAAATGCAGTAAAACAATGGTTTTAAGTAAATAAAGAAATAGTTTTATTTTAAACTTTCACAGTAAAGTAAACTTTCCCATCACCACAGATTCGAACAGACTACAACGATATTGGTGCGACAGTGCTGCCACCATAATTGTTTAGTTTAAGTAAATTGGATTACATTGCATTCTACCAACAATTTTGCGTAGAAGGTCGCTAAACTAACGTAGTTTTATTTTTAAAATTGACATTTCTATTATCCCTTAGGACGGTAGAAAACAAATTGTGTCAGCTTTTTCACGCACGGAGGCGGTATATTGTCATTATCAGAGCTCGGATTTTTCACGGCAAAACAAAACACTAGCGTAATTTAGCCAGTGCTTGAAATATTATTTTATCGATATCGATAATTCAGAACTAGAAGAAATAAAAGTCACCAAATAAAATTAATATGTAATAAAACTAATAAAAACATTTGTATAAAGTTACTATATATTAGAAACAGACGCAATTTCTTCTTCAAAATCTACGTCAGTACACACAGCAGCACAAGACATTTTATTTGGGTAATAGTGATAGGAGTAGATGATCATTATCTTTTCAACATTCTCTGGGAGTAAACAGTTGCGTTTATCACTATAAATCCATTTATGTACACTAAATGTACGTTCAACTTCAGTTGACGTCAAGGGAGCAAATTTATAGAATTCATTATCAGTTCGGGTAATATTTTCAGATATGTCTCTTAAAATTTCGTAATCAGGATTTCGTTCGAGCACGGCTTCAAATTTACGTATCACTGGTAACAGTTTACTCCAGTTTACGTAGCAACGAGCAGTATCCAGAATGAGGAAGGATTCCGCAATGGATAAAGTCGAACATTGCAATTGTTCTATTGAAGAGGCTATTACTTCGTAGTTGTCGCGAATGAAATTTAACTCCGGTCGTAGTTTGCGTGTTTGAAAACATTTTTTTGCAGCTCTTATAGCTGCCGAGTCATTAGCAAGTATGGAGACGACATCACGTATTTGCTCATAGTATTGAGCGTAATATACCGCAGCAGATATCCAAGTTCCCCATCTGGTGATAATTGGCTCGGGAGGTAGGGGAATGGACGGATATTTTGCCTTAAAAAGGCGTACACGCTCTGGAGATTTTAGGAATATCTTTTTGACATTCGATATCAACCCATCCACACCTTTGAAATTATCTCGCACTTCTTCGGCAACCCGGTGCAGACCATGAGCTAAACACGTAATGTGTTCCATACGAGGAAACGTTGCTTTTAAAATACGACCGGCTTTAAGCATATATGCGGCACTATCTGTGCAAAGTAAAAGCAAATTGTTTACGTTATCATTGAAAGAATTTTGAAACAAAAATTTTAATTGGTTTATTATTAGGTTTGCTATTGTTTCCCCATTTACCTTCTCTAAAACCTTCGACCCCAAAAGATAAAATTGCTTAAAACAATTTTTTTGCAAAGACCGAATCACCACGTTTGTCACACATTTTCCCATGAAATCTGGTGTTTCGTCTATAGATATCCACAAATAATTGGTTTTGTTTACCTCTCTTATACCCTGTATAGTTTTTTTGTACACGAGATTTAAATAAATTTTTCGCAGGGTCGATTCGTCCGGTAAAGAAGTCATAGAGCAGTCGCAACATAAATACTTGTTAAAAAAATGACGAAAATTATTGTTGTTGACTGTTGCCCATGGTATGTTGCATGAAATAAGAAAAATAATTAAATCGAAATAAAATTGATGTTTCCTATTCGGTTGCCCCGAACGGTAATTGTGGCGGTTGCTTTTCACATGATTCTCAATATTGCATTTCTTCAGTTTTAGATGCATATCGCACATAGAGCAGTATATAGTGGAGGTCACTTCATTATAGACTAACTCAGGGTGATTTTCAATCCACGTTTTGATCCGATCTTGTACATTACTCATTTTTGTATTAATTGATACCTTGCAATATTAAGTTATTATACGTATATCCAACACGTCGGATTCAATGCGTTGCGAAATAAATAATACCTAGATGCAATTTACGTTTTATACGTAATGAAATGACAGTTAAAGTGTGAATGTCATATGTCATGTGAGATGAAATTTGCAGTCGTTTCTATCATTTTAAATGAGGTGGTATAGTTACTTCGTTCTAAGTTGTACATGCAGACCTACCTCTTTGTTGCTCGACTATGGCAAAGCTAAAATGAAAAGTTATTTTATTACTTATACAGGATGTCCGGTAATTAATGCACAACCTTCTAACCCCCAGTAGGTCACCTTAGACTGGTCAAAAATATTGATTTTGAGCTCTAGTAAGTCTCCTGTTTTTCGAAATTTTCGCACGTTTGTTAGTTTTTAAATTTTGACATTCACACTGATAGGTGTACCATCGAATAAAAAAAGAAAAAATGTACTGAGGCAATACCTGTCATATACTCTAGTAAGACTCGATAGGTGTCGATAAAATAATATTTCAAGCACTGGCTAAATTACGCTAGTGTTTTGTTTTGCCGTGAAAAATCCGAGCTCTGGTCATTATTGTCTGCTTCTTCCTTTAGGCTGCCTTTCCAGTGTTTCCACCAGAGATGAGCGAGGATGTGTTGCGAGAAATGAGTTATTTATTTATTTATTTATTCGGGGAACCAACAGCTAGTACTAATATTGTAGCTATATGGGTAAGTAACAGAGAGCCAATTAAAGGTATAATATATGTTCGAAAATAAATTCAGTCCCTTTTCCCTTTTAGTCAATAGAGCGTTTGAAAAACCTATAATTTTTCAACGTAGCCCCACAAACACATTCCTCGCAACGCAACGCATCCCCGGTCGTCTCTTATCTGGTGGAAACGCAGCCGGCTCCCTAGCGAGTTCCAGTCAAGGCCTATAACCGCGAAGCACTTCGTTCATCGAATCGAATATTTCCATCACTCTCTTACGTAAACTCGGATTTTTAATCCAACGGAAAAAATGTAAACAAAGTTACGTCAATTTCAGTGTGACATTTCTGGGGATGTTAAAGTGTGGGCCAGGAAAAAATATTAATTTATAGTTTTATAGTTTTAGTTCGTTATTGTTCATCGTTTCTTCCGTCCGAAATATAATAATAAATAAGCACATCAATAAATAAATAAAATAAATAAATAAATATTTGGGGACAATCTTACACAAATCAACCTAACCCCAAACTAAGCAAAGCTTGTACTATGGGTGCTAGGCGACGATATACAATACTTAGATAGATAAATACATACTTATATACATAGAAAACATCTATAACTCAGGAACAAATATTTGAGATCAGCACACAAATAAATGCCCTGACCAGGATTCGAACCCGGGATATATATACATAGTTGTCATATTTCATCAAAATTGGATCAGTAGTTTAGACGTAAAACTGTAACAGATACAATAACATCCACCTTTGCATTATTAGCAGGCTTGGGACTTTTGGATGCTCGCCGTGGTTCTAGAATCCACGGAAGAGCCATTATGTGATAATATTTTTTCGATGTCAAAGTGAAAGTGTAAAATAAAGCATTATTATTGGATGTCATTATTTATGCTGTTATACGATGGACATGACATAGTAATAGATGATGATTATGATGCACTGATTCCAAAAGTCACTACCTCATCAGAGATTTAGAAGTGCCGAATAATATTACATGAATTTATTATCAGTAAAATAAAGTAAAAAAACGATTTTATTCAATATAGTTTTCATTGAAGGTACTTATTAGGCCTTACTTTCATGATTTTTTTTCAAAATTTTTGGACCCACGGTTTAAAAGTTAGATGGGGGGGGGGGGGGAGGGACGCCCTGTTTTAAACTTTCGAAGCTATTATTTGCGAAAATATTAGTTTTATCTAAAAACTGTCTTAGAAGATTTTATTTTTAAAAGACCTATCCAACGATACCCTACACATCTAGGTTGGTACGAAAAAAAAATTCGCTCCCCACTTCACGTGTACGTGAGGTACCCTAACAAAATATATTTTTCACCTCCCTAGCTCGGAAAGGCCTTTTTTATTCGTTAAAAACAGATAGCAAAACTGCATTTTATTCACAAGGGAGCAAAGAATATTTGAAATTCGAACTTGTTATTAGTTAGGTGTTTTGGAACGAAGTTCCTTATCAGACGGTTGGCGGAGAAATAAAAAAAGTCAAAATAAGTAAAAAAAGTCAAAAGCCAAAAAAGTGAAAAATAAAAAAAGTCAAAAAAGTAAAAAAAAATCAAAAAATTCTATCTCTCAGTTGCTTAAAGGTTAGCTGGAAGAGATCCCTTAAAGGGATAAGTTCGCCTTTGTACACACTTACTATATTTTTGTTGGTCATGTACTTGTTTTGTGCAATAAAGTGTTTTACTACTACTACTAAAAGTCAAAAAAGTCAAAAAAAGTAAAAAAAGTAAAAAAAAAAAGTCAAAAAACGTTGAAAAACTCAAAAAAGTCAAAAAAACATGAAAAACTCAGAAATGACAAAAAAGTAGTATTTTCCTCGCTTTAGTGAGGTGAAAAGATTTGTGTTACACACGGCTGCAAAGTTATTTTTACGTCTCGTGTGTTGCAACACTCACTACGCTCTGGATTCTATTTTTGAACTACTCGCTGCGCTCAGGATTCTATTTTCGAACCACTCGCTTCGCTCGTGGTTCAACCCTAGAATCCATTCGCTAGCTCGTAGTTCAACCCTAGAATCCATTCGCTAGCTCGTGCTTCAAGTCCACACTCGCGGTTAAAATACAACTTTGCACCCTTGTATAACAATAGTTATTTGTTATACAAGTGGTGAAAGTTGTATTTTACGTGCGAGTGTTATTTGAAACACGAGCTAGCGAAAGGATTCTATTATTGACCACGAGCGAAGCGAGTGGTTCAAAAATAGAATCCTGAGCGTAGCGAGTGCTTTAATACACGAGACGTAAAATAACTTTCACCCGCGTATAACACAAAACTTTTCACCTCACTACAGCGAGGAAAATAAGAAAAAGGGTGCATTTTGCTCGGTTTCCCGTAATTCCTCAGGTGTTTAATACTTCTTCATCACTCGAATCACTAATTTTTAACAAAACAATCTAGAAAAACATGCGAATATTTAACGTTGATATGATGGATGAATTGAAAATGAAATGAAAAGTTTTGACGTAAAAGATTTTAGTAAATGTCAGATGCGTTTTGTTCGTACGTAGACTTATTCGGCTGTCAGAACAATTTATCCGTTTTTACAAAAAGAATGAAGATTAATGTTGAATGCTGATATTTATGAATTAAAATAAAGTTGTCAGACTGTATTAAGTGTTTTTACTCGATGCAATTCATTAATTGCGATGTTAAAAATTCTGCACTTTTAACGTTTTACGTTTTGTTAGCTGTCAAATGTCACTTAAGCCACTTGTCACTTATGTCAAAACTCTTTCACCACATGTGGATAAAAAGCGATTTTCACAATAGATATTAAACAAACAAAAAGGGCTTTCCGAGCTAGTGAGGTGAAAATAACTATTTCCAGTTTTTATTATACCAATATGTCGGCTTGGTTAATGCACATAGTCAAACCAAATTTCAGCTTTCTATTGCTAACGGTCACTGAGCTAGACCGCGGACGTACGGACGGACGAACGGACGGACGGACGGACGGACGGACGGACGGACATGGCGAAACTATAAGGGTTCCTAGTTGACTACGGAACCCTAAAAAACACCAAACCGAATGCAGAACCTCCTCCTTATATGGAATTGAAGTCGGTTAAAAACAAGTTTAAACGGATTATATCGCGTATACTGAATTAAAATTACATCTCGAAGTTTCAAACGCTTTTTATTTTCTAAATTGAACATTTTAATTGCTACCTTTTTAAATTTACTTAATACAAGTTAATAACGTCACAACAAGATAGGCACACAAGCGGCCCGCAGATTGGTAGCCCAGGCTTCTCGAAACAGTAATACCAGTGCAATAAATAAATTTTTCTTAGGAACACAGCTTTCTTTTCCTAAATCAATATTATGAAGTTTTAATATCTAAAAAATGTTAGTAATCAGCTAATTAAACAATTTGGCCTTGATTAAAATATATAAATTCATTTTAGAAAGTCGAATTCATTTAAATATCTATAGTATAAATATCTAAAATGCTGCTAATGTTTTTCATTAGCAGCCACACCTTTGTGTACATTTTCTCCGTTGGATTAAAAATCCGAATGCAAGAGCGATAGAGACGGGACCATCGTTTTGTCGATTTTCGAACTTCGCGGTAGGCCCTCAGGGTGTGCGCTCCCGTTACACGTAGGTAATTATTTCAAGTAAGTACCTACTATAGATGAATTATCGAGAGCGTGGAATTGCATATGTAGTAGTATTGTTTGTGTACAGGCATTCTATATTTGAATCCGCACACAAAGAGGCACAACACGGTACAACCACTACATATGCAATTCCACGCTCTCGATAATTCAACTATACCAGTAAAACAATGCCAGTGGTCGATATAGTAGGATATAATTTAAAACAAAAAAAGAACCGACTTCACTTAGGATCCGCTATTCCAAGAGGAAGTGGCCGAGTTGCTGTAAAAAATAGTGAAATCACTATAGGTGTGCCTACACAGATAGAAATAATATCTTAATTCAAAACGCAAAACTCTCTTGCACGCGGTTTCTTAAAGAGAGTAATAAATACCTTAGACCAATAAACATGACTTGAGTTAAAAATATCATGATTTTTAAAAGAAGGATTAAAATTATTCAGCTTTAGCTTTACCCATTTTTAAAGCGAATAGTAATGATTTGAGTTAAGATAATAATTATTTACGGCAAAAAAGCACCAAAATTTTCCTTTAACAGTTTTATGTGTTTACGTCAAAAGCGATTAGTTCTTGGTTTGATGTTTTCAATCTACAGCTAAGAGCCAAAGCTAATTCAAAGAAGTAGCGCCAAAAGTTTTAGCCAAGAGAGATTAATTTTTGCTTTGATGTTTTCAACCTACAATCAAGAGCCACAGCTATTCCAAAGAAGAAGCACATAATTTTTGCTTTGAAACATTTAAGTCTTGGACGTTAGTTACCCTGCGCATCAATAGATGTCTCTGCGTGTAGGTTAGAACTAGGGCTCGCGGTCGTTTCCGGGTCTCGTGTAACCGTTTCGAATACCCGTTTCCGAATAACACGCTACACGGTTTTCTGGCCCGTTTCGCACGTGTAATTAAGAAACGTGTAATTAAGATCCGTGTCCACGGTTAAACGGATAGTCGAAAAAACCGTGTCTTAAATACACGCGGATTTGGAAACGTCCTTGGCGGTAAGAGTCGAACGGATCGAGTCGTTCAAACGGTACGAATGAATATATGAAACATTTGGGGAGTTTGGTCATTATGAATCTTATTGTGAGGTCTGTAAAGTAGAAATTTAATAAATGGTTACTGTGGGTGTGCCTTTTTTATGATGGTAATAGAATAGCAGGTAAATTTTGCCCAATAGATCACTAACTAGAGCAAAAACATTGAAGTTTAACATCGTCAATAAAACTTAACTATCAAATTAATTTTGTATTCGTTTGATATGTATTAAGTAGTAACATTTATTAGATGTGCTGAACTTATTAAACAAAAATAGAACTTCAAGTTGGTTAAGATAAGGTAGGTACTCTTTTAAAACCCTACATGTTTTCGTTGTAATCAGACAAAAGGGTGTCGTAAAAGAAACATTTCAACGAATAAGATATTTTAAGTAAATAAGAATGATTAACAATAATAATATCGAAAAACACAATCAGTAGGTAGGTAGGACGTCCGAAGGACGACCGAAGGCAGCCGATCGCCTCCTAAGTCACAAAGGACTGATAAGGCGCTTTGTTAACAAGAGACCAGTGTAAGCAAGACTAGCAAATCAGCGTGAATACTACGGATTTGGAGGTCAAATAAGATAAAGTCATTTACTCGCGACAAAATCTATACTTAGGCTTTTTTTAATAACCAGAATCCTCATATCATATTTAAATATGGTGATATTTTGGTTATTTCCGTCTTCTATTATTTTTAATTCTATGATGATTATTGATTACCTAATTTTAAGCCCGGGCCTACCTCTATAATATACCTCTTTGATTGCGAATTTCAAAAGAACAAGATAGGTATTCGAAAAATGCTTAGGAATATTTATTTTTTATTTTTTGTAATTGTATTGTAGAGGGTGCTCTTAAATTACCACAGCGAAACTATTACATTTGCGGAAATTTTAGTAGTAGTAGTAAAACACTTTATTGCACAAAACAAGTACATGACCAACAAAAATATAGTAAGTGTGTACAAAGGCGAACTTATCCCTTTAAGGGATCTCTTCCAGCTAACCTTAATTTATTTTAATGTTTTTAACGTTTTTTTTACAGAAGTGTTGACTTTATTACATCGAAATTTGCCTGAATTCCGCGCTGAATTTCGCTCAAGTGTGTGGTGCATAATAATGCAGTTCACAATTAGAGCATTCAATAGTAAACCTTATTTGAATCAGCTCTAACTGCTTCGGAGCTTCGGAACCGTTCGGGCCGGTATTAAGTACCCGTGTAGCCGGGGAAACGTGTCTGAGAAACGTCTCCTGGAAACGTTTCCCGGACACGTTTCCGAATCCTGGCGGGTTCGTGTAAACCGGTTCCTTAGCACCGCCGGTCTTAAGTACACGGGTATTCGTTTCCGCGTGTTACACGTGTAGCGGGAGCTCTAGTTAGAACACGCGAACGTCTGTTCGACGTAACTTCAAGACCCTCGGCGCTTTACCCGGGCTTATTTGAGATTCACAATAGCAATCTCAGCTCTAGTTAATACGATTATAAATTGTGAGTATATAAATAATCATAATTTATATTTGTATTATCTAGTTTTAGTTAAACTTCCTTTCTTGGGATTAGTCCCGAGAAACACAGTTTCTGCTACTAGCTTTTTAAGTAGTGCACTGAGACACTAAGGCGATTATCACACTGACGACGGATCCGCATGCGGCGCCGGTGTGCGAGCGAGATAGCGCTATACACATGCAGAGCGCTATCTCGCTCGCGCACCGGTGCCGCATGCGGATCCGCGCCAGTGTGATAACCGCCTTAGAAAATGTTATTGTTTGTTTCAAGTAATCGATTTCATACGCCAAGAAATTTTAGATCTTGGTGTGAAAATATCAAATTTTACATCAAGTAACACATGCTCTTGAACTAATGCGTTTTCTTGTTTCCGTGGAGAAATTCAATTCTCAATTTAAACTATGAGTCTTCATCCAAGAAACAAAGTTTCTTGGCTTAAGTTCTTTATGTATTGCACTAAGACACATAAAGTTCAATTTAAAAAAAAATACAATACAAAAACAAAATTCAAACGCCCTTCGTGAGAATATTAAGCTATTTTAAAGAGAAGATTTTTATATCTTGGATAAAGTATTGAATTCATTAGGTTAAGTAATAAACTTTGAAACAGTTTATATCTTGAAATAAAAAATTTTATTTTTTCCTTATATGGGAAACTGGATATCTCTTGATTCAAATAGGTTTCTTTGGTTGAAGAGATTTTTTCTATCTGTGTATAATAGTTGAAGAGTTCCCTCGATTTCTCCAGGATCCCATCATCAGACCCTGACTTGGTGACAATGGGACCATCTAGGGGTTATACATGTTCGATTAAAAAAAATATTTGAAAATCGGTTTCCGATTCACGGAGATATGGAGTAACATACATACAAAAAAAAAACATAATAATGATTTAAAAAAAACCAGTCGAATTGAGAACCTCCTCCTTTTTTGAAGTCGGTTAAAAGTCATAAAATAAATAAAACGGGTCATAGTTAAACCATTTTTTATACAGAATGAGTATGCATCGATAATATCGTGGCAATATGGCAGCAATCAAATCACTACGAGATTACCGACGATTACATATGATACCTACTCGTATTGTATAGAAATGACACGTTTTTATTATTATTTAGAACAATAACAATTTAATAAAAGGCAGCCAGGGGTGTGGCTTTATTAAATTGCTGTTGTGACGAAACCATTCGTCACACACGTCTATTCGTGACAGCTGTCAAAGTTTGTATCACGAAGTAATGAGAGATTTCGCGAACCGGTTGCGCTACTTGCGCTGTCAAATTATCTTGAATGGTACCGTTCGGATCTTTAGTGAAGGGTTACAAAAGGGTTCCAAATCCCTTAATGAGTTACAAGGAGCAGGTTTGCTATCAGATATTAACTACCTACCCCAATTCATTTTCCTAAATCACTAGACGACTTTTCATGCAAAATTATTATACGTACTGTAATTGGATGTTACAAAGTTCAAATTCCCTAACTCCTAATACAGTCTGATATATTATTTGGTTACAGAGAACTCACTTGATAAAATACTTAGCCATAAAAACGTAATAAATAACCTAACCTAACCATCGTAAATGAACTAGACCCACTTTTCAATTGGAACGCAAAGTAGGTAGTTCTACATTTTTAGGTAGGTAAGGTAGGTATCTTATATAAAATATCTTAATAAATAAACCGATTTATACCATATATAAATAAATAAAGTCTCTTCAAAGGGAGCCCAATTGAGAGTTGAGACCTCCCGTCCCTTCATTAAACCAAGTTTAGTTCCTTTGAAGTTCCATCTTTTGTAAGTTTGGGTACTTCACAAAAATAATCTATTCAATAACTATTCAGGAATCCCTGGAGCAGCACAAGTGACGGTATAATAACGTCTGGCCATTCCTAATGGTCTTCGTGAACAACCAGAGTAAAGTGACCTGTGTGAACCAATTAATGAGGCCTTAGTATAGGCTGGAGGCTGTTATTAAAACAAATAAAATGAGGGGAAAAATTACTTATAAGTAACCTTAAATTTCGTCATTTATATTTGCTATCTGTTTCTGCAGAGATTCCATTTTTTTAGTGCAATTTCAATGAATCTCTTGTTCATAAGCTTTACGCTAAAACTAAAAACTACTTATGTATAAGGAGACCACACTTATAGTGGGTGCAATGAAAGCCGTCGACCCCTGTTCAGTAAGCGATAAGAATACCCCCTCTTGTATTTGTTTAGTTGCGACAGGGGAGGCCGGGGGACGGTTGTTATGATTTGGATATTGAATTTCGCTTCGCCAGAGCAAACAACAAGCGGGGATTACTGTGTTTGCTTAAATTATCATAACAGTTGCTGCGGGTTTTGACAGTCCGAATACAAGTAAAGTTAGAAGAATACCAAGTATTTACAAAATATTATAACCTTTTGTAATTCTACCGAGTCATTTGAGCAACAGGACGGGCGTGCAATAAAATATAATCGCGGCACAGGAGACAGGCCTCTAGCTTTGCACATGCACAGCTCCATACCAAATTACTGTCAACTATTTCTAGTTTAAGGAAATGTTTCAATGTTGGTGATATATGACAATGAATAGACACACTATGTTAGGTATACTTTATACAGCATTAGCAAAGCATCTTCTCAATCGTATTACTGAAAACTGGCACTAATTTACAGTTTATCTACACTGAGCTCCGGTGGGAACTACTTCCCCCTGCCTCTCCTTCGCTCCAATACTCTATACGATTTTATTGTTAGTGCCCACTTATCCAGTTTGCTGGAGAGGCTTGGAAGTGCTAGTTTGTAACTTCACTTTACGTACCTACTAGACATGTAACGAATATTCGCATTCGCATTCGCGAATATTCGCATGTTTTTAGATATTCGCATTCGCATTCGCATTCGCACAATTGAATGCGAATATTTTGCGAATATTTTAGCACCTTATTTGTGCCGAAAATGGAAGAAAGTATCTCACTATCTACCGCTATGTCGGTTGGCTTACATATAAAACCGTGCAATAGATAGATAGCGCTCTGCATGTGTATAGCGCTATCTCGCTCGCGCACCGGCGCCGCATGCGGATCCGTCGCCAGTGTGATAATCGCCTAAGATACGCCGCCCGGTTATGAACTGCGTCAATAAAATGTTACCGCGATACAAGTAAAATGTGGTGAAATTACGAAATGTATGAAAACCCAAATATTCGCATTCGCATTCGCATTCGCGAATATTAATTACAAATATTCGCATTCGCATTCGCATTCGCATTCGCAAATGTTCCAAAACCGACATTCGTTACATGTCTAGTACCTACCTACCTAGTACCTACCTACTTCATTTAGTTGCTTAAAGTGCTCGTTCAGTTAAAGTTAAATAAAATTAATTAAGTTAACACAAATTACCCAATCAACCTCTTCCTAGCGTTTGACCTGGCTTTTTGTCCCCGCTCAATTGGGCCTGGGTCTGCTCGGCAACCTAATCCCGTGAACTGGCGTAGGATCTAGTTTTTACGCAAGCCACTGTCATCTGACCTTCCAATCCCGAGGGGAAACTTATTGTGATTAAGGTCCGGTTTTCTCAAGATGTTTAGGTACCTTCATCGAATTTAAAAGCGACTTGATAGATATCAAATTACATTATGGTTTGAAAGGTACGAGCCGGGGTTCGAACCCGAGACCTCTGGATTGAAATGGGTCGTCTTACCGCGGATGCAACCAGCACTTCCCACTATTGTAATAAAAAATAATCTGTTATCGAGTAATTATGTTATGAAAATTAATGTGAAATGCAAACACATAGCATAGCATAGTAAGTAACTAGTTAGTTAGTTTAAAAATTACTAGGTACCGTCAGTATTTGTTAGGCTGGCTCTACATGATGGGCCATCATAGGGACGCAGCTATACGACGGAACGAGATCGCAATATCGTTAGCTCCCTCTAACGCATAGCTGCGTCCCTATGATGGCCCATCATGTAGAGGAGCCATTAGGTGTGCAGTACCTATGCCAAACAGGCATCGTTCTCTCGCGGCCCATCTCGCTAATGGCCACTCTTGGCACGAAGGGCTCCATCAAGCCTCCAACCGATTAGTTCCGCGGCGGTGTAGCCGCACTATCAAGACTCCGGCCAATCCGTTCCGCGGCGTTGTAGCCAGCAACCGCAGGCTGCGTTAGCGCGGTGCGGCCGCGCTGCCAAATGCACCAGTTACGTGACACTGGCAGGAAATGGATATTGCGGTCAAGACTCATTTGAAAACGAGTTTTAGCCAACAATACACTGTTTAAAGCTTTGTTTGAAAGCGATAAGCTTATAATATCGCAAAGAGAGTCATCTTTATCCAGAGTAATTTGAGGATTCTGCATCCGTATTCGACTAGATGCCTTGTACAGTCACCGGCAATAGTATCTTCCTAAAAGAAGGCCGCAAAAATATGTGACATGATCTTATGGACCTACAAATAAGAGCGTGTCACATATTTTTGCGGCCTTCATGTAGTGTGATACTATTGCCGGTGACTGTACCTCTTTCTTCACGCCAGTCTGCGGTATAGCTCAGGGGTGAGAGGCCTCACTAAGTGATAATTAAGCCATAAACGTATCTCTCATTTATCTCGTTTAATTGTCTCCATGCAGTTGCCGTCAACACGTAATTGTTACATTTCACTAAAACTCTACGGCCATTTTATGACATGTTCCACTGCAATGTTCGTTTTATAGCAATATTTTATTGCCGCAATTTGCTTCAATGCTCGTTTAATTTTATGGTCACGAGTGAAGCCTGCAGGCTGTTCGGATAGCTCGCCGAGGACGGGGTAGCTCATGGTACAAGTGAGGCACGGACCAGAGTTAGGTAGTTTACAAGTGCTAGGCAGACTCAAATATTCAAGCAACTTTGACGCTTAAATGACGCCGTTAGAGTTAAGCCTTCATAGGCTACAGGGCCTGTTGATAGTGTCTATATTACCAACTACTAGTAGCAGCGGGTCTGGATTCTAGATTCGCGGCGTGCTTGCCAGTTATAATCTTTTAAGACCACCTGTACCTAGTTACCTACTATTACTATAGAATCTCTTAACTACCAGTTTCTTGTTTAACTGAACCCTAAAGATAGCCCTCTGGTGACATTTAGCGAAATACTGTAAACTAAACTTATTCAATTTGAACCTTTTTCTCAGTTCGGCAACTATATTCCATTCATCGTGTTGTCACGAGCAGCTCGTAGCCCGTCACGTCACGTCACAAGAGAACCGATTAAAGAGTTACCCATTTCCAGTGCAAGCTACTCACCAATTCACCAATCACAGTGCTCGACTGTGTGCAGTGCAGTCTATACATAATATTGTGACCGCTAAGTGTGGAAGCAAAGCAGGTCGTAAAAAGTACGGTCGCTTAGAGTCGTTCACACTAATCACAGTACATTTTTTTTCATTGCAATTCTGTATTCAATTTGTGGTAGAAAAGCATAAGCTTTCTAAAGTAAACATCGAGAGAAACCAGAATGAAGCTAGACACCGCTTTTAATGGTGGGTATTCCTTGCGATGTTTCGTTCACTTGTCGCTGGCCGCTGCACCACCACAACGTACTGTGAACTCCGAAACCAACATTCAAATTTTGTTAATATTCTTCTGCGGTAGCCCCCCTGAAGCTCAAGGTGACACAATCGCAACAGAATCTGATATGCACCAAATTCATGTGTTGGCCTTTAAAAACTATAGTTAGTATTGTTCCATTTGTGTCTGTGATGTATATGATGGTCAAACATACTGGTTTTACTAACACACTGGTTGATACTGTTAGGCTTTGCGAATTCTCCGCTTTAGCCCACCCAACGGCTAGCTTTGACGATAGCCTAGAAATAGTAGAAATACTGCCGCCGCTCTCAAAGCCGACTCCGCTCTGGGGCTCAGCTCGCATTAGAACGCCTCGCCTTTAACGTATCTTGTGAAGGCACGTTTTTGGTGCCTCCGTTCTTTATAAAATTGCCCTACCTAATATCATAGTTTTTCACATACAGCCTGTGATCCCTTTTTACAACTTTTTCGATATGATCCCTGGAAATATGTGAGGGCTCTACTAAAACAACATGCACATCAAGTATGACAAAACTAAACGAAACGAGAGAGCATAATTTTAAATCACTGCAAGTTTCTTTTTCCTACATTTTAAAAGTATTCCTACGCCGATATAATTTAGTACTATCGGTATCAGTCGTAATAGGGGATATTATTGTATAAGATCATTGGCTGCCTACCCTTATTTGTATACCACCTACGATTTACTATGTTTTATGTACACGGACATGTCCATATCTTCTTTGGCGATGCAAAAACTTACGCAGGAAGACGCGGAATATCTAACACGACTTACAAGTAAGGTTGGTTAACATGTTTGTTGGCTATTGAGGCTGCGTGTGGCTCATCTACATAGTTTTTTACATACCACAGCTTGCCTAGATAGCAGATACCATAACTTCTAGACAACCTCGCTGTAACCGGACTTTCCGTAGCGCATATATTGGTTAGGTATTAATATGCGCAGCTGTTTTTGCAGTAGGTAAATACCTTACTGATTCTGAGTTGTTTGCTAGGCGTAGGTATACTAGGTATTGAATGAAATCAATCATTATTGAATTGTATGAATTGACAAATTATATTAGTAAAAAAGTAATTTAGTACGGTGGCCTAACAAATTCTTATAGGAGAATTGTCAATACAACTTTGATTGGATTGGAACTCCGAAGGTCGGTTACAACACTTTCGGCGTAAATGTCGTTAAAGTGGCTATGCGGTTTTTCTGTGCAAGAAATCCTAAAAGTAGGTAGGTAGATAATGATACAGTTAAATTGAAAGAAATAACATCAAGACATTTGCGCAGGATGGGAATTCACATAAGACTCCCGGCAGTTATAATATCAGGACAGATAGTACGGTCACGTGCCGGCGTCCGGCCGGCTCCGGCCGCCCGCCGGCTAATCCCACCGGATCCCCCCACGTATATAGGTGTGTCTATTATATATAGGTAAGTCACTATACATCCCGTTTCAAGCGCTGGGCCTCACGCCCCACAGGACAACTTCCAAACCCGATATTTACGTTAGCTCATCTTGTCTTACTACTTACTCTTAAATAACAAGGTTGGAGAGTGACAGAGATAAGATGATAGTTTGGTAAGGTCGAAGATGTGTCAATTGTCATTCCGCCGGCTTTCTGACCTCCGTCAAATATGTAAATTGCTGTAAATGATTGTCAATAGTTGTAAGTCGATTGGCGAAGTGGAGCGCGTCGCCTCGTCTGTGTCTCGTTTAACTCCGCACAAAGTAAAGCGAAAATTTAGTCAGTGTAACATAATAAGTGTCTTAGCGGGCGAGTTACTCAAAATGATCTGGAGCGAAAATCTTGCTTTCTTGAAAAAAGCTTTTTTAAAATAACCTATGTTGTGTCCCACTGCTGGGCAAAGGCCTTCTCTCTCTTCCGCCAAGTTGCCCTTCATTAGCGCCTTTACGCACTAGAAGCTCTTCTAGGGGTTCCATTCATAGTTTGACCAAAATAAAATTCTTTTCCTATCAGTGTTTACCTATGTATGTATACTAAGGCTGCGATTCCACTAGAGATGAGCAAGGATGCGTTGCGAGGTTTTTTTTAAAATAAGAACTAGTTCTGGAGCTGTGCTGTGCGAGGATAGGTAAATGAAGTGATTCTATTAAAAAAGATAAAAAAGATAAAAGATATTTATTCTTCAATTTAGGCACATTACAATGCACTTATGAACGTCAGAGAGAAAAAGAAACTACCACCGTTTCTAACCCTACACCTCTGACCCGAGAAGTATTACTTATTACCGGCAAGACACTCGGCGGGACTTATTTTTTCAAAACAGTAATACTAATACATTAAAGATACTATATACAATAATGCGTAGTTCTTCAAGAAGGCATATCAAAACAGCTTGAGAGACAGACATGTACCTGCCTATTGTGTAATTAAAATGAATAATAAAAATAAAATCCAAATCTGACTGCTTCGCAATACGTTTGATATTCTTTCTCACTTGAACTGTGTTCTCTAAATGTTAGATGATTTTATAGATTCTGGTTATTAGTTCTTAGTAAACACATTCCTCGCAACTCGCAACACATCCTCGCTCATCTCTGGTGGAAACGCAGCCTAAAATAAAATAAAAACCTACTTGAATCATTGTACTCTGTCGTCGTGACGGTGAGGCACAGCACAGAATAAATAATAGTGATGGGGTGTAGAAACCGACAAGTCACGAAAATTTGGGAGAATTAGCGGTTAAGATTGTGTCATCTCTGTTGGTGGAGGAAATTAGCATCCACGAGAAACTTGCGACGAAGGTGTTTTGTGACATTGAGATGTCGGCTCGACGTCATAACGACGAGTAAGACGTTTGCCGTCTCCAAGAAAGTTACTGTTCCACTTTATGTGTTCGTTTTTGATTGAAATATGACAAAACACATACTTAATAGAAGTCTGATTCGTGAACGAATAAAGATTTCGTAGGTTATACTAGTATAGAAATACAAGATATCTCCAGCACCCTGCTATCATGGCTTATTAATACGTTGTCAATGTTGTCATGTCACGCGTGACTTCATACTTTAAGCGCGAGTCAAAATATTCAATCGAAGCGAGCGACAACGTGAGTCTCTTTTATATACTAGTATCCGGTTTTTCATTCACATGTCACGAATAAGGATTTTACTATTCGTATTTTATGCTAAGAGGGTCTGATTCAGATAATACCAATACCTATGGCTGCGTTAATGCGTTTCCACCAGAGATGAGCGTGTTGCGAGTAATGTGTTTTTATAACCAATTGAATCATTTAAGAGTCGCCAGGACGCACGCGTGAACTCGCGTTCCCATACAACCGTAGGTTAGCTCTCATTTTAAAATGACATGCTTTAGAACCACGAAATTTGGCATGGGCATTCTAGTAGTACAGATCTGTGTCGGTAATTCATTTTCGTTGCAAAAAATTGTAATACAAAGAAAATGTAGCAAAAATAAGTTTTATATGTAAATCTGTATCTCGCTGTAATTTCTTTGTATTAAAATTTTTAGCGACGAAAACGAATTACCGACATAGATCTGTACTACAAGAATGCCCATGCCAAATTTCGTGGTTCTAAAGCATGTCATTTTAAAATGAGAGCTGAACTACGTTTGTATGGGAACGCGAGCGTCCTGGCGACTCTTAATTTGTTTGTCTTCACTCACACAACGCAGCTCTAGGATTGGTTATTAACAAACACATTCGTCGTAACGCATCCGCGCACATCTCTGGTGGAAACGCAGCCTAAAAGTAGTTGCCGGGGGTTACTGGCTTCTAATAGCTAAATAACTCAATTTAGCGTAATTTATTCTTCACACATGCAGTAGGTACTTACGTATAACGGCTCTCACGATTCTCACAAATGACTGCAACTTTGTAGCGAGGAAAGTGCAATGTTACACTCGCGGCTTGCGTTGATGACATGTTGATGACAGTCGTGCCGGCGCCGTCTCGGTCTCGCGCCGTGTAATGCACACGACACGACTAAACGACAAGTAATAAGCCAATGACCACGGTTACGCTGCGTTGCCACCAGAGCTGAGCGAGGACGCGTTGAGAGTAATGTTTTTAACCGACTTCAAAAAAGGAGGAGGTTCTCAATTCGACTGAATTTTTTTTTTTTTTTATCATAATTTTTTTTGTATGTATGTTACTCCATATCTCCGTGAATCGTGAACCGATTTTCAAAATTTTTTTTTTAATCGAACAGGTATAACCCCTAGATGGTCCCATTGTCACCAAGTCGGGATCTGATGATGGGATCCTGGAGAAATCGAGGGAACTCTTCAACTATTATAGGCACACCTATAGTGATTTCACTATTTTTTATAGCAACTCGGCCACTTCCTCTTGGAATAGCGGATCCTAAGTGAAGTCGGTTCTTTTTTTGTTTAAAATTATTTAAGAAACAATCTGATGAGGCCCACCCACTATCAGTCGGTCTGACGATATTGGCCTATCAGTTGTTCGGAGCTGTCAAATTTTTGTTTTAACTGACAGGCCGATATTGTTAGAGCTGCGTTATGCGAGGATATATAAATGAAGTTATTCTATTGGTGCTTAAGGCCGTTCCTCGATTCGGACAAGCCACGCCCATTCGTAAGAGACACGTTTATGGCTCCCGTGCACGAAAAATAGAGATGCAGCGCTCTTAAGGATCAGACTTTTGACTAAACTACGATAAATAAGCGAATCTATAACGTTTTGTCTAATTTTGTTTCTGTGACTTTTTAGGTAAACCAGAATACCATATTTTTACTTAGTTATATTGCTTAATCTCTTATAGTTTACGTAAGCTAAGAAAAATAAGGGGAAAAAGGACCCAACTTCGATATTTTTTTCTATCGAGGCAACTTTCAGCAATCGTGTTTCGGCTTGTGCCATAAACAAGAGTATATAGTCTAACAGCCGTATTCATAAAAAATCCTTAATCGGCGCCTGATATTCAAACCAGTTGATACGCTGATTAGGCTTAATTCGGGCTTGTAACTTTACTTGATTCATAAACACAAATTATCCTGCTCATATCTGATCCACCGCTTATTGATAGATTAGACGCGTTATGTTGGCACTTCTGGTAAAATCATAGACAAAAACCTGGTTTTGTCGCAATTAAAAAAGTTTGACAGAACTTGACACATGTCAGCGGTAATAGCGGGAATCGAGAACACGCTTGTTCAAAGTCACTTTTGCATATTACTGCGGTTTGGATAAATATATTTGTAACAAATTTTAGATTAAAAGCCTTTGTACTGTATCGAAAACACATGAATAAAAGTAATGTACCTACATATAGTGAAGATGAAGAGAAACGGTGAACATTGAAATGTAATAATAGAAGTTTATTTGTATGAGAAACCACTGGATGTGTTAAGGTAAGAAAAACAATTAATTCATTTACTTACAACTAGGTTTAGACCATTTATAAACGTAACTACCTATGTCTGATATATTTCTCAGTAAAAATAATATAGAAAAATATTGTTGATCATTAACTTTAGAATTATTGAAGACAATATTATTTCGCGTGCTTACCTATTTCTTACTATTTACAGTGTCAATATCATCCATAACGGCGTTGAGAGAATGGTTGTTTAGCTAAAAAAACAGGAGTTCACTGAATGTTACCGAAAATTAGATGGAACCTGCCGGCTGCTGTCTTAACAGGTTGGTGATTTACTTGGTTGGCTCAGAGTTTTATATAATATATTAATAACAGGACTACATACATGATAATATTGATAATAGTAGGTAGTACTTAAAATGTATACATTTATAAGCATATCCTATCACCACATACCCGTGTATTGGTTACATGTCTAAGAAATATTTCACTTTAGTTTGTCCGGAAAGAGAAGTTTCATGGTTTATATGGGAACTCATACATTCCACGACACTTCTCTTTCCGGACAGATCATACTGCCAAAGTAGTAGTTTTATTAGTGCAAAATATACATAATTATTTTATTTAATGCTCACAACTGGCATTCAGAATAACCATAGGTATGAGTCTTAGCTCTGTCAACCATCATTTAGGTTGAAATGTGGCTCTGAGAAACCTATTAAGTATTGAATTTGTATGTATCTTACTGAGTATTGGTGGCGGGTCATACTCTCAAGTCTCAATTATTCGTTATCGTCCACCTTAATTCCTTTCCCATCAAGAAGTTACATTGTTGAGTTGATTGATGTGATCAACAATGTACCTTATTGAATAAAAAAGTTGAACTTATGGTTAGCGAAGTATACTAAAAATAAAATTACATTATAGGTTTAAAAAATCTTTAATTGAAATTGTTATTTTCATTCCAGATTCTGATAAGATAGGCCAAGTTACTTATTTACACCATCAACACACTTCAAGGAAATGTCGCTGCAATCACACTGAAACAAAAAAATATATAAAATGAGTAACTACATAACTTGGTGTGGTTATACATTATAATTGAACGAACCCAAAAGGCTCTGGCTTTTTGTTTTCTTATTCAACGGGATATTTAGTTTGATTAAATAAAAATATTATTTTTTGAATGAAGTTTCTGTAATATTTATTATCCTATGTTTGACAACTTAAGCTGTTTGTGATTATTTATTTTGGCTAACAACAATCGTCGTGTCCTATCAGGCTGTAAAGGAGAAGGCAAATGACAGACAGGCATGGAAATTGCTCCACCGACAAGAGCCTAGCTCTTAAATATATATGATGATGAACAACAATCGGGTCAGCAACCTTTTAGCAGCCAAGGGCCACATAGTACAGTCAGCTGCAGAGAAAAGGACCCCCCTGCATACAAAGTTTGTATGCAGCGGGAGCCTTTTTCGTTGCAGCTGACCGTACCTAATGAAATTGAAGCGGGCCGCACTTTGTTAATAATTTGTGACTTTATAAGGCAAAATGTACCACATTGTCGGTTGTCAATAACGACGACTTCTAATAGGAGGCTCGCGGGCCGCCTATTGCCGTGCCCTGATGCATAATGTAGGCTAGCTATGATGTGTTTCATGACATCATGAAAATTAATCACTATTAAGGTGTAGAGATCCACTACTGAAATGGATATGATGATAAAAAGTCATTATGGTCAACTTCTTCTCCAAGTGGTTGACAAAATCTAAGCTAAGGTAATTCCCAAAAAACCCACGTATACACTATAATAGTTGAAGAGTTCCCTCGATTTCTCCAGGATCCCATCATCAGACCCCGACTTGGTGACAATGGGACCATCTAGGGGTTATACCTGTTTGATTAAAAAAAAATTTGAAAATCGGTTCACGATTCACGGAGATATCGAGTAACATACATACACAAAAAAATGATTTAAAAAAATCAGTCAAATTGAGAACCTCTTCCTTTTTTGAAGTCGGTTAAAAATAAAGTTACCTATAGGCACAGAATAAATAATAGTATTTCACTATAGGTATTGGGGTCAATACGTAGGTTGTGATTGTTCGATGAGGTCCTCGAACGATAAGTATAGTTACCAATATGCTTATAATAGGTATAGGTACTACTTACTTCTCTTATTGCTGCGCTTCTTCTGTGACGAGGTCTTCATAGGTCAGGTTCTTTCAGATAGTCTGTAAATCACTATACTTCTCTCTTCTCTTCGAAACTTCCGAAGCCGGCGAATGGCCGGCGATTCACTTTTGCATTGTTCGATAGCCCAAATTACTTAAATTTCTTGCGTCTTATTACGATATTCAGGCGACAAAAACAAGAGATTACTTTTTTGCCATTTCCGTGGTCGAAACTATACTATTTATTGATATTAGAATTATTTACTTAACAAAACACAGAAACTTATAAAAGTAACTCTACATGTGCTGGAACTCTTGTCGATTTGTGTACAGTAAGCTCTTGTCAAAATCAGCTGTTCAACGTTGTGTCGGCCATCTTGTGACTTAATATGGGGATAAAGGAGGGTCTACGGTCTCGTAACTTTCGGCCCTTATAGGAGGGCGATGAGGGACAGATTATCGCTAATATGCGATTATGCATCAAGAAATTCGGTACCTACCTCTGATCGACCGATCAGCGAGCTTCTAACTTTTTATGAATACGGCTGTAATAATATATATTCGAAAATAAATTCAGTTTCTTTTCCCGTTTAGTAATAGAGCGTTTGAAAAAACCTATAATTTTTCAAAGTAGTCCCTTAACAAACACATTCCTCAAAGCAGCCTTCAGCAAAAACCTCTTCCGGTTGTTCTACTCTCACTCTGCGGACTCCAGGTGAAGCCGATTCTAATTTTAATATATAAAGGTATGTTAAGAAAGAGTAATACACAAACTGCAATGTGTGTGTGTGTGTGTGTGTGTGTGTGTGTGTGTGTGTGTGTGTGTGTGTGTGTGTGTGAATGCAATGTGCGGACACCGGCAGGAGTGACCAGACTTATCTATGAATCCGTTTGTTAAACGCATATTTGTGCTTATTTTTTTTAAGTCATACACGGCCATTAATCTGTTAATGTTTAGAACCAGTACACCTTGTATGTTAAATTTGTACATAAAGTGACCAGTTTTAATTGTTCATGATTATATTATAAAATTTTAATCTTTCGTTTCAATTACAATTAATGGTCACGGCACCACGGCCGCCGCAGCCGGCCCGCGGTCCGCGCTCCATAATGTATCGGCAATGGCGGCGCCGCGCCTCCCATACATAACGCATGTTGTATGGATCGCCGAAACTCGAGCCGAATTTAGAAAGCGGGGTGCGCCTTGAATTTTTACTCCTAGTTTTCTATAAATGGTGACCGTTTGGTTTACTAACAATTTCGTTCGCTTATATTACTATAAAAATAAGGTTAGGCCGTGTTTCATAAGGCATCGTGCTAAAATAACTCTTTTTGCACTAAATGTGTTAAAATCTTCTAGGTACAAAAGCTTTCAGTCACTGTCTTTCCGCGTCCCTGCCGTCATACGGAAAAAAGACGCAAATTGACTTCTTAGACACTTCCTTAGCGAGTAAAGATGTATAAAATTGTTCTTACTTTTTAGACAATCAACTCTCTGCAGATTGGCTGTAAGTAATTGAAGGTAAATCATTAGGGAATATAACAAGATCAAGATATGATCAGAATCTTCACCATACTAATAGACACCCTTAATTCTCACAGGGGAAAATATGAGAGCGTGTGTTACTTGCTTGTATAATATTATGTTACGCGGAACAGCCGTCGTTCCACTCGATAACATCTTGAGCAAGTCAAGGCCTGAGGCTGAGACCGAATAATGTATATTACAAACACTATACTACCTACTTACTCCTAAATTGGTATTTACCTATAGCAGAGGCGGCGCGTAAAAGAAAGCAAACCGCAGCTAATTTAGCTTACCTACCATTTATTTATGAGCTGTTAGAAAAGTGCTCTGCTATCTGGAAATCAGGCAATCAAGCCAGTGGGAAATATAGTTACTTGGGTGCCCTCCTCTGCAATTTAAGTAGTTTTCTGTTGCTGAAGATGATTAGAGTCATCAGACTCTCCGAGACAGTAAATTTTTCCTTTGTTTCTAAACATTGGGTAAATCAGAGAGCTCCTGAAATACACTGTGTTGTGAGTATGCTTGTGAGGAATCTGCATTTCCCATAACCTGTCTTATATCTGTTCCAGTCACATATCAATACTTACTTGTACAGCTGCATCAGCTTACCATCAGTAAAAAAAAGCTATCACAAGATTTCAGATGCCTCTATTCACTGGTTCCCCGTATACTCGGCATCTGCGCACGCGTCGTACAATAACATGAACATGAACAGGACGCCGCCGGGTACCAGGAAAGCAGAAATGAAAGTAACCTGAACAAACTTGAACCCGGCACCCAGTAGGTACCCACACAAATATTCGCTGTAAGGGCTCCTCTACATGATGGGCCATCATAGGGACGCAGCTATGCGTTAGAGCGAGCTAACGATATTGCGATCTCGTTCTGTCGTATAGCTGCGTCCTTATGATGGCCCATCATGTAGAGTAGCCATAACGCGCGGCCGCCGCAAGCACTGCTTGAATTTTGATGAGAACGATCTCTTTATACGTTGGCTGATTCCGATAAACATTACTGAAATTGAACTGTCAACGCTAAATCCTGTACAATTCAACACGCTTAAGCTCGTAATTACATTAAGAATATTACAGGCGGTTATTTAAAAATGTCTCAACTCAACAGAGGCGATTAGGGACATAAAATATCTAGAGACACTTCGTTCGCTTTATGACTTTGTGACCATAATTCTTGCTTAAAACCACAGGTGCGGTACGGGTAGGACAGTTTTCCTGTTCTATTCGTTGTGACTTTTGGTCGGACACTGCCATAATGTGATAGGTAAATCACCCATCAGCACGTTACGTGCATCCTGCTGCCCAAAGTGCGATGTGAATGATACCATTACCGCGGCGTAGAATCGATCATAGACGCCCCGTTTTTTCGTGTTGGGCCAATTTAATGATCGCAAGTATTTCGAAACTACGTGTAGTAACTAACTACACATACCAAAAACGAAACGTAAACAGTATATCGTCAATTTGCATAATTAATAATGCTAGCGTAGGGTAAATAAATGCATCATATGCATGTCATAATTATTTTTATATGTTTTTAAAGTGGTGCATTCCACTCAAACTAAAGTTTGTTATTAAATAAATACAAACTTTGAAAACACTGAAAAAATAATCAACCCAGCAGGACTTGAACCTGCATCGATACGCCTTGCCGGGGCTCGATCGCTTTACCAATTAAGCTATGGGTTCAGTTGCTAAGCTGACGAAATTCTCAATGTCTTCAAACATCTTTAATTTGTATTTATTTAATAACAAACTTTATCATATGCATGTGTCTGATATTTACTAATAAAAAACGTTTAGAAAAAAGGGAAAATGGAAATATGAACTGACTGTGACTTGGGCGAGGCTCAGAACTCGCGAACCTGGGATACCGTTCCACCAACTCAGTTACCCAGACTTACCCGTTGACTACCTATGAATAACTGTCGCTTTTCCTTTATTCCTAAATATTGTATCTACCTACTCGTAACAGACGTTTCTGTATTATACAACTTAGTGAAAATGTACATTTCTTGTCTAAATATGGGGGCACTCATTTACCAGATCGCTTAACAGAATATTAAAATCGGCTTCCCTCTCCCAGAAATGCAACTGAAGTGCTCTTCTAGAGGACACTCCGTTTGAAACAGCTCGTGTGAGGTCACGCACCTCCGCGCCGAAATGCGTCCTCATTGTTTGTCAAACCACAGTATAGTCAACGCCAAAAATAGCACCTTGCTCCATTGTAATAAGGTCCAAAATTGTGTACATAATATTGGCGCTGACTGTACATATTTGAAATGCAGAGCAAGTACCATCCCAAGCTCCGAGACAACTCAATGCTGGGGAACATTGAAATTCGAAGGTGTTATTTGCATTTCTGTCACTCTTATAAGGATCGACGGAGACACAAATGGTCGATTGTCGATTTTCGCTGTCCGCAGTTACGCGGTAGCCGGTTTCGTTATTTTTTTAAGTGCTTCCTGAGGCCGAATTGGTCTAGGTTTTGCACGTGTGTGTGTGTAACTACTAACTAGACTAGGGCCTGAAATAAAAATTATCGACAAAGCTTACACATGCGCAATGCTATTATAGTTTCATAATAAAAGCCTGGGCGCGTTTTATTGTTAGCGCTATTTATTAGTGACCATACACTGCAAGCGTAGGAAACTACTCAACTAGGTACAGTCGAGGTCATAAATATGTTTACACTTTTTTACCTAGTCGAATGCGTTTGCATACTAATTGTTAGCGACCGCATACGAGTAGGTTAAAAAAGTGTAAACATATTTATGACCTCGACTGTACGATTATCATGAATACGATTAATATAACATTATATAGGCAATTATACCGTTATGTCCCGGCTATCACATCACACGTTCAAGCATAATTAGTGTAACGAGGTGCCGCGTAATGGCCGTCACGTGACGGACAGTTTGCGGCACATTCACTGGCATGGCGTGGTGAAATATGTGCATGGTTCGGAGGAGAAAGGGGTGGCGCTGTTGGGTGGTTCTGTAACTCTGTTTTTTAATAAACTTAAAATTATCGACCGCTCAAACAGGCTGTTTGTGAAGAGTATAGGGAAGTTTTAAGTAGGGAATTCTGTTGAAGTAGCAAAAAAGGGGAATTTTTTAACTTTTCGATAGTAAGATTTTCGAGTATCGCATATTCCGTTTACCGATTGCCTAGCTCTTTTTTGGCTTTAAATGCCTGAGTGAATGTTCATTGCCTCATCATCTTATAAAAACGGACTAAGTAGGTTCATGGACATCATGCATATATTTCAGAGCGCGTAAGTATACCAGCAGCTTAATTAAACAAGGAACTTTCCAAAAGTATATGCTTGCTCAAAACTTCTTATCGACTACTTGCTCAAAACTTTAAACATGTGAAACTCATCTGCAAGAAACTGCTCCAGTTTTTCCCACTTTAATCCAAAGCCACTCCAACAGTAAAGTTAGCTGACAGCAAACGGCTACGTTAGTGATTAAACTGCCGAGCACACGTCTGCAGTTGCGACACTTGCGGCAGTCGCAGTACAGCGAAGTTGTAGCTGGATACTGTTTGACAGTCGCAGTCGCAGTCGTTGTAGTTACAGTTCGACATCGACAGCGTTTGGAGTTGGGCCCGATAAGATAACGTCGGAAACTGGCGACAGCTCTAGAACAGAGGTACCTATACGATTGAGGTACTAATGAAACCGGGCACATTTTGAACACGTATAATTGCAGGCGTGACTATTTTTATCACAATAAGAGTTAAATTACTGTTAAAAATATAGTTATTTATAAAAGATGCATTTAGATAAAAGCTGTAATTATCATTATCATTTTGCATTGCCATCCAACTTATCTACATATGAAATAAATCCATTGCGGCTACTGAAAGTAAGTCCTCAGGGCAAGTTAAGTGTCCGCCATGCGCACTTGCGCAGTCTGCATGCGTATTCCTTTATATATAAGAACAATAAATATTATGAAAACATTTTTAAAAGTTTGGTACAGTCATATAGTCGTATTTGCAGAGTTTTGCCTCGTACGACTCCGTACTCTATTTGCATTACACGGCTAAATTAAGAACAGTGACAGGTGGCTCAACTTTCCCGTGTGGTGACTGTTCCTATAAAACATAGCTACTTATCAGAAGAAGTCCGTAGTTTCGGGTCAACATAATATATATCTTCGGTGCACACTTTGAACCAATTTGAAACTAGCTTTTAGCGCCTATCCGACAATAAGGCGACATTTCCTTGTAAATTGGGTGTCAAAGCAGAGCTGACCCGGCTCGCCTGTTAACAGCCAAATCCACGGCGCGGTCACGTGTCAGGCTGCTTTATATACCAGCAAACGTGACCAGGCCGGGCACGGGCAGGATGTTGAAGTACAATGTTTATGAAAATTGTTACTGGAACCTTAATACATTTCGATGCTAGGTGGACATGATGAGTCCAGAAATATCTTGCCCCGAACTGCCAGTGTCAAAAAGGTAATTTATTGGAGAAAGTGTTAATAAACAGACATTTTTAAGCTACCCATTTATAGTTAAGGCGCAGCTAATTAATTATCTACATAAAAATATTACAAGCTTTCGCTCAATATCTACTACAATCTACATTATCTACATATTGAAATTGAACATACATGTACTAGCTCCTATTTCACGCCCGACCCGACACTTGACTCTTTATTTGTAGACCATGAAAGCAAGATATTAAAGCAGGCGACTGTACCTACTACTGTTACAAGATGGAGTACTGGGAGATGGAATATTGCAACAAGCAACATTGTCGGCCGTTACTTGGCACCTCGTCAATACATTACTTACTTACCTGTCATTTTACGACACTAGTTCACAACACGTCAATTTCAGGAATATAACATATAACATAATTAGGCCTGGTTCCCACTTGTAGGATGTCGGATCCGCATTTTAATCGGTCGTTCCAGTGGCAGAACATTTTATATTAAGCTATTCACACTTGTCCGACACGATTTTGTAGACACCCGATTGAAAATCGGACCCGACATCCGACAAATGGGAACGGGGTCTTAGATAGCTTGATCTCAGTGGACGTACTTATTATGGTTGCCCTCAAGACGTGATAAATGAGACTAGCGTGTCAGCTGTTGACAGCTATTTGCATTTGTGGCCGGATTACATTACAAGACGAGCTTAGAGGGCGAGGGTGTTCAATTTCCGTAAAACGTAATACGCGAATGAATGCTCTCTCCTTTTCCTTTTGTCGGTTATATAGGAAATACTTATACGCTGAAATAGATGTCATATATTTCAGAAAACTTAAAAACTGCAAATCAAAAATTATTCAACAAAATAATTAGGTTCTTAGAAAATTCTTATTTACTTGAAAATATCTTGCACGCTTTTGTTGCTCCACAAGTGAGATTGTGTAAGATATTTTTGCACATATAGGATTGTATGAACACTACGGCCGTAAGTAGACCTTAACAAGTTGAAATAAGGTTTACATTCATTTAACGGGCACTGTTGTCATGTCCCGTGTAATTACGGACCTCTTTAGATAACTCCCACAGCTACCGTCGTGTTTGATACGATCTGAAAGATAATGTACTTACCTACTATAATACATATGGATTATCGCGTTTTACTGCTACTTAAATTGTTTCGAGGTCCATCCTGTAGAGTAGAACTTCCAGCTGCATCCTTAAGTAGGTAAGTTATAATATAATAAATAAGTACTGTGTGGTCGAATATGCACGCCGTTTATGCACGTAAAATGTAAATAATGGGCCATGGAACCTGGGTCTTAGGTACGCAGAAGTGGCCGGGTTAGGTTACTCACGGAGCTCGGAGCCGTGGTCAGGTTACAAAGTCAACATTACTTAACTACTTGCTTGAACTAATATTTTGGGATATTTGATTACATCGTCATATTTGTTAAGGATCTCGAGATAGATAAGTTTTACGGGGAAAATGGGCTTTTGAGACGTACCTCTTAATAAGTGGGGAAAGAGGGAGGAGGGAGATAGGAGAGGCTCAAAGGAATCGGTCGGTATTCAATAGATCGCATGATGACTAAAGCCTTACATGTCTCGCCTCGCTGGAGTAAACAATTTGTGTGGAGAAATGTTGGGCGGCTTTTCTCAACAGCTGATGGCCAGTTCCGCTCTGCGAAAGGTCTACATAGGCAGGAGGAGTCTGCCCTACAATAAGATACTTTACCTACCTAATAGGCTACCAAAACAAAACCATAAATAAAATAGGCCTTAGCTCGCTATCGCTAAGCTATAACAAATGTTCGGTATTATTCGCTCGTGTGAGGAAGAGGACGACACGTAGCTATATTCACGTTTCGTTCTCAGTATGAGTAGATGGTTCGTTTACTTATTATTGTCGAACTAGTATGGGTGGCATGGCTGTGTTTTTATCGTCTATCGTGTCATGCGTGAGTCCGTGATCGCCACGAAGGCAGATGATAAAGTGGCAACCATTATGTTTTTCCAACTGCAAGAAACAAATTATAAAGCAAGCGTGCAGCTAAACACAACCGGCTTAAACTAACTACAAATTTAAATAATTAAAACTCCAACTTACGGAACTAGAAATGCAAATGGACCACATTTGCACTTACACGAGGAAAGAGACGCACTCTGTATATCCGGAAGTTGTGAGTGAGATGAGATGAAAACGGAATATTGGAACACTTGATAACACTTCTCGAGTCTGTTAATCAATTAAAGTGACTACTTTCACGGAAAGGGTGAAGGGAGAGTAAGTTGGCTGGTAGTGACATAACACACATCTTGAGATACCAAGCTAGTAATGAAAACTGGAGTATGCGACATGCATAATTAATAAGAAATGCAAGTATAACCAGCTATAATTTATCCATAACACCTTCAGTCTTGCTTGACTTCTTGAGCATGCTACCTACTGGCATATAGCTACAACATAAATGCTCCTACAAACGTTTAAAACATCACGGAAAAAAAATAGTGTTAGCTTTTTGGCTTGTTTAAGATATTTTTAGTTGCATACAACCAAGACACTAGTTTGAATTCAAATAAGTGTCCTAGTAAATGTAACCCTTACCTGATTAACTTATTTATTTTTAACAAATTTAATGGTATAGTTTTAAATACAAACGTTAGCCAAGTTGACTTCTTTGATTTTAGCAACGAACTTTGCAGACTCCATGCGAAGTGAGTCACTCGGTTGTAAATAGCAAAAACTTATTTATTTCTAGCTGTTTCATTTTTTTCAGTGATCTCTTTATAGATGTAACTTATGTAAGATCCATAATTAATAAACAACTAACTTAACTCTCTTTCGACACCGGCAGTCCAACCCTACCGGCAGTCGGGTAAAAAAGTCCGTACACTTTTGTTTGGTTCAAAGACTTCAAAGTGTTCCAACTCCAACCTTCGGAAAAGTTCAGCCCTCATATCCCTTCTGTTGTAATTGTAATACATACTGTAGAAATCCTACTTTCTTTAGAAATTTCTATACACGGGACCCGTTTCCACTAACCTTGAGTGTAACTTATTAAGCTGTCAGCTAGAGCACATATTTGTAAGGTCTCCCGTCGCTTCAAGAAATGCCCCCCTTTTCACCCCCACACCGGCAGTGGGCATGTCACCGCCATCTTGGAAACAAAGTTATATGTTCCGAATAACTAGGCGACATTATTGAACACGGCGCAGAATGTGCAACAGCTCTACACTCAGCAGCAAATATAATATACATATGTAATATGTAAAACGTGTTTTTTTTTGCTTTCAGCATTATAGGTACGATTAGGGAAACGAATTGGCATATGTGACTACGTGTGTATACTGTGTATACACATTATACCTACTGTGTATACCCCTACTCTTTGTAATATGCCGAAAGATATATCTTCCTAAGATTCCTGCTAGTGATTAAAAAGATCCACCTACTCGTAAAAATGAAATGTCGTACCGTCTATCAGTGTCGTTAACATGCAAAAGTTTGTATGTACTACTCAGTAGGTATATAGTTAATATGCACAAAGTTTATATCATTCATTCCACGACTGAGTAGGATGGTAAAAGGTACAGTATTTACTGATTGTCGTTGTTATTTAGTTGTTATGCTACTTTTGCCGTATCATAAGACAAATAGTGGACAATTTATTAACTTGCCACGAATGTAGCTAGTTTCACACATTTCATCCGACGAGTGCCCGCACGGCGTGTCAGCCAGCTAGAACCGCACTACCTACCGAGCTACCGCGTCTTAGGTATGTGATCCAGTCTTTCTCTTTGCTCATAGCAGATTACTGTCACAGTCCCAACACTGTGCACTGTGGTTTTGCACAAGAACTTTCGCCCCCATTCCCTGTTTTTACCACCGCATTCACCGCACCCACTGGACCGCGCTTCTCGCAAGTCGGTTAATTAACTCAATATCCAAAACTGGTGCGGGTACAAGTACAGGATTCAGTAATCCGGTTGTTGAGGTTGAAGTGAGTGGAGAAATGCTGATATTTAAATAACAGTGATAAACTTAATTAACGATTTCTATATACACAAGCAATTACCCGAAGTCGTTGACGTAAAAATATGGCTATTCATTCGCTTCGATCTATACGTTTAATTAGACTCTACTACCTAGTAATAAGGGTGATGGCGAGAGCTACCAGAAGCGAGTAAGTATTAGCTATGACACTTGACACTCCTTTAGGCTGCGTTTCAGCAGATATAAGTGAAAATGTGTTGTGAGGAATGTGTTTATTAAGAACCAATATAATCACTTCAGTTACTTATTAAAAAAAAACCATTTATTTCAGATTTTTAAAATCCATAATAAAATAAAATGTGTTAGTAAACTTAACCTAGATTTTAACTACAAAAAATTAAGCCTAATTATATTAGTAAAACAAACATAAATTATTTAAAACACATAAATTTTTTTTGCCCTCCCCGTCACAATATTTACCCAATTCCCTAGCATGGGGCAGTCTAGGTACTTATCACAGCGCAGCTCCAGGGTCATAGTCATCTGACATCGCCATTTACAAGAATGTTACTACAGGTCTTGATGGTTGGTTTGTCACTCACACTCGGAATAACCGTCCAGGGGCGTATTAAAGCCGCATCATTCTGCGCGGCCCTTCGTACCGTCAGTATTAATGACAGTGTTCTGTTACTGATACGGCTAATCAGCTGACACCACCATTTGGAAGGGGTGGGACGAGTTTTTGGAACATAATTGGTTATTTGATGCCTTGGCGTAACAATAGAATCAGGCTAAAAGCTATTAATGTATGTATTGTGGAAGGATTCTTCTTACACTTTCACAATACTGTTTTATACTTGAAAAGATTATTTTGTGCCGTAGCAGTAGCAGGAGTGTCGGGTAAACAAATAAAATTATGTTTAACCAACTCCTGCCTCGATCAAAGGGGTAATGGTTTTTGAACAGGAATATGTATATTTTAAATTTTGTAGCTCTGACTTTGTCTGAAGAAAAGAAAAAACAAAAACACGCTTGTTTTCTACATGATCTTCATCACTACATAGTATAAAACAAAGTCGCTTCCTGCTGTCTGTCCTTATGTATGCTTAGATCTTTAAAACTACGCAACGGATTTTGATGCGGGTTTTTTTTAATAGACAGATTCAAGAGGAAGGTTTATATGTATAATTGCACCCGTGTGAAGCCGGGGCGGGTCGCTAGTAATTATAATAAAACAAGAAGGCTGATTGATAATGTCTAGATTCGTACACAATATCGTTCATAATTCAAGCGTTAACTTAGCAGACCTCAGTTCTATTTTTTTTCGGCTTGACCTTAAGTGATACAGTGATAATAAGTCGACTCCCGTTGAGACCTTTTGCATGAATGATGCCATCTAGCAATAACCCGAATTTTAATGGAATGGAATGGATCAGACATTATTGTAACCCTGAAGCGGCCCAGACACTATCAGTAGTAATGACATTACTAATACTGTCATTCCTTCGTTCAGTAATGACATTCCAAAACCTCTCCACACACTTGTCAGTATTTTTCATCATTACGACAGTGGTCGCGGTCGACAATGGACGCAAAAAAGATTTGCAATTGCTTTATAAAAACGGGTTAAAAGAAAAAAATACAGAAAGGGGCTGTCTTTCAAGGAATATTTACATGTACCTCTTAAAAATATCGGCATCACTGAACGCGCATTTCAAGAATTACTTTCGGATGAGCGAGCGCAAATTACTTGAAGCTATTACAATCATTTACTCCAATTATAAGCAAAAAAGACACTCATTTGAGTGAATCAATCCCCGCAGAATATAGATTAGCTCCAAATGCGTTCATCCTCGGCGATCGCTCCACGAATACTGAAGGAATGATGGAATGACGCGCACCGCGCACCACAAACTGTCAGTATAATGTCATTACTTCAGTACTGACACTACAATATTAAAATATTCGAATAACTTCATTCCTTACCGTCATTCCTTCATTCCAATCACTACACTGTCATTAGTAATGTCATTACTTGAAGGTAATGACATTATTAGTGATAGTGTCTGGACCGCTTGAGACTGAGATTCCTCAAATAATTACGACTTAAGTAACAGCTAGCTAAAGCAAAACTTACAGAATAGAAGCATGGTGGTAATACTAGTACTTACCTACTCGTCGTGAGCGTTATCAGGCATGCAGTATCGTGTGGTCTATCATTCTCCCATAATTAAGTGATCATTCGCAGACCTTATGCCGTTGGAATACGGTCTATGTGTTGAACAAGTGTTTGTATAGTATATAGTCGGGCCACGACTCCGTGTAGCACGATGCGGGGGTCATAGATGTCCTTACGAGGCTGCTGATAATATCGGACGTGCGTCTAATCTCTGTCGGTTTTTACGTGCAACAGAGTTGCTAGATTTATTCTAAGTCCCTTTCTATTTTTTTAGATTAGAAAAATAACGGTCGATTTCGACACTTTAGCTGTATTTTTTTCAGCCATATCTGGGCAAAACATAAATGAAACTACTTTTTTCCACTATTAGTGATTTGCTTCAGCCAATACGATGCAAAATGGCAAATTTTAAAATCGTTTTCCCAAAAATCGCAGGACGACAATCGCACGATTTTTCTAATCTAAAAAAAACGAAGTAGATGGTGCCAGAGCTTGAATGTGATTTTATATATACTTTGCAGCGTCCTGAGCTGAGGTACAATAAATGTAACCGAGCGATCTAATGCAGCAATGTAACCAATGGCTCCTCTACATGATGGGCCATCATGGGGACACAGGTATGCAGAGGGAGCTAACGATATTGCGATCTCGTTCCATCGTATAGCTGCGTGCCTATCTATGTAGAGCAGCCATACAATTGCATACAAGTTCTGGCTCTGGCAGGGTACAATAAACGGGTTTTACATTACGGTTCTTTGGTCAGGGGTTGTTTCTTCTCTGACCAAATTCGAAAAAGGCTTACGATCTTTGAAAACGAGGTTGGTAAGGTAAAGGGAGTAATTCGAAAACACCCGGTCTATGAAAACGGTTCAATTGCCTAGAATCCCGTACAAAGTGAGCCGTTGTAGTTATCGTTAAATGTAGCTAATGGAACCTCCTGGTAACCGGAAAGGATACAGGCATGAGTGTAGATAGTTAGATACGGTAGATGATCTTTTAAATTTTAGAAACCGCTTTACAATTAATGCAACTGCACGGCTTACACAGAGACTTTGTTTCCATATTTGTATAATCTAATCAGATGTATTATATGAGCTACGATTTTGAAGACATTTTTGAGTATTTGAATAGCCGTCTATCGCTCCCACTGAACGGTGCAGTCGCCGTAAAAAACGTAGCATTTTTACACGTGGCAAAACACATTTTACATGACAACCCTGAGATAATGACGTAATCCACTCGCAGCGCCCTCTACAATTTCACAGCGCGGTTTATGTTCACAACTTCCTTCTGAAAGGTCGTAAGTGCATTTAAAAATGTATACAGAATCATGTTTTTAAAGTGTATTCGTCATGAAAACCGCAGGCGACTGTAACCGCAAACACCATCAACTTTGCGAGTTGTCTTAGCATTATATTTTAAGCTTTAAGGTTAGTTTTCGATCGAACTGGTGTGAGAGGGTATAAGTATGTGTAATAATGGTGTAATGCCCGCATCCGTAGCTCCGTAGTTCAGGCTACTGCCACAAGAGTCAGTATTCCCTTCGGTAACTTACATTTCGCTTCATGCTAACCCGTATAAATTTGAAAATGGATCGCAGTGTACGTATCATAAGGAACAAAAGACGTAATGTGCAACCTAGTAATTTAGTCGCGTTATATCATAAGTCTATTTGTGCTTACGAGGCAGGAACCAGACCATGAAGCAATATGATTGATATGACACGATACGAATACGACACATCGGGGCACTAACATTATGTTGCGCATCACAACGTCTCTAATAGTGTTTAAATTCTTATTTTGCCCGTCAAGTCAGCGAGACTATCTTTCCAGTGAGGTGGAGCTGAGCGGAGAGGAGCAGAGACGTGCGGGAATCCACCAATAGCGGTCCAGACACTGTCAATAATAATGTCATTATTTCTATACCCGTCCTTTTCTATGTATGTGAAGAACGAAAAGGATGAGTTGAGAAATAATGTCATTATTACTACATCAGCTAATATAGCATCACCCGCCGCTGACGCCGCTCACTTCCGCCCTGGAAGCCCAGCCTTATGGATACTTAGCTTTGTGATTTGTGATAGTAAAGACAAATTAATTTTCATTTTGCGACAAAAAGTGTTTTGAGTTCAGTTAGCAGCAGTTTCTTCAAAGCTAAGTGGACGAAGTGTTATTTTATTAACACGCTATTTTCTTGAAAGTCATGTCAAGCTCATTTTGAATACTTCGCTCGTTCAACAACATCTGCTGCGGAAATCACCTTGTCCCTCATTAGTTATTCGCTACGCCAATGTGCGACTGTAACCGCCAGTTGTAAGTGTTAACTTTTACCTAATATCCATAGATAACAGCACCCGCACTATTCCAAATCGGTTAATTAACCGTGCTCAAGTGGTCTCGCTCGGCTCGCAATCTTTCCATGGCGCAGGTATCTTGTTCAGAAATGGCGTATGTGCCCTTAGAGTCCTTGTAGAATTACATAGTATCGATACTTCCTGGATACTAAACTCTGTCCTAATGTGACCACGAATCGTACTAATACCGGGACAAGTAAAGCCCGGCCAGAAATATATGACCAATGTCAAGAGGGCGCTTTTTTCTACAGTTCACTGTTCAGTTTAGTATGAAAAAATTAGGTCCAATGAAATTCCGTAACATGGCGAATGGTCATATATTTCTGGTCAGACTTTAAAATGTGTGGGATTTGTATTGGTATTCATATTTCGATGTCAGCGTCCTATGATACCACATAGGCATGTACTATTCCGATATTTCGACTTCTTCGACACTGCGATACCCAGTCCGTGCGTAGACAACCATACCCAGACTCTAAGTCGGTAAATTCGGCAATCAATTCAATTTGAACATAGATGTCGCTGCCATAATTTAGTTCCCTTTCCTGATTTTACACCAAACTACCTGATAAATATTATGTTTAGTACTTTGTCGATTCGAATATCAATTATTGTGGGATATCGGTCCCATCCGATAGCCTACAAAATCTAAAAATATCTGTAGGATAATGTGTAAGGCCTCTTACGTTACGTACGTACGCCTTTCTGCATAGAGTAGTCACTATCATTGTATAAAGGCCGTAAGCACCCTAGATGTAGACAGCACTAACGCCGTTCCGCTGGCGGCTAGCCAAGGGGCAGATGCCGCCGCGATACGGATTGAATGCTCATTGTCCAGCCACAAGCTTTACCTAATTACTGGACTAGAAGATATTTCACGTCTCTTACTACACCCTACTTTATAAGTAGTTCCGTAAAACCACCCAACCCAACTATATACAGGGTGGAAAGATAAGTCGGGCCCTGGAGGGAAACTACCTTAAAACGTTGAGATAGCTCAATAGACTGAAAGGAAACATTCCTTTATTTTTCCTAAAAAATAAAACTGCATTCACAGATTTTTTTCTAATTTTCCCATTTTTCAATACTAAAACTAATAAAATTGTATGCTTTTTCTTTTTTCATTATTTATGGCTTCTCTTGTGCCGTAAATTTGGTTGGTATTAAGAAGTTTGTATTCTTGTTGGAAATAGGATCGTTTGTCATGAATTGTCATAAAAATTGTTTTTGACAAAAATTACAAAATGAGTAGTTTTTTTGTGAATTGTATATTTTCTCGAAAATTTGTAAATTGCGGATATGTCTCTTTTTAAAAATAAAAGAATGTTTCCTTTCAGTTTATTGAGCTATCTCAACGCTTTAAGGTAGTTTCCCTCCAGGGCCCGACTTATCTTTCCACCCGGTATAGTCCAAGAGCTCCCAACTATGGTCCAAAACGAAGTCAAATATCTTTGTTTTGGTGTTACTTTAGTTTAGCTTCCAATTTGTTCTAGCGCAACTCATGGAAGATTTTAAATATTTTAATATATAATTAGCTGTATTATCTAGCCTTAGACTAGGTTTCCAAAAAGGGTAGAACAACAAGGGTCCATAGCTAACATCCCCTTGTAAAGTAAGCTAGATTAATGTAGGTTATGTAACGTGAGAACGTGACCCTCTGGAACCGAGCCGGCACGGCACGTTGCGCTCACGCACATGACATGACTCAGCCACCGGTTCGTGTTACGATTCCGTGCGTTTGGGGCTAGGGCCCTATTTGAC
Organism: Pammene fasciana; assembly: GCA_911728535.1. Classification (NCBI taxonomy): domain Eukaryota; kingdom Metazoa; phylum Arthropoda; class Insecta; order Lepidoptera; family Tortricidae; genus Pammene; species Pammene fasciana. Next base: position 17,896,724 of record OU452289.1, on the reverse strand, counting down.
TTGTACAAGTGGCAGACAGTGACAAGACTATTATTTTCTGATTAAGTACATAAACTTTGAATTAACATTCAAACTGAAAAAGGTTACAAAGGCCGTCTTTTACCACACAATAATTAGACAGCTTATCAAACTTCATCCGTTCTTTCCTCACCGCTAAGCTGCGGAAGAAGGGAGAGACAGATAAACGAATAGTTCCCATTCGCCAATTCAAGGCAATCGCGAACATAGTAGTAAGGCAAGAATGGCAAGATTGAACATACTAAAAACTAGCTAAGGGTTTTGTATTCTCCTTATTCTCCGAGCATTAGAGCTACATATGCTAAGATGATATTGGATTCCTCGTCCGCGCTGCTATTTCTGCTGCTGAATGTACCTCAAGATTGAACGTGCGACTATTATATCTCCCTTCCCCGGAAAGCGGCCTGTGACGTCATGTATCGTGCTCAGATCTTCTCTAGTTACTGCAACGCAACACGCGACCACCATCGATCTATACGTCTAGATGAAGCATTATGCTGGGCTCGAGCACCCTCACTTGTTTATCATCACATCATTCACATAATTTATAAACTTACATAGATGTCATATATATACAAAGGAAAAAGTGACCTAGGCATCCTGTGCCCAAGGCTGGGATCGAACCAGCGTCTTCAGTTGTACATCATTCACATCTTTATAGTTGCTCTCATGTGGGAGCGGAACAAACGTCAGGCACGCCTCAAACTTGACACCAGTGGTCTCGTACTTTAAAGATGAGCAAGTGTTAAAGCGAAGAATACTGGACTGAATAGTAAGGTCAACTCGGCGAAGACCGTCAGTCGACGAAGATCGGATAGCAAGCAATTACAGCAAATTCTGCATAGCTTTCTTTTTACGAAATGGTAAACTGTTCCAAAACTGGTACTCTAACTGTATAGATGTATCAGAACAACTACCCGTAGTAGCCCGTACTTGATTATTTTGTTTCATTGTTGTACTTATAGTAAATTAAATACAATGCCACTGTCATACATGTGTCATGCGTGTACTTACTTGTGTTAGGAAATCAGAGCAATTACGTGACAATGGCAATGATCATTACTACGAGTATAAATATATTATAATCCAGCTAATCTTAGCCTTAGCCCTTGCCCTCCAGATATATCCAAAGAAATCTTTTCTTACAATCCACTGCAGCGCCATCTGCTCGCAGCTTTCCGCGTTTGTGCGAATGCGTGATCTAGCGATGGGCAATCAACGCCAAGTTGCCTTCGCCGTAATCAATACGCGGAATCTGCGCTCCGGTTCCATCCCGTGATGAGGGATCCGGTTACACCTTCTACCAGAAACCTTTCAACAACTAATTATACGATCGGATGCCCTCACTGTATAAACTGAAAATATAGATGTATGACATATTCTTATGCCCGGAATACCTAGCTAGGTTCCTAGCTTTACTAACTAGCTTACTATACTGGCTTGAAAAACTAGCCTCGTGTATTCCGGGCATGGAACATTGACCAAGCTTTCTAGTGTCCGATGCAGAATTTGAACCGGAGTCTTCGCCATTCGCGTCTTAACCTCTAAACCATCCGGTCACGGTGGACTCCGGTCTGGTGGTGGATATACAATCTCTGATCGACTTTTATTTCAGTTTATAAGTTTAGGTCAAGAGTAGGCCGCAACTCTACCTCATCGAGTAGCAAAATTCGGCTTATGTAGGGCGATGTACGACAAAATGTTAAGTGTTTTAGTACCTGGTAGCCTGAGCCAAAGTTGAAGCATTTTCTACTCTTGATCTAGTTATATGTGGTTGTGTGGTTTTTGAACAAGGTCCACATTCACAGTCTTTTCCTATGTAGGTACAGTCGAGTTCTTTGATATCGACGCGTCCAACTGAACAAAAATATGTGACCACGACCTTATACCCATACAAATAAGGTTGTGTTCACATATTTTTGTTAAGTTGGACGTGTCGATATTCACGAACTCGACGGTAAAGTTTCTCTTTTGCACAAAAAACCACCGATCCTCGAACTGAATTTGATCGTATAATCGATTTGCTTTGTACTTTAACAGTATCATTGACATTACTATGATCGAAATTTTGTCATCACAAAAAGTACAGAGCAATCTTACTGAAGGTTACGCCTTTACAAATAAAACCTTTATATTTTAATTTATACTTAAACTGCAATAGGTGTCATAATAATCGGGAGCAACAGTGATCACTGTGATCAGATCACAACCTCCAATGCCCAAGGCACTATTTAAAAAAATGTCAATCGCAAAGTGTAGGATTTTTCACATTGCAACTGTAAGCCGGAGCTCTGGCCATGAAACGAAGTGGAAGCGAAGCGGAGCCAGACTAGGGATGTCACTATAGTGGGGGGAGTGGGGGGTGGTAAGGGGGGGGGTGGTAAGTCCAGTGAGCATGCCGATAGCGGCTACAAACGGCTCCATTTCCGCGCGTACTACAGCAGCCACGTTCCCACTTTACAATGTGGATCAAAGTGGAGGAATTCTCAGACAACGGTAGCATAGTCAGCAAAGCGGCGGGCAGGTATCCCGGAGTCACAGGTTCGAATCTCGCCTGAGGCCGTGAATTGCTAGAACTGAAAGAACAAATCAATTTTTTTTTTAATGAATATTTTACTGGAGAACATCCAGCCTTGGGCACCGGAGGCGTTGGTCACTTTTTCCTTTGTATATGACATCTATACAAGTTTATAATATCATTTAATAATAAAACTCTATTATTTGACTTCTGTCCTTTGTATGTCTACTGGCTTCTCAAAGCTATTGCACCAATTTTTATTACTATTTGTGAACCCGTCCTCCCTTTTCCAGCTCCATCCTTATCTTACATGTCACCGCGCGCTAGGAATCGTTGCTCGGACAGCTGATTTTATCTGTAACGGAGCATGTGCCTCGACATACTTACAGAGAGATCATATCTGCACAGTCCTTCTATTCTATAAGTACATACCAAAAAACTGCATTATTTAACTGCTGTCCTGTCTTCTAAGACCTATAGCAGCATGAGTTATCATTGTGTATCCCCCTTCCAGCCCTCCACCCTTATCTAACACTAACATGCCGCCGCGCGCAAGGAATGGTCGCTCGGATCAGCTGATTTAATCTGTCCTCACCCGAGCCGCGCCGAGCGTGCGTCGCGTCGACATACTTATAGCAACAGATCATATCTAACATGTACCTACACACACACTGCTTCTATTTTCGGACCTAAAGGTTTTCTACACAATCTGCCACAACTCAGAGATATAGGTACAAATACTTACTAAAGGGGTACCTAGGTAACTATAGTTTTCTAAATTGAATAAGAGTTTGGCTCTTTCGTCGTTCGTATAATTTAATCTTTAAAAAATCTCAATGGAGCGAAACATGTCAAGCAATTTTTCTTTATAATATAACACGTGTGTTACCCGTTTCTGAGTAAACATGTCTGAGTCTTATGTAACTTTTGTATTTAAAAACGAGATGTAGGTACTTATTTAAGATAGGTTATATACCTACCTATTGCTTACTTAAGTCGGTAGGCACACTGCACTGGCACATACTCGTAGGTAGTTCGTTTGCTCGATTCCAGAGGCGAGTGTTAGCAATTGGAAATCGTTTAGCGTTATGTTATGGAGCGTTGCGCCGGCCTCGACGCTTTCTCAGACGAATCAATTACCGCTAGTTTTTACAGACTCCCAAAAAAGAGCAAAAGTGAAGGCCGACGAGCAAAAAGTGGGAGACATGGAGCGTGGCACACCCCGGGCGAGAGAAACAAAAGAAACACTGCTTTTTTGGTTTGAGTCGTTTTGTCGTCAATGCTCCAATAGATGGCGCCTAAAGCAACGACTGATGAGCTTAGGTCTCTTCTGTCTTATAAACACGGAAACAAACTTAGTTCTTCACAGTTGGTACTCGCAAAGTCAGTGCAAAGTTCGATTGGTCTCACTATACTTATACCTACTGTGTGTAGGTACTTGTCAGTAAATGTGGCACATACTAATGAATGAATCAAATAATGAAAATGAATCAAAGTTAGCGACATAGCGATAGCTTGACAGAATCGATAATGTGTTTCTTTGAACCTGACACATCCATCATCGTGTAGGTGCTACCTACTGATCAAATGACTTCATGATGGCATGTGTGATGGAATGTTTGTGTATACCTATCTGTTTTATCAGCCTACTAGTGGTATTGTCACCGGTAATAGTATCTTCCTACACGAAGGCCGTAAAAATATGTGGCATGCTCATAAGAGCTTTTATTTGTAGGGCCATAATTTGTAGGGCCATAAGGTCCTAAAAATAAGAGCGTGTCACATATTTTTTGCGGCCTTCGTGTAGGAAGATACTATTGCCTGTGAATGTATATACTCGTAGACAGATTGATAGCGAATTCTATTGGCTAGCGTTGTTGGATATTTTCGTTAGCCGACTATTCCTACTTAAATATAAGTGAAGTCCCATATTTGGGGACACACCATACGTTATCGGACGCGCCTGTTTACTCAGTCGCAGCACAAACACTACTACATAATCAACCGATATTATACCTTACTGCCACGAGTTACGGTTCACCGATGACCGGTCACATGAGGTGGCTACCACACGCAGTTTCCTGACCATTCCTGAACCTTACTTCCATCGTCATAAGGTTGACAATGGTCTAGATGTGCTGTGCGTCTCGTCACGCGATCCTCCATCCGCAACGCTTCAGCTTCACGCCCATCCGTCCCGGGAGATTAGTCAACCTCCACCATACATTACTGGGAGAACGTTTTGGGCCACACGGCGGTTTCTTCATACTGGTAAACTAGCATACTGCCTGGAGGGTTCACTGTGTTGACGGCTAAATGTATAAGATCATCCCCCGTCGTAAACACTGGTTCCTCTTCGAGCTCCCTAGCGACCTTATTTACCGGCATCAGGAACACAAGACTATGAGGTCTATGAGTATAGAGTCTAGTTCTGTTCTAATTAACTATATGGTTTTCTGTAAGGTGGACTTTCCATGTACCATGAAACGAAAGAGTACCAGTGCTGGGTCTATATTTATTCCTATTTCAGAAGTGGAAACCCAATGCATTCTTAATATCCTTATGATGAACAGTAGAATAGTTATCATTCATTAAATTTGATCCCTATTCCAATGCAAAATTGAACAAATTCGCTACATATTTAGTCCATTTCAATTCAATGTCCGATCCCGTTCAATGTTGAAGGTGCCATGCGATCACGCTATTACTAATGATTATCAATTTCTACGCCTGTACTGATGAATTTTAACAATGAACTTTTTACAGTATATATTTTATCCAAACCCAGCAATGTACAGCGTGTAACACCGCCGCCTCGCGTCGCCCGATCGGTCACACCTCATACCGGCCCCGGCCGCGGACCTTTCTGCTACGTCACACTTTAATCTCCATACCTCAAAGACGGTTTAATTTCATGCCGAGTTGCTCGGCTTCGAACTAGAGTCACGTACGTAATTGGACGCGGCTGAGGCTTCAATTAAGTCTTCAGGCAATTCAAGCGAGGCAGATTAAATACCTGAAGTCCTAGGCATTCATTCCTTGGGCCTTTTCTGCTAAAATAGTTTATGGTTGGATGTGTTAACGTCATTTTCAAATTGGCGTTTGTAATGGCCGTTAAAGAAGACGCCTGATAGTAACATAATGTTTTCAAATGTCATGAAGCTCTAAGAAAGGATTTTTGGAAATTCCTCCTAAGCGGCTGAAAGTGGGTTGACAGTTTCAGCGGGTTCCATTAGAAGTACCTAAAATAGATCACGGCTAGTGTAAAGAAATGTCTTACTCAGAGAAAACTTATCACCATACAGGCTTGCTTGCCGCTGACACTGGCTGACCCACCCCCACCACAAGTAGACTCTATGTCGGTGCAATAAGATCCAAACATGGTACTTCTCCAGTCCGGTAAAGACCGGTGGTTCCCGGTAGTCTTGTGATTCGACCGGCACGGGCCCTGATTGGGGCATGTCTCGGTTTACGGCGAACAGATAACGCTCCCGGACACGAAGCACGTTATAATAGTCAGACCACGCACTGAGTACAGTCAACTGCAATAGTATCCTCAACGAAGGCCGCTAAAATATGTGACACGCACTTTTGGCCCACAAATAAAAATGTGTCAGATATTTCGGTGGCCTTCGTTGAGGAAGATACTATTGCAGGTGTAGAAGTGACAAAGTCGTGTAGCCAGTTGGTATAAATACTACATGTCAAAAAATTTAACTGATCCAAAAAATCACGTCTTTAAATGGCGACAGTTCCACATGTTGTCGTAGCAAAATTACAATAGTCGGGCTCTACACAAGTTTGTAATATTCAAACAGTACTTAGTATTTCCGGAATAATATTACGTTACCTCTACGATTAAGAAACGTCTTACTGAAGTTTCCGTAGGCTCGGACATACTGAATGCTTATTTTTTTATTTTATTTATCGTATGGCTTAGATACATGTCACTGGATATATAACACAAATTAGTACACGGTAATAACATTATTACTACAAGTTAAAATTACAATTTAAAAATTAAAATTTTGCCCTTCCTAGGTAAGCAACTGCCTCTTCTGACAAATTCTTAAAGTCGTCTATATGACCTGTGTATCTAGTTAGGGGGCACTCCAGAACGATGTGTTCGATAGTCTGGTCCGGGTGTCCACATTCACAGGCGGGAGAGGCGCTCCATCCCCACTTGAACCAGTGGTGGCCACAGTTGCCAACTCCTGTTCTTAGGCGGTTCAGCGCGGTCCACACTCGGTGTCGGAACTTGAAACCAGCTGGGGGTACTCGGAGCGGGAGATCAGAGAAGGGGTTGGAGTGGTCTCTGAGAACTTCCCATTCTGCACTCCATGACTCCTCTTAACTCTAAACTTTCCTGGTTGAACCGGTACCCGTACGTTACCTACTCCTTTTTAGGGTTCCGTAGTCAACTAGGAACCCTTATAGTTTCGCCATGTCCGTCTGTCCGTCCATCCGTCCGTCCGTCCGCGGTCTAGCTCAGTGACCGTTAGTACCAGAAAGCTAAAATTTAGTACGAATATGTGCATTAACTAAGCCGACAAAACGGTAGAATAAAAATTGGAAAAATATATTTTATTAGGGTACCACCTCCATACTAGGGATGTCACGAATATTCGCATTCGCATTCGTATAATGCGAATATTCGCATAATTTTTGACATTCGTATCAACATTCGCATTCGCATCAAATGATGCGAATATTTTTCGAATGCGAATGTTGGTAGAACACATCCTGTTTTGACCGCACTGACCCGGCCCATGGTCATATGCTTGCTCATACACAGGAAGTGAAAGCGTTGGTATCACTTGACTCCTTTTGATCATTAATATAGGACTCCATCACATGTCATGTTCCGTATTTTTGAACTATGGAAGCATAAAAATGAAAAGCAAGATTAAGTTTTTTGAATCTACTCCGTAACATTCGTATTCGCATTCGCATTCGCATTCGCATTCGCGAATGTGAGAAAAACGACATTCGTGACATCCCTGCTCCATACACGTGAAGTGGGCTCGAATTTTTTTTTGTTCCAACCCAGTTGTGTGGGGTATTGTTTCAAAAATAACAAGGGTCTTCTAAAACAGTTTTTGGATAAAACTAATACTTTCGTAAATAATAGCTCCGAAAGTTTAAAACAGGGCGTCCCCCCCATCTAACTTTTGAACCGTGGGTTCATTATGATGAGCGACAACGTGACCGTTTTCATTTATTCTGGACTGTACCTAGGTTTAATAGAATATTCAAGTTATCCGCCTGCACGTTGCCGTCTAGTTAGCTTTTAGCCCTCCAAACGAAGGAAAACTTAGGGGAAATAATTCGTGTATAGCTGAATTTTGGTATAGTTGTAGACAAAGGTGTCTTACACAACATACCAAAAGTACTTATGGATAGGGGTGCCGCTAACGGGGAGAGGGGGGTGTAAAGGTCCCCTTTTTTGGCTTTTCGTAAATAACTCAGTAGCGGTGGCTCATACGAAAAAATGTTCTTCTACTTAATTAATCCACTAATAATTTTCTACAAAAAAGGTTCTTTACACTTTTTTGCTGAGATCAATGTATAATGAGATTTCGAGGAAATACGATAATCACTTTTGGAGCTATTCTTTACGAAACTATTAGTTTTGTCTAAAAGTTGTTTTAGAAAACCCATATTTATATTAAAAGACCTATCCAACGACACCCCAAACTCTAGGGGTGGAGTAAAAAAAAGAATTTACCTCCCACTTCATGTGTTCGGGAGGTACCCCAAAAAATAATATTTTTCAGATTTTGTTTTAAAACTTTATCTGCGTGTTCAAAACACATACTCATACGAAGTTTAACTATTCAAGTACTAACCATCACTGAGCAGGTTGAAGAGGGTATTTTTTTACTTTTTATTTTTTATGCCACGACGGTGGCAAACAAGCATACAACCCGTCTGATGGTAAGCAGTTCCCATAGCCTATGGACGCCTGCAATCAACTTCCTAACCTTATAGTTTCGCTGTCCGTTTGTGCCAGTCTGTCCGTTCACGGCTTTGCGCAGTGATGGTTAGTACTATAATAGTTAAACTTCGTATGAGTATGTGTTTTGAACACGCAGACAAAGTTTTAAAACAAAATCTGAAAAAATATTATTTTTTAGGGTAACTCCCGAACACATGAATTGGGGGGTAAATTATGTTTTTTAATTCACCCCTAATGTGTGGGGTGTCGTTGGATAGGTCTTTTAATATAAATATGGGTTTTCTAAAACAATTTTTAGACAAAACTAATAGTTTCGTAAATAAAAGCTCCGAAAGTTTTTAAAAGTGATTATCGTATTTCCTCGAAATCTCATTATACATTGATCTCAGCAAAAAAGTGTAAAGAACCTTTTTTGTGCAAAATCATTTGTGGATTAATTAAGTAGAAGAACATTTTTTCGTATGAGCCACCGCTACTGAGTTATTTACGAAAAGCCAAAAAAGGGGACCTTTACACCTCCCTCTCCCCGTTAGCGGCACCCCTATCCATGAGTACTTTTAGTATGTTGTGTAAGACACCTTTATCTACAACTTCACCAAAATTCAGCTATACACGAATTATTTCTCCTATCGAGCAGTTAGTGGGCTTCCTTCGGTGAGCTATTTCTTTTCGAAATGTATTTATAGATTTATGTACATGTCAAAGACTAAGTCAAGTGTAGGTAGGTAAGTAAAGTTTCGCTATAATTGTGGTAGGTACCTAAATATAACAAAAAAATACAGCAAATTCATGTCAAGCTATCATTAAAGCACTTTGAATGGGCCCCTTTTTGAAGTGCCTAGGGCTTCCCATTGTTCTCCTTAGGAATGCCTCGTGTGTTTGCCCGCCCTATGCAAACATGGCTACAAACGGACACACTTATTGACTAACAGTAGACCTTATCAACTAGAAAATAAGGCTTATATTATACACACATGTAGTTAACTGTGTCGTCGTCGTCGTCGTCGTCGATAGTATGGAGTACAGTACCTACCTGACCAAAAATAGATCTTAAAGCTTTGAAATAAGAACCATGAGTGGTCAGGTGTTAGTGACCCGTCATTCGGCCAAACTGCCTTATTGCTTCGGGACAGAACTTCGGACGACTGTTCAAGTGTTAACTTGAGTCGTGTCCGAGTTGTTAGGACTTGCGACATGATTCCTCCAATCCTTAGTAAATTCCAAGTCTTTGAGTTCCATTGCTTGCTACAACCTTCCCATATTGACGCTGGTTCTTATTACAGCAGCAATGAAAAGCGTGCGATATAAAAGAGCATTTAAGCTAGTGAATTTTGGTGAGGCGCAGACGCGGTTGGTCTGGCTTTAGGCACCGCACTACACCAAACGCCGTATCTCCATATGGTTTGAGAGTAACTTACGTCTTTCTGCCTCTGCGTGACTGTCTCAAGGGGGGTCTGTCTGCTCCCACTCTGATTGTAATGTTTGAGGACATCTCGAGGATCACCAAATCAACGGCTCGAGTTAGGTACGCCAAGGATTTGAAAATAGAACAAATTACTTAGTACTATACCACATTCTAGTATTAGGTAACTTAAGTGTCAAGTAAACCACTCTGTTAAAATAAATAGGTACCTAAAATGAGTTAATTCGTGAACGGCATTCACTCGGCGGTATCCTGCCTTTTCGCCGAAAATTGTATTGCCGAATTTCACTTGCCAACCAACTTTTCGCAGGAGTTTCATTTGGCCGAATAACTTTTACCAAATAATTATTTCGCAACCATTTCATTTCCCAACCCCATAGTTGGGAAATGAAACTCGCCTACTAGGTTGGGTTAGGTTAGGTTGGATTATGTAAAGTTGGGAAATGAAATTCGGCCAAATGAAACTTCTGCGAAAAGTTGGTTGGCAAGTGAAATTCGGCAATGCAATTTTCGGCGAAAAGGCAGAGAACCTCACTCGGCCTTACTTTTTGTTATTATGATAATCACAAAATTCTATTAAAAGCCGACTGTGAGTCTGTGAGAGACATGGCAAATAGGCGCAGATAGGGTTTTCACGACTGAGCTAAAATGTATGGGTAGATTTCCGATCCGGATTGCAAACCTTAGCCGCAAACATTCTAGAAGGATTCATTGATGATTGGAGACAGTATTCGTATGCTCGAGTCCAAACTATTCCATAATTTGTAGTTACAAAGACGGAACCTGGACCGCGTAGGAACTTATACTTATTACCTTCATGATTGCAAGACAACACAGCCAATAAGTCCCGTTAAATAATGAGTTAAATGCTCTCCTTATAGTGAGTTGTTAAAGTGTACCTGCACTTGTACAGTCAACTGCAATATAATCTTACACAATACACAACAAAGCGCATGTAAACATAAATATCTGAAACCTTATGGGAGTGTCACATATTTTGGGGCCTTATGGGATGGGAGTGTCACATATTTTTGGGACCTTATGGGAGTGCCACATATTTTTGGGACTTTATGGGAGTGTCACATATTCTTGGGACCTTATAGGAGTGTCACATATTCTTGGGACCTTATGGGGGTGTCACATATTTTTGGGACCTTATGGGAGTGTCACATATTTTTACGGCCTGCGTTGTGCAAGATATTTGCAGGTGACTGCACCTGTCCTTATCGGTATAATACACCCGTCCCGTACACACAAAACATCGATAGTTTAAAAAGCGCCATTGAGACATGAACAATGAAAGCAGGAACCCTAAACAGTCGCAGCAGGGTCCCGGTCCCGGCGGGGACGGGGACGGGGAGGGAACCATCAGAGCCATGGTCCCGCGGGACAAAGGCGGCTCTGCGCTTCAATGGCCGCTGATTGCTATTCAGCACAGCCTTGTGCGCCCGCGCAGACATAGTTAAAAGAGTAACACACGCCAACGTGAACGATTTACTTTCAAGAATATTTGGAATTCAAAATGTTAACTACTTATATACTTTTAACGTTGATTGCGTACAATGTTGTCGAATCCTCCTTTTTGGGTGAAAACTTTTGTATGAGGTTGTTGTTGTATGGTGTTTGAGACATTTAGAAATCATAAAGTTAAAAAGTATAATATTTAATGAATGAATGAACATTTATTACATATACAGAAAATACTTATATTCATTGACTCTGTTCGGGGCGTGAGCCGGCATTATTCCAGGAGAATTAACAAATTTAATTGATAGGATATTGTGCCGGCGTCGGCGCAGGATTACTGTGAACATTCAGTAAGATATTGTGAGCGAGCATGATTACTGTGATCACTCGAACAGCCGTCGCCGTCGGCTCGGATTACGAGCACTTCACGCTGGAATACATTTACTAATAAGTTTTATGTGAGGATTACTTTACTGCCATTAACAATTGAATGGCCACATGAATAAATAATATTCACACGACTTTTAGATTTATAAGTAATGAAAGTTTCAATTTTACGTGCTATGCTAAATGTAATAACCACAGTGAACATATATTATATGATTATTATAATGTATTTTTTAAGAGGCTGAGAAGACCCGATGACCTTCAAATCGACTTTACTTAAACAGTCATATAGCTATAACTACTTGTTTTGGAAAAGTTAAAAAATATATATGTTAATATTCATTATATTTAAAAGAACTTCGTTAATTATAATACACGATTTAACGAAATCGGCTCGATAGAAAATAATTCCAAAGTTACATCTAAAATTAGCTTAAAACAATTGCACGTCTTTAGTTTCTTGGCTTATATGTATGTCTGTAATTAAGGACAACATTCCACCACACTAATACTAAAAACTTCGTTGCCTTAAATTTCTCAATTAATGCATAGTTTTTTTTTAATCCATCAATTTGCAAAATTTGCAATGAGCTCCCATACTAATCGTAACGCAGTGTTTCTCTTTCACTCGCGCAGAAAACGATAGGGAGGGAATTTAGCTCTTATCATCCTCTTAAGAAAATGGAGATACTTACTATAAAGTATAACATGCGCTTGAAACAACTCTGGAATAGCACACAGACTACGATAACCGCTTATTTTCAGGTCGGTTGTATGTTTGTGATGGTAAAAATATGTCAGACTTAGCTAATATCGAGACTATAGGTGTTAGGTGCCTCTGTAAAAAAGAAAATAAAGTTTATTCCAGAAAACAAATCAGAAATATTTAGCTAACTTTCTATAATATTTAAATCACAAAAAACGTATAGTAAATCTTAACATGTCACCTATTGTCACAATTTGATCACTAAAATAATTCATCTCGAAACGAATGTAGCTAATCTACTAATACTGGCAGTATGGCGTCCAGCCAACTAACTCCTTGATGAACTATTATAGCTGTCATGTATCTTTGAAGTTGAGCTACGACTATGACTGAACAAAAAAAATGTGTATAGTATTCGTTTTACGTTTAGTATTAAATTATGGTTTTTGATGTATTGTATATTGTATAGGTATGTGAATTAACGAAATAAAAGAATATGAATATGAATAAACCCGTAATTTTAAATGAAACAGTTATATGACTAAATAGCATTGAATAGTTAATTTGGTAGCCGTGGAAACCGTACGCCGGTTCGTATCCATCTTCGGGCATTGGAGGACCTTGGTTACCTTTTCTTAAGTAGGTACCTTAGGGCTTTCTTAATAACATCAAAGTTGTCATATCATATAGTAAAAGGATGTAGGTAAGTGAGTGGCGCAGAATATCCTATAAAAACAACCTTTTGATTAAGTGTATTGTGAAGTGCCGGCAACTAATTGGTACCTATGTACGAAATCCTAATACAGTGACTACTATACAGTGAGCAAGCTGACCCGACGCCGACGTGCTCTTGACCGGTTTTTGATTTAATTGTATTATTCAGTTCAGTGAATACTTTACCCGCATATAGATATTCCCATAATTCACTGGACAGCCTTAAATACTCGTATAATTTAAACATTTTTTGCGGGGAGATGCAACGAGCGAAATTACCAAACATAGCAAGCAGCCGACGGTCCCGCGGTACACTTGCATTTCTTTAAATTGCCAAAAGACAAATCCAATTACACTTAATTGAACGGTTGCCATAACGTCGCGCTTATTGCAACGAGATCAATTCAAATACAAATAATTTATTCGGATGGGGCCACAATAGAGTTATACTTTATACAACTTGAACAAAGCCAGTTTTTTCTGGCGGTGTTCTGTTCTGGTACGGCAGTATTTGTATGGTAATTCTTTATACAGCGGGTTGCGAAAATAAAACTCGCTGTTTTGTATTTTGCGCGTAAAGAATATTCATAACATCTTTATGGCTGTATATTGTGTAGATTTTATGATGTCAGCGGGTGTAATGTGCTTTATTATAGTGATATTTTATGAGATTTGGTTTTATGTTTGTTCTTATATTACTTACTTAGAAATAGTATCAAACACTGTAATATAAATATGAAAGTACATACAAAAGTTATCAAAATGGTATAGAGTTTTCTATTATAGACAGTTAGCGTTTTCATTTGCTCTTAAATGTACTTATCATGCGTCAAAACACATGTTCCACCAAACCGTGTGTTGTTCATTAACCGATTGACATTCAAGTAAAATAAAAATTTGATCTTTTTATTTCACCGGCGCGCTTTCTAACCAAAAAAAATCTTTATAGCTGCAATTTTGAGTTTAAACCGTCGCTGAGTTAAATCAGCATCAAGCAAAGACTTCAGCGAGCGCTGGTAGTTTGTTTGTAGAACGCTGGTAGTTTGCTTGTAAGTTACAGTAATGCTATTACAGCGAGCTGAGGGAAGTGTCCGGCGCGGCTGCCGAAGTTAGGCTTGGGAACAGAGAGTAAGTACCTAACGTATGCGCTATGCTGAGCCACTCCGAGTTTCTGACCCTCGAGACTCGCTAGGGTTGTCAACGCACCGAAAAAAATATTTTTCTACAATACTACAAGAATGTGTTGTTGTGAAAAATTTTGTTGTTGTTACTAGAATCTGGTGGTGATTACAAAAAATATTGTATTTTGTAAAATATTGTTTGCAAACGTTACTGGACGAGTCTAGTTAAACGCAATTTAGCAAAATTAACAATTGCATTGTATAAATAGAGATGCAAGCTTAATAAATACAAAATATTTGTGTTATTTACAATATATATCGTAATCTGAACAATTAACGCATTGTATTACAATTTGAAATACTGATTGATATTTTCACGTAGCACTGCTAAGGCGCTCGTGGCCTGGCGGGTAGAACATTAGACTTTCAATCGGGAGGTCTCGGGTTCAAATCCCGGCTGGGGTACCACTGAGCTAACCCACGGAAAATCTTGGGTTTCGGTTGCAGAGCGACCAAAAAAAAAAGAAAAAAAAAATGAAAACTATATATACACTCCTAGCTTTTGCCTAGGGTATACATGGTAATTACAATATTTTATAGTTATCAGTACAATTCATATTGTAGTACTAACGATTTTGATATAACCAGAACAGTTTTGTTATGTTTACAAAGTGTTTAGTCGTCACATATACGGCAAGACAATACTGTAGAGATAACAGGATTCTGGTTCCCAGTACGAGATTTTTTTTTCAGTGCGCGACAGCAGTAAATCCTGCATCTTACCTGTTATTCCCATAAATTTTAACTTCAGTTATCGTGTCAAAATCGTATTTCCTGTAATTTCTAAATATTTTGTAGAGGTAGCGATTTTTGGTATTCACATAATTATAATAACTGGAAATCAGGTTGTTAAAATACTAAGCTAAGCATAGTTTTCGAGGGCAGATTGTGTAAAGTTTCATTGTATGTATGGCTCAGTTACACAACCACAACACAACATGTAATGTGCATAGTATAGTGTTCATACAGGCTCAGACACTTATACAGAATTGAATAAAAGTCACACCAGTCAGATATAAACCCTGTTCTTAACTTCTTAGTCAATACGCACCGAATGGCTTCCATGCCTTATATTACTAACCCGAAACCCGCCTCGTAAGATACTATCTCAAATCTCAATACTCTCAATCGACACAACGTACAGAGAATATTGATAAACCGTTTACTTAAAGGTTGTGAAGACTCATCATTCTTAATCCTAGAAGTGATTAAAACCTTGGTTTTGAACAATTTAGTACTTAATTAATACTTACAGTCCGTGAGCACTTAAAAGAACCATCGGGTTTTAGAAAGAGACTTCGGGTATCAATTAACAGTGACACATGAAAAAGCAGAACAGCAATATTACCTTCGTGTGTCATCGCCGATTACCGAAGGTTCTTCAAAGCTCACGGACTGTATATGTATTTAGCCGCAAGCTGTTATGGCTCCTCTACATGATGGGCCATCAAAGGGACGCAGCTATGCGTTAGAGAGAGCTAACGCTATTGCCATCTCGTTCCGTCGTATAGCTGCGTCCCTATGATGGCCCATCATGTAGAGCCAGCCTTAGAAGTATGGCGGACGTGTGAAACTCCGCGCCTGCGCCTAAGCCGTGCAGCCATAACAAGCGATAGGTACCTCACACGTGCATGCTAGGGCCGCGGGCCGCGGGTGGTCCCATCGCACATTACTTACTTAAAACTCATTGAACTCACATAACACAACGTGTTACAGTCAGCTCAGCATCGCTCGGTTCTCTTCGTAAGGGCTCGTATTAGACCTCCTGTTTATGTGACACCTGTTGACTGTATTTTTCAGTAAAAGATTCTTCTACCTATGAGTTAACTATGATACTCATCCTTTATCTAATCAGACTACCATTTTCGCATATTTATTTTGAAAAAATGTATAAATAGTGCTACTGAGTTAGCAGTTAGCACTTAGCAGTATGAATCCCATTAGAATATGTTCGGAAAAAGAAATGTCGTAGAATGTATGAGCTCCCATAATACGGGTGTTTCCTGTAATAGGAGCAATAAATTAAAACGTAGATTCTACTCCTGAAACCAGGCAACGTTTGTTTAGCGACTTTTAAAAATAACTTATGGTTTGATTTTAATTTCACTTTAAAGATTATTCGAACACGCAATGTATTCCGAAATTGATTATGTCTGTAGGGTGAAAAAGCTGACAAGCAATGTCAATTAGACGGATTTTAACGTACATTGAAAATACTATTTAGTTTGTATGAAAAAGAGACAATCTAAATAATACATATTTTTTAAAAGTTGTTGAACAAAAGTTTTATTGTTTGAGGAGTAGAATCTACGTTTTAATTTATTGCTCGTGTTACAGGAAACACTCTGTGAGTCTTCTCTTTCCGGAGAAACTAATTTTGTGTCCTTACTTGTAGTTTGTATATCTGGATGTGTAGTTATTAGTTCCACCTTCACGGAAATACACCTGAATTAATTTAGTGGCAAACAAGTACATTATAATGTGGGAAAATGCGGTCCTTTTATTTTACCAAGAAATTTATTTCTCAACAAAGAGGTGACACGAGGGTCCACAATATCTACAGGAGCTAATGTGAAACATTGATATATTACATTGTGATAGCCCGCACTTATATGTATTTTAGGTTCAGGTTAAAACAATCTACCTATACCCGGTAAGAAAATATTCCAACATTGTCGCTCGTAAGCAGAGCTGCGCGGAAATAACTCAAACGTCCAGTCCTCGGCATTGTGCTCCGAAAGAGACACCTACCCGCGAACACAATCTCCTTGGCCCACTCTAAACATTGCTACCAGTATTATAACTGAGTAAACTCAGTGACTTTCCACGACATCCTAAAATCAAAGTTTCAATCGTTTAATTTTCAACCGTTCTATGCAGTGGCGTGAACTTGATGAACTGATGACCCCCATGCTAGATACGCCACGGTTCTATGTACCTACTTTTGTAAGGTCAACTCGGCAAGTCCGTCAGTCGGCGAAGATAGGATAACAAGCAATTACAGCAAATTATGCATAGCTTTTTTTACAAAATGGGAACACTGTTATAGAACACTTACCATTTCGTAAAAAAAAGCTATGCAGAATATGCTGTGATTGCTTGCTATTCTTGATCTTCGCCGAATGACGGTCGCCGAGAAGACCTTACTAAATTTTTTGCTGGTTTCATTTCCTTGTAAACCATGATGAGGGTGGACTGCAGGCGTATAGATTTAGAGTTAAACGACAGCTTTGTCCACTTGTATCGTGTAGCACTAAGAAACTTGGTCCACTACAATGTAACCACAATGGCGAGATAATGTAACTCACCCTCCTATCCTTGGGAACAAAGACGTATTCGGGTGTCAGTTGTTTGCCGTCGCAAGGGTGCCTTCAACCGCACCGCACCACGGACTTAGAGATACTACTTATCTATATAGGGTGTAACGTGATCCGGTTAAAGGCATAATTGGTATCGTATTGCGAGTAAGAAAAAGTAGGAGATTTTTTTTTAAAGAGACTCGTCGTCACATCTGGCCAACCCTCATGGGAGGGTACTTTTATATGGATAAAAGTAAAATGTTTTATTCGCGAAGAAAATAGTTTTTCTTACTTTTCATAAATTAGAATACTATACCAATTATGCCCTTACTAGTAAAAGGACCACCAGTATTTTTGTTACACCTTGTATAATAATTATGGATATGGACCCAGTGTGTTGACGATGAGAGCCCTCTCTTGTTCCTTTAGCCGTCAACACAGTGAATCCTCCTGTTTTAAAGGGTAGGCAACGCGCATGTGGCACCACTGGAGTTTCAGGCGTCCATAGGCTAAGGTAGCTGCTTACCATCAGGTGGGCCGTATGCTTGTTTGCCACCGACGTTGTATAAAATAAACAATATGGGGGTTAGTCGCTGGTGGAGGCTATAGTAAAGTAAGTAAGGTGAGGGGGGCGAAGTGCGCCTACCGGATAAGTGCGCCTACTATAAGTATATCATATACTGCTGACAGAATACTAGTAACGACATCTTACATCGATGTAACAAACTAAAACATAGTTCTTGGTAAATGTCACTGATGGCGCTATAATCGTGAACTCGACATACTTATATACTTATAGTAGGCGCACTTACCCGGTAGGCGCACTTCGCCCCCCTCTCCTTAAATTGACAGAAAATTTAATAACATGGATAAGATTCATTTCAAGGGCTAAAAATACAGTTTGCTGTAATCAATAAGAAATATCCTAGTCTAGATATGTTTCAACTACGTAACGTAACGTGATGTGATGTGATATTGTCGGTTGTTCGTTCAAGGTATACATATAATTATGTAGGGTGAGGTGAGTGTAGACGTGTGTGTTGTGTTGTCAGGCCGGATAAGTAATAGCTAGCTAGTAGAATTGCAGGAGCTTCCTTTGTCATCCCGGCCTGTGGTTACCGGGGAGATTACACGTTGTGGGTACAGCCAGCAGAAGAATTAATTAAGCGGGCACGATGTTATTAAAATTTGTTCGAAATCTTGCGGAACTTTATTGACTAACAAAATACTTCTGCTGCTGATTGTACTGACTTTAATATGCCAGGCAAATATTAGCTCGCCAAACGAAGGAAAACTTAGGGGAAATAATTCGTGTATAGCTGAATTTTGGTGAAGTTGTCTTGGATAGGGGTGCCGCTAACGGGGAGAGGGGGGTCTAAAGGTCCCCTTTTTTGGCTTTTCGTAAATAACTCAGTAGCGGTGGCTCATACGAAAAAATGTTCTTCTACTTAATTAATCCACAAATGATTTTCTACAAAAAAGGTTTTTTACACTTTTTTGCTGAGATCAATGTATAATGAGATTTCGAGGAAATACGATAATCACTTTTAGAAACTTTCGGAGCTATTATTTACGAAACTATGAGTTTTGTCTAAAAATTGTTTTAGAAAACCCATATTTATATTAAAAGACCTATCCAACGACACCCCACACATTAGGCGTGGATTAAACTACAGAATTTACCCCCCACTTCATGTGTTCGGGAGGTACCCTAAAAAATAATATTTTTTCAGATTTTGTTTTAAAACTTTGTATGCGTGTTCAAAACACATACTCATACGAAGTTTAAATATTCAAGTACTAACCATCACTGAGCAGGTTGAAGAGGGTATTTTTTTACTTTTTATTTTTTATGCCACGACGGTGGCAAACAAGCATACGACCTGTCTGATGGTAAGCAGTTCCCATAGCCTATGGACGCCTGCAATCAACTTCCTACCCTTATAGTTTCGCTGTCCGTTTGTCCCAGTCTGTCCGTTCACGGCTTTGCGCAGTGATGGTTAGTATTAGAATATTTAAACTTCGTATGAGTATGTGTTTTGAACACGCAAACAAAGTTTTAAAACAAAATCTGAAAAAAGATTATTTTTTAGGGTACCTCCCGAACACATGAAGTGGGGAGTAAATTCTGTTTATGAATCCACCCCTAATGTGTGGGGTGTCGTTGGACAGGTCTTTTAATATAAATAAGGGTTTTCTAAAACAATTTTTAGACAAAATTCATAGTTTCGTAAATAATAGCTCCGAAAGTTTCTAAAAGTGATTATCGTATTTCCTCGAAATCTCATTATACATTGATCTCAGCAAAAAAGTGTAAAGAACCTTTTCTGTAGAAAATCATTTGTGGATTAATTAAGTAGAAGAACATTTTTTCGTATGAGCCACCGCTACCGAGTTATTTACGAAAAGCCAAAAAAGGGGACCTTTACACCCCCCTCTCCCCGTTAGCGGCACCCCTATCCATGAGTACTTTTAGTATGTTGTGTAAGACACCTTTATCTACAACTTCACCAAAATTCAGCTATACACGAATTATTTCCCCTATCGAGCAGTTAGTGGGCTTCCTTCGGTGAGCTATATAAGCATAGAGACAATTGTTAAAAATCGTAGCACGATGATTTTCGAAGAAGGTAGATGACTACTGATGACCTACACTGGATTGAACTCAGTACAGTGCCTATGGTAAGGCTAGACTACAGATTTACAGAAGAAATAATAGTATGTACCTTAACTACTTACTTAAGTACCTTACCTATCTAGAGATGTACAGTGTGTAAATCTAATACGGGCAAATCTCTTAACGGTGATTAGTATAGGACATAAGAAATGTAATTAAGTAAATAACATTTACATAAAATTGCAATTAAAATTTTATCTGTACAAAATAATTCGGACCGCAATGTAATGCAAATACACTCGTGTTAAACGCTCGTTGACACGTACTTTCAATTTCAATACCATGTTTACGGTGCATTACCGCTGATAAAATTTTCAAAAATTAATTATTGGGTCACAGTTAAGTGTAACTAAAAACAATATCTTAATTAATGATTACACTAATGAGTTTTATGTTTGGTTTTATTTATCTCCCGTATTAGATTTACACACTGTAAGACAGTATTTGCTCAAAGTCTTAAACGAATGGGCCCGTAATTATGGGCCGCCAGCATGTAAATGCAAGATGAAAGAACCCAATGCGCCGCGCCTGACTCAAGTCTCGCCGCCTACCTGACTCATGTCTCGCCGCCTACCTGACTCGAGTCTCGCTCGGCACACAACGCTACAATCATGGCGGCCCGTACCCGACCCGCCCCTGCCCCGCGTACGGGGCCAGCCAGTGGTTGCCTCGCGCTGCTCCGATCCGCACGCTACGTCGCACAACGTTCGCATTAACACATTCAGTGCCACGAATTAACTCTTTTTTGCGGATTTCCTCTACAGAGTTTGACAGCATACCTAGCATGTTTTTGTTTGTGAAACGTTGTTTCGTTTGTGACGTCATACTGAGAACTCTATAAAGAAATAGTACCTACTTGATATTATTACTTTGTGATAACCGAGAAAACGCTAAGATCGGCTAGGAGCGTAGCGAACTGTGGAACGGCAAGTGTAATAAGTATAGAGAATGTCGGGAAAAGCGAAGAAGTACTGCCTCGCAGCAGGCTGCCACAACAACGACAAGAATTCAGAGCGCTCGTTCTTCGCGCTGCCGTCCGGACAGACGAAGGAGGATGACGAAAGGTGAAACACCTATATTATAATATTCTTAATCCCTACTGTACTTATCATCTTGTATGATAATTTTTATATTATGTACCTAAGTATAAAAATATAGGCAAAGCCGTTTTCATAATCCTTTCCTTAAATGTATATAATTCAGTATATAATGACATTTAAGGGACGGGCTATTTTAACATGCTAATTCATACTGAATTAGCATGTTAAAACTTGAACACTCCTTAAATAATTATTTAAAATGTGCTGAAATGCCACACACGTCACAGCGCCGTTCAGGTTTAGTACTAGATTTAAGTAAAGTATACAGGGTGTTTCGAAACTCGAGATGTACACCAACGCTCTAATTCTTTCAAAGGTTAAATAGGTAGTTGAATAACTGATTATTAAATGGATTAAACATTGTTGAATGAAGCTTCGTTCGTAAATAGATATATTTACATAAGTATCTACGTACCCTTTCCCGTATCCCGCACCTTAAAGTGATAAGCTCGCCGCGCCTTTGTACAAAATAATAATGTGTTGTTTGCACTGCTTGTTCTACCAGAACTACTACTCCGTCATTAATTTTTAAATTTAAATCTTTTCATGTTTTACTTATTTCAGATGCCGAAAATGGTTGACATTACTCGGCAGAAAGGACTTGTTAGAAAACGCGCGTTTGAGGAAGCGCTCCTACAGCGTCTGTTGCGCGCACTTCGATGATTCACAAATTAAAATAGCAAAATCTTTAGTAAAAGGATCTATACCTACATTACTTTTAGCCAACCCTAATGGTTTATCTAGTCTAAAAGCAAAGACCGTAGATGTCAAAGTTCCTGCAACTGTACCAAAAAACGCAGAACGTACAGCAGTTTTAAGTAAAACAATAAAAACTGAACCAATAGTGACCGAGGAAAAGGGTGAAGTTCCTGCGATGTTATCATCAGAAAATGTAGGAAATACATCAGTGAAGCAGATATATGACAGAGAAAATATAACAATAAAAAGTGAACCGATATCAATCGAGCAAGACGCTGAATCTCCTGCGTTTTTGTTATCAGAAAGCGTTGAAAATACATCAATTTCAAATACAGCAGTAAAAAATGCCCAAGTTTCTGCGTATATGTCGTCAAAAAGCGCAGAAAATACACCAATTTCAAATATAACAGTAAAAAGTGAACCGATATCAATTGAGCAGGAGGCCGATGTCCCTGCGATTCTGTCGACAGTAAGCGGAGAAATTACATCAGTTTTAAATATAGCAGTAAAAAATGCCCGAGTTTCTGCGTATATGTCGTCAGAAAGCGCAGAAAATACACCAATTTCAAATATAACAGTAAAAAGTGAACCGATATCAATTGAGCAGGAGGTCGGTGTCCCTGCGATTCTGTCGACAGTAAGCGGAGAAATTACATCAGTTTCAAATATTGCAGTAAAAAATGCCGATGTTCCTGCGATGATTACGTCAGATGGTGCATATATAGCAATTTCAAATATAACAGTAAAAAGTGAACCTAAATCGGTTGAGCAAGAGATCGCGGCTCCTGCAACTGTATCGTGGAAAGGCGCAGAAAACACGTCAGTTTCAAATATGGCAAACATAAACAATGAACCTATGCCAATGGAAGTAGAAAAGTCAACGCAGACGGGATCGTTTTTAATGAAGCGGAAACTTTCAGAAGAACGAAAGAAGAAACGTAAGAAGAAAAATATATAATACATAAAAAATATAATACAATTAAATCATAATATTAATCATTTTATTGTTTCATGTTATCCATATTCCATCCATAGCATTATATTATATTATATCGCATTATTTATATTTAGCATAGCAAATCAAATTGGACAGTAGGTAGTGATATAAAAAAAATACTATTATACTGATTTATCGCCGGAATATGTCATTGATTGAATAATTACATTTTTGCAAGTGAATCAAACGACATTTTTTGCTGTTGCGATAAAATGGCAATGCAACAAAATGTTGGTTACATTGTATGGTGTTTTTTATTATTTTTGTCCATTCAATGTGGCATAAAATAAAAGGGCAACGTGGAATTCTTGGGACGTATCGTATCGTATCAGGCTGCCACACAAATGTGGATTATTAATAATTAGGTACCTACACATACCATCCTGTATATCTTAATCTACATTCAGTTGTAGACGTTGTAGTCGGCGCTCTTAAGTTTTTGCACCCGCACTTAACCAATTGCACCAACTGGCGCCAAATGGGATAATATTGGCACAATCTTGAAGTTTCAGCCTCGACCTTATTCCTTCACCATAAGGTCGAGAGTAGATTATCAATACAATTTGGTATCGCCACCATCGTTTTCTCCGAACCTCGACTATATATCGTTACCATAAGGTTGATAATCGTTTGATAATGTATTGTATTGAGTATAATTAGCGTTTCGGCCGCCCCACTACGTGGCGCCCCACGTGGTGTTTAATTATTTTTTTACACGCTAAGATGGTTAGTGTCAAGTAGTAAAGTGTAAATATTGTAGTGAGTATATTAACTCATCGTAATAAATCACATCGGTTACGGTGTATTCCCTCTGCCGCGGATAAACGTACCTAATGTATCCTCAGAAAAAAAAACTTGTTCCCATCCGGTCCCCGTACAGGGACAGACGGGAATACAAACACCCATATACTCGTTCTCTTATGCTAGCTTTAACTAGACCGCGACTTTTTCGTTGAAATTGTAACATTATTAAATTGCCGGTAAGGCTGCGTTTCCACCAGAGATGTTAAAACCAATATAATAACTTATTGATTAATGATTTTACCTATTCTCGTACAGCGTAGCTCTATGATTGGTTCGCAGGTATAGGTAATAGACACATTCCTCGCAAACGCATCCTCGCTCATCTCTGGTGGAAACGCAGCCTAACTGTTCTATCGGATTCAGAATTGCATGGCCAATTTATCAATGAATTCATTCATAAATTGGTTACTTATGCAATTCTGAAGCTGAACTCGGGTTCAGTTTAAAGCTAACGAGTACGATCGGTCGTACTCAGGGCTCAAGATTTTCTGCTGTCATGTACGTACTTATGGTTTTTTATTATGCCAAATTGTATTAAAACAACATAACATAACATAACATAAATATTCTTTATTGCACACCTCAAATTAAAGAAACAGAGTATACACAAGTTACAAACAGAAAAGTAGAGGTAAAACAATTGGCGGTCTTATCGCTAAAAAGCGATCTCTTCCAGACAACCTTTGGGAAGCGGAAACCTTTGTAAATTAACAAATAAGTAGGTGTTGCAAAAGCAAATGCAAATCAACATTAATACACCCGCAGTATTTTAAGCGTGAAAATTACGAACAGGCTAGAAATAGCTTCTATATTAGTAATTTAATACTCTAGAAATATGAATGTAAATATTAAAATACTGTCGTGAATGTTAACACCGCGCTGAATGGATTCGCAGCTGGCGTCCATATCGTAACTCTGGGAAGATATTTCCTATGAATTTATTAAAACGATCAAGTGGAAGATACGCACGATTACACAGACACACGTGTTTGTATGTATGTGTGTTATAACTATGTGTGGGTTGAGATAACTAAAATGTAAACAAGAGAATCTATGGGCTTGGGAATCGAAGAGCTTATGATATTACATTTCGGACCTTTTTGTAGAAACATTTTCCATCTAAATTCAGTCGTAGGTAAATACTTTATAAACTTGGTAAGTACCTATTTAAAATCGTATACTTACTTATTTTTACTTATGCTTACTTATTTATTGTCTTCATTCATGATAGGTAATCATGATTGTGTTTTTCCTATTTTATAAACTGCGCCTTAAGAGTCCGGTAACGATTTGAAAACGGAAATCGCTAATAATGACATTATGCATATGAATTGCATTTGGTAAGATAGCTTGAAGTCTTGTTATTGCAAAAAAGTACTTTAGATCGACATATATTAATATTTAATACCTTAAAACTCAATTCTTACAGAGCTTGTTTAGTGAGGCAATGATTCATGCAATTTTGTCGTATGATTTTTAATTATTATTTGTTATGAACCTTAATATGTTTTATACTATCTGAATAAAGCATGAAGTGAAGTTTGTTTTTGTATTTTTATATTTGTAAAATACTTTAATATCTTCCCAAAAATATCACCTAAACTTCGGCAATTTTTAGCAAAATTGTTCTAGCAAAACATACTCTCCCTTAAAAAATATATATGAAAATGAAAAAATACTGTTACATTTATTCCCCAGGCGACTCATTTTTCAATGTATTTATATATTTTGCGTACTTGTATAACTTAATTTTAATCACTCAAAATCTTACTTTTTTCACCACTTCAAGCAAAAATCGCGAAACTGTTTTTAGATTACAGTGAATTATTTATAAATGAAGCATAAAATTAAAAAATCGTTGTATTTATTCCATTCAAAAAGAAACGATTTTTCATAATATGTATACACAATTATAGAGGTTATTTTAGTTACTGCAAAATAGCATCAAAACGTTGAACGAAATCGAAAAAAAAGTTTACCGGACTCTTAAAAATAAATTAACTTTAAACTAAAACCCTTATACCTATACGAGATATTTGTAATTTCAGTTGTGAATATTATAGTACCTAAGTATTATATTAATCAGCTGGTTATTTTGATATAGATCTATACGATACCAAAAAAAATGTTTAATACGCGTGTAGGTAATTGAAATAAACGTCAACACAGAACGGGTGTCCTAATGTAATGCAATACAAACACGTCAGCGTCGCACAAAAATGGTAAAAAAACAGTTTTCAAATGGAAACATGCATTATTAAAACTGCTCTCACGGCTTGTCCTAAATAAATAATCATAAAAAAACATGGCGTCCTAGCCGGAGACTGAGATTGAAGAGCTGTGCACTTCACAACACCATTCACTACTATATTAAAAACCAGTCTTACTCCGACCTCTGAAACATATACAACTATAACGTATTCAGAGGTCGAGTTACGCTGGGGAATTGCTTGTAGTCGATGTTGAGTGGTGTATAAATAGGGTAAATGTATCGAAGAGGGAGCGAATGACGGATGGGCCGGCAATTGGACGATTACGAGTCGTCGGTGCGCGCTTTTATTTGCTTCTTTCCTGGCGTCCGCAGCTGAGAGGACGTAGTTTAATGCTTGGGTAACCGCATAAAGATGTGACTTTATAACTTAACACTTGAGAATGTATGACTTGCTTAAAGCAAGTAAGTATGACTAGACTAGACCTTATAAAGTTGCTAGACGACTACGCTCAAGTAGATTATCTACACAATGCGACTAATTTGAAAATGAATAGCTGACATTTGAGTCTGGCATAAAAATTTGACAAAAAGATAAAAGATAAAAGATATTTATTCTTCAATTTAGGCACATTACAATGCACTTATGAACGTCAGAGAGAAAAGAAACTACCACCGGTTCTAACCCTACACCTCTGACCCGAGAAGTATTACTTATTACCGGCAAGAAACTCGGCGGGACTTATTTTTTCAAAACAGTACTACAAATACATTAAAGATACTATATACAATAATGCGTAGTTCTTCAAGAAGGCATATCAAAACAGCTTGAGAGACAGACATGTACCTGCCTATTGTGTAATTAAAATGAAAAATAAAAATAAAATCCAAATCTGACTGCTTCGCAATACGTTTGATATTCTTTCTTACTTGAACTGTGTCCTCTAAATGTTAGATGATTTTATAGATTCTGGTTTGGGCCATGCATATATGTCTGTCATATAGTCCTCGACCCTGTAATAACCCTTTGACATTAAAGTTTTTTTCAAGTATTTCTTAAGAGCGGGAAATGATAGATTCAAAACATCGACGGGTAACTTGTTATAAATATGAATACCCTGGCCAAAAAATGACTTATATGCTTTGCGGACACGACATCGTCTGATAGCAAGCTTGTTTTTATTTCTAGTGTTATAGCTGTGGATGTCAGAATTCTTCTTGAATGTGTGTATATTCTTTACAACAAAAATAATATTATCATAGATATATTGGGACGCAAGAGTTAAAATATTAATTTCTTTAAATAATTCTCTAATTGATGTACCTGCCTTTAAGTTATACATAAAGCGAATGGCTCTTTTCTGTAAAACAAAAATAGTCTGTATGTCAGCTGCTTTGCCCCAAACCAGAATTCCATATGACATTTCACTATGAAAATAACTATAATAAACTAAGCGAGCTGTCTCAATATTAGTCAGTTGTCTAATTTTTCTAACGGCATGAGCGGCTGACGAGGATTGAAACACCCCCTATTTATGACTATAGTTTGATTTGAGGAAACACAATCCCCCCAATGAGCCGCCACTGGACGGTCGACACAGTCTTAAACAAACATTAACCCGGTCCGTACACACGACACGACACGATGTCACAAGAGTACGAGTAGCAGATCGCATTCCTTGGAAGGGTTCCCTAACATGCATCTTTGATGATGGGATATGCCAGCAATGGAACTACGAAGTACGAGCTTCGCTATTCATACAGCTCGTGTTCGAATGTTAGCTCATTTTAAGATGTAAGTGGTTCAGTGAACTTTATCACATAAAGTTATGACGAATATCCCCAATGATTCGTCTAACCAAAACGGACACCAAAGACAGAGGTCACTGAGGGCTAAGGAAGAAGGAATTCTTTCAAATGGAAGAATACCTATGATATCCGTTGGCTTGTTGGGTAAACGACATCCGGAATATCGCGGGTCACTCTAGGATTGGGACCTTCGAAGGCCTACGCTCACGTGAGCGAGAAATAGCTAAATTATAAAGTCACATAAACCCAGCATATACCTAGTGGTCCGCGCGCAAACCGGCCGGCAACCTTTGTGAACATGCGCCCTGATGATGTGTAACGAATGCACGACATAATGAGCCACTGCCAAATGGCTGCACACTACACCATCCACAACGTTCAGACCTTTACCCCCACGGCAATAAGGTCGGTTATGCTCTGAGCTTGCCCGGAATACCATTACGAGTCTAAGTACCCGTATAAACGAATGGGAGACTGGATGGACGCACTAATCATTACGTTCATACGCTATTAAATACATTGTGTTCAAAACGATCCGAATGTTTTGCAAAGTAAATAAAATGTTTACAAAGAAAGGCTGATGGTTCAAAGTTTTAAATGCCATATTTTATGAACATCATAAGCAGTTTCACTTAAAACAAGGGACATTTCGTGAAGTGGTTACTGCTTATTGGAAACAGTTAGTTTTAATTAATATGTCTACAGATAAGAGTTAAGAGTCCTAGTAATGTTACAAGCGAGTGACTTTTGTATGCTTCGATGTTTGTTTTGTTCCTTTTCACGCAAAAAGAGCTCAATGGATTTTAATGAAACTTAGCAGTACTTTATTTTTGACCTAGAAAGTTTTAAAGAATACTTTTTATCCCAAAAATTCATCCCCTTCACTCAGTTTAACAGCTTTCTGTGTGGACGAAATCACCAGCAGAGACGGTTAAGGATTGAAGAATTAATTTCTGGAATTTATTTGCGAGTAGATACTAAAAACATATACAGGGTGTTTTTTAAATAACTAACAATATTGTGTGAAGTGATTTGGTAGGCGACACTAAACAACTTTTACTATGAGACCAACTCCGAAATCTCAAAAGTTTTTGGCTGTTTCACACTTTTCAGCCTTTCAGCCGATCAGATGTTAACGTATTGTATGGGGAAAACGAGTGTCAGTGGACTAATCACGCCATTGAGTGTAAGAGTGGCATGGTTGGCAACAGACGGTATATTATTAAATTGAAACTTTCGTGAGACATATTAACATTATAACCGTATTGAGGTATTGAGTGTAACCGTGTTATTTTATAATAGACGGTATATTATAAAATAAACAACCGAGCAGCATCTTTGCTTTCCATTCCAACGGCAATGGGCCTCTAGTGCTCACTGCTCATTAAATGTGAAGACTTAACACCGAGCAATAAAATGACTACACCCTGTATACAATGTCGCATGCTAATACCGGGTTTATTTGCACTAATTACAGTTTTGCTACTGATAGCTGATAGAGCTACTAATTTGATGTTTATGCAAATTCTTTGGAGTGCAGAAATCATCAGGTTGCGCTATGTACCTAAGTATTTAAAATTACAGTCGACTCAGGTTATTTGGAAACTCAAGGGACCTTCAAAATATTACGAATTATCGAGAGTTTGAAATAGGTATCAAATGGTTCGAAGTTATCGAGAGTAAAAAAAATTAACTTCGAATTATTGAGTAATAATCATAGGACTCATAATAAAATTAACACAAGCTTTTTATCTGTTATAACAAATGTAATAACCAAACAAAAATACGGTAGTGTGTGTCAGACTAAACATTGCAAAAACAAATGCTCCTGCAACGATTAATTATCTCAAAATGTAGGACAAAGGTACATACATACTCGACAATTTAATATTATCAGAGGTCTATCTATGCAATCTAAAAACTTCGAATTGTCGGGTGTTTGATGCCAATGAGTTCGAATTAACGCGTGGTTTTGTTACGAAGCGCTGAGTTTTTTGTTCGAATTACTGTGTTTAAAAATGTATAGATTTTATTCGAAATATTTTCTTGGGAACCCAAGATGACTTCGAATTATAGAGATATTCGAATTATCGCGTGTTCGAATTAATGAGAGGCGAATGTACAGGGTGTAGCAAAAATACTGATGATCCGTTTAAGGGCATAATTGGTATCGTATTGTGAGTAGGAAAAAGTAGGAGAAAACATTTTGGAACGCGAAAAAAAAATATTTTTTTTGTATGGGCCGAGTCGTCCCAGCTGGCCAACCCTCCATACAAAACCCAAAATTTTTTTCGCGAGAAATTTTTTTTTTTTAGTTTTTCACAATAAGAAGTCACGCCAATTTCATGATTTTTGACCCCTCCCTCTCCCCATGTCACACTTCATCACAATTAACTGCACCCTCCCCCCTTAGTGTGACGTCGATTTAGATTTTTAGTTTAGTAAGGTAAAAATTACAACATCACTTTGAAACTAACTTTTTATGAGGATTGCCAGAAAAATAGTATCAAATTTATAGGGAACGAAAGTATTCAAACGAATCCGAGTATGTAGAAAATTAGTTTAGTACAATGTTTGCTAACAAATGTTTTTTTTTAAACATATATTTTGTAAAAAAATTGTATGTGAGGATTGTGAGGTCACAAACATGGAACTCCTCCCTCCCCCCTGTCACGATATGTCACATTTTGTGGACCCCCTCCCCTCCCCTTGAGGTGTGATGTAATTAATGGATGATCCCGAATACGATACCAAAGGATCACCAGTATTTTTGTTACACCTTGTATAACATTTTCGACGCCACCATGGCAGATGTTAATGCTAAACCAATCATGAGTGTAGAGTAAAACGTGTGGTATCGTCTTATAACGGATATATCCGTCGTTGGGGTTACTGCTGTACGGATATATCCGTCATCGGCGTCGAAAAGGTTAAATAGCTGTAGTAACATCATGATTTCCAAGGTAAGCTTTTGTGTGCAAAAAAATGTTTTTGGTAACATTAACATAAAGGCGATATCATGTGCAGTCACTAAAACCTGTCGAATCGGGCCCAGCGCTGCGCCCGCGCGGCCCCGTGACGCGTGACGTGACAAAGCGTCCTTGTTGTACCACACAGTTAGCTCAATGTTCAACCTTACTGCCTTAACTCAAGGTCTACCTATAGTCAGCTATGTGTTTGTGTCGGAGAACGTTATCTCCGGACGTCCGGTGCTCACGCGCATCATTCATCAATGAAGCTTTGTTATATAATATAACACCAGTTCGTGGGGTACTGAACCTCGGTTAGGTGGTGTACACTGTACACTTCCTCAATAACGATAAAATAAAAACCCACAGATACCCACCTGTTGATTTACCTACATGGTAAAGTTATGTGTGTGTTTTTGGAATCTTACATACCTTTTACCATTTAGATACCGTACCATTGCAAATACATCCATACATACAAAGGTACCCAACGTTACCTAGCGGTAGTACTTGTATTTTTATATCGGGTGGTTTTCAAAATATCTCTGATCCAGTACATCCTAAGTACTTTTAATTTATCATAAGTACTTATCCTTAAAGCTACCCTACAGGTTTTCAAATGTGTATTTCAATGTTTATTTTACTATAAAACTCTCGTAACACTTAGATAATACTTACCTACATACATATAACAGGTACTTATCTAGTTTTATGACCATAATTATAATTTCATTTCATAATAGCATAGACTTTAAGAACATATTTTTATAATATGTCTAAATAAACAATTTATTCAGTAGAATTACAAATAGAGATAGGCCGACTAGGGTTTTTGCCGACTACACAATCGGCCGACTAATCGGTTTTCAAATTGCCGATTAATCGGCCGACTAATCGGCAATGCCGATCGTAGGTTCTAGCTGCAATCGAAACGGGTGCAATCGAAAACGCTCATTTCACTTCGTCCGCCGTGCCATTGTCTATCACGCGTTCATGACCAGCGCTGGCGTGTTTGAAGGCAAAAAGAAAACAAACACTATAATAAGATTTAGATATTCATAACTAAGAAAAGGGTTAAACCTCCGCCAAGTTCTTATTTTCCTGTAGGTATTCAAGTGCCGAATATTCGGCATTTTTTGCCGACTAGTCGCCGACTAATCGCCGACTACAAATGATGCCGAATAGTCGGCTTTCCCGACTAGTTGGCGACTAGTCGGCCCATCTCTAATTACAAAGCATTTGAAGGGATCCCCGTGTCTATCTCCAAATTAACTTTTTTTGCCTTAGTGCAGTCCTCAACCAGTTTTGGTTCACTAAGCAAGCGCAGACTCTCACGCCATTTCGTTGTCCTGATTTAGTTTCACATAAATTATATCGCAAGTTTAGCATAATTT
This sequence comes from Pammene fasciana, assembly GCA_911728535.1. Lineage (NCBI taxonomy): Eukaryota > Metazoa > Arthropoda > Insecta > Lepidoptera > Tortricidae > Pammene > Pammene fasciana. Next base: position 17,864,394 of record OU452289.1, on the reverse strand, counting down.
TAAATAATCCGTCTTACTTTTAGGATGTTTTGCATAATAGGTCCTTTACGATCGTTTTACAAGTGTAATGAGATAATTATTTAAATACCGTGTTTATCTGAGCCGGTTCGTGCAGTTATTTGTCCTTTTGAAACTTTCGTCTGTGGTATTTAGAAGAAAATAGTGTCGAAGACTGAGTTTTAGACCCCGTCCCCACTTGTCGGATGTCGGGCCCGGATTTTAATCGGATGTTCCAATGGCAGAACATTTTATATGAAGCTGTTCCCATTTGCACGACACAATTTTGTATGAGGCGCCGACACCCGATTAAAATCCGGACCCGACATCCGACAAATGGGAGCGGGTCTTATTATGCTTGTCAGTGACACCTGTAAAACATGTAGATGTTCCTATTCGTGGAGTAGGTAATAGCTATATGAACGTTTTATACTAACCTAACATTTTTTTTCCAAGTCATGTTGGAGTTTGCCGAACATTAAAGGACACGAAACTCGAACATTCACGTTGTTCTCGATAGATATTCACGAAACGACCAATTAAAAATCTATGAAGTACCTAGTCAAAGTCGTGTTTCGCATATTCGCGAATACATAGCAGCCCCTGTTCGAATATTAGCGTAAAGTCATTGACGAATCTTCTCACGATCGGAGAACAATGCTGCTTTCTATAGTTTCTATAGAAAAAGCAGTCGTGTCGTGTCGGACCTGGGGCGTTGTAGTTTGTAGTGTGAGTCATCCTTAGGCGTGTCGGGCTCTGAAAGAACATTTATCATGTAAAGAATGCTTCGCCCAATTTCTTAGAAAGTTCAAGCTGATATCTGATATCCTGTTACGTATTAATATAATATGGAAATGCGGATTCCAATGATTGCGTTACTAAGAACTTTGCTTGGTGTTGATATCATTCCTTTGTCTTTAAAAGGATATCACTGTATACCTCGCGGCACGTAACTCTAGCGCTGACCTTGATTTCTGCGCATGTTCTTCCATAGCCCTTCACCCCCTGTACCCCCCGCGCGACCTATTTTCGACTTCTGCGCAATAACGTTCACCGCCAGAGTTACGTGCCGCGGCCTGTAACTATACTGTGATATCATTTTCCTGTGTAGTCTCTGGACTACCAGAGACTACACGGACAGACAGATATAGGACAGTCAGCAGACAATTTCGACGGGAATCCCGTTTCATGGACGCTCTGCCATTAATATGATAGGGTGTCTTGTCTACTCTTTTAAATAATTTAAAAATCGCTCATATTTCCAGTATAAAATTTATGAGTACATTTTCGTAATCATCCGCCACTTTTTGGCGTTCGAAAATACCCGAATAGCCTACAATGAAATATTTTTTGTCTCAAGTAAAAGTATCTACACTATCTACATTTAAATCAACATTTGATCATCAAAGACCGTCGTCGTTCGGCAAGTTTTTTTGCAAAATATCTACTTTAAAAAAATAGTAGAAACTCAAATCCTTATTGATATAAGTACACTTAAAATTGACAAACGAATATCCTCGATGTTTGAAAAAAGACGAGCCACATCCTGAGAATTAATACCTGACAGCTCCACCGGGTCCTTTCTAAGCCAGAGGGCCTACCGCGAAGTTCGACAATCGACAAAACGATGGTCCCGTCTCTATCGCTTTTGCATATACGAAAGAGAGTGATGCAAATAGACGATTCGATGAACGAAGTTCTTCGCGGTTATAGGCCTGTTTATTGTCACTGTAAAATACACCTTATGGTTTAGATAATAAGGTGTCACTTTACGACATTATCATAATCTCCCTAAGCCGATATATTCTAGCCATTGTGATATAAACCTTAAGATTAGAAGATAAGGATGAGTTTGTATGGGACGGGATTGAATGTAATCCCATCGCTTAATGCTGCCGAGATGACATGTAACAGTGACAGAGTCGTTAGAGTTGGAACTGTTCGCAATACAGGGTGACATTTGAGACGTGATCAGATTAAGTCGGCAAGTACTTTATTTAAGAATAGAAAAAAATATTATCTGTAGAAATGTTCAGCCCTGACCCTGATTTCAGTGAATTACTCAATATTTCTTTCCATTAAAAAAAAAAACATAATTACAGTATTAATTTTGGACATCTGTAGGTAGGTAGAGGTAGTTCAGTAGTTGGATACTGTAATGTAATGCAATGGTAGGTACAGTGGGCCAAGAAAGTGGTCTACCAGTTTTGACAAAAGTTTCTGTGACTTTTCTAACGGAGTTTAAAACATGCACGACCTTGTTGTCTCATGCATGACGTTCAAACGAACCTCAACCGTAGGGTGGTAGACCACTTTTTTGCCGACCGTACATCATTGTTACTCATCAAATACGCTCGATTTTTAACTATCACATATTTTCATATGTCCAAATTCTTATTTGTAAAATTTTGATTATTTTCTTCACGAAACGAAGAACATTTGACAATCTGCCAGTAATGCATTCTGTACGTATAATGATTTGTCCAGTCTCCGAGTGCATCCTGTATGTATAATAATATCTGGATCTGGCTCTAAGTGGAGGCGGAGTCGTGGTAAGCTCTTCATAATCCTTAATCTGTTTCCATGAGATGTTAGTTCATACAAGTAATTATATCTGCAGTGCAGTAACTAACATCTTTATTTAGGTTTTGTGGTTAATAACAATATTTGTTTTCAGTTAAAAGGCTGACAACACCCGATCACCTTCAAATAGACTTTACTTAAACAGTCATATAGCTATATAACTACTTGTTTTGGAAAAGTAAATAAAATATATGTTAATATTCATTATATTTAAAAGAACTTTGTTAATTCCAATACACGATTGGACTAAATTGGCTCGATAGAAAATAATTCCAAAGTTACATCTTAAAATTAGCTTTAAAGTCTTTAAACAGTTGCACGTCTTTAGTTTCTTAGCTTATTTATATGTCTGTAATTAAGGACAAAATTCCACCACCAAAATTCCACAATACTAAAAACTTCATTGCCTTATATTTCTCAATTAATGCATAGTTTTTTTTAATTCATTATTTTGCAAAATTTGCAATGAGCTCCCATACTAATCGTAACGCAGTGTTTCTCTTTCACTCTTAAATAGGGTAAATCCAAATGGACTTTTGATTTGATGCATTCATTCATACGCGCAACCCAACCAATACCAAGTTTAAAGTAAAAAGTAAGTAGGTATATTATCGGATGTATCCGTTGACGTTGAGAAGGTAAAACAATATGCAAAGTACAGTCTGTCCGTAAATCCACCTTGGTTTAGTTAGACCTTGGTGTCTGCTTGTACATTATGGCGATAAAGGTCAATTTGACACGGCTAATTATCACTGTATTGCAATCGTCTGAAATACACCCTTTTAGCATACCGTGATTCAAGTGCGACAATTATGAATACAAACAATTAAGAGTCCGGTAAACTTTTTTTTCGATTTCATTCAACTTTTTGATGCTATTTTGCAGTAACTAACATAACCTCTATAATTGTGTAGGTATACATATTATGAAAAATCGATTCTTTTTTGATGGAATATATAGAACCATTTTTTAATTTTATGCTTCATTTATAAATAATTCACCCTAATCTAACACCTGTTTCGCAATTTTTGCTTGAAGAGGTGAAAAGAGTAAGGTTTTTATTGATTAAAATTAAGTTATACAAGTACGCAATAGTACATTACGCTAGGCGCTAGGGCGGTAAAATAAAGAACGGCTCAGATCGCGGATATTTGTGGCCCGAACCGAAGGTAAGGGCCATAGACAAGCGATCTGAGGCCTTCTTCATTACCGCCCGTGGTGCGTACACAATTTTACGTCTTCTCCTGGGTGTGAAGTGAGATTTGCCGCTGCGCCCGTGGGCGTATAATCTCACTTACCGCCCAGAGTGACGTAAAATATATAAATACATTGGAAAATGAGTCGCCTGAGGAATAAAAGGATTTTTTTTTCATTTGCGTATATATTTTTTAAGGGAGAGTATGTTCTGCTAGAGAAATTTTGCTAAAAATTGGCGAAGTTTAGGTGATATTTTTGGGAAGATATTAAAGTATTTTACAAATATAAAAATACAAAAACAAACTTCACTTCATGCTTTATTCAGATAGTTCAAAACATATTAGGGTCCATAACAAATAATAATTAAAAATCATACGACAAAATTTCATGAATCAACGTCCTCACTAAACAATTAAGCTGTTTAAGAATTGAGTTTTAAGGTATTAAATATTAATATATGTCGACTTAAAGTACTTTTTTGCAATAATAAGAGCTATCTTACCAAATGCAATTCATATGCATAATGTCATTATTAGCGATTTTCGTTTTCAAATCGTTACCGGACTCTTAAGACTTCTGGTGACTACAGCAATTTAATTATAAGCGATTGAATTAAAAAGCAAGTTTAGTTCCAACCGACACAAGTCAATAGTCACCCTGTATAGTTAACATTAAAATCGAAATGTTGACGTCACATAACCTTAGTCAATTTAGTAAATACTTACAGCCTACATATTAGGTACCGTCAACAACGTGCTACAACTTTGCCTATGATATACAACTTTGCGTGGCTTAAAAAACATGGTTTTCTTAACCAAACAGCTACTTAAGGGGCTACTTTGAAAAATTATAGGTTTTTTCAAACGCTCTAGTGACTAAACGGAAAAAGGGACTGAATTTATTTTCGAATATATATTATTAGACTATATACTCTTGTTTTTGGCACAAGCAGAAACACGATTGCTGAAAGTTGCCTCGATAGAAAAAAAATCCGAAGTTGGGTCCTTTTTCCCCTTATTTTTCTCAGCTTACGTAAACTATAACAGATTAAGCAATATAACTTAGTAAAAAATATGGTATTCTGGTTTATCTAAAACGTCACAGAAGCAAAATTAGACAAAACTTTATAGATTCGCTTATTTATCGTAGTTTGGTCGAAAAGTCTGATCCCTAAGAGCGCTACATCTCTTTCTTTCGTGCACGGGAGCCATAAACGTGTCTCTTACGGATGGGCGTGGCTTGTCCGAATCGAGGAACGGCCTTAATATCTTATTCCTGAGAATCCTGATGGCTCCTCTACATGATGGGCCATCATAGAGACGCAGCTATACGACGGAACGGGATAGCAATATCGCTAGCTCCCTCTAACGCATAGCTGCGTCCCTATGATGGCCCATCATGTAGAGGAGCCATGAGATGGGAGAAAGGCCATTTCATAGATATAAATAGCTGTTTAGTGAAGAAAACCATGTTTTTTTAAGCCAGGCAAAGTTGTGCATCGCAGGCAAAGTTGGGGCAGTTGTCGGTATGAGATGTGTATGTCAGTCAGTGATGTGTTATTCAAGTTGTTCAAAAATACCTTCATATAACGGCCTCCACAGCCCAGTTGGTAGTGACCCTGCCATGTTTTCTATGTATATAAGTATGTATTTATCTATCTAAGTATGTATATCGTCGCCTAGCACCCATAGTACAAGCATTGCTTAGTTTGGGGTTAGGTTGATTTGTGTAAGATTGTCCCCAAATATTTATTTATTTATTTATATGTAATCACTAATTAGTTAGGTACAGTCGCCATCAGATATATCGGAGCGGGCAGGGTGGTCACCAATATCTGAACAACGCCTCTATTGTCAAAGCGATAAAGTGCATATTCAGATATTTTTGAGTACCCTGGCCGCTGCGATATATTTCATGGCGACTGTACATTCAAGACCGGTACCTAGGTACAATCAAAATCGGTACCTAGGTACCTAGTACTCGTTTGTAGTCACAAAATCTCAAAAATATCAATCGAGCCGCAGCCAAACTATTTTGAGTATTCATTCAATCATTCATTCACCATTCGGTGTTTTTCTCTTATTATTATCAAGAACGGCGGCCATTGCTTCGCTGTCAATGTGTGCGTGCACATGCAATACACCAAGAATAAGCGACAACCCGGCATCGCCCCCCTCAGTCGGCCTTGAGCCTCGGTCGCGTGCAGACGTCCCCACGCGCGTTCTTCGTCCCACCCGACGCGTCTCGCTCTAACATGCCGCGCGGACGAGTGCGCTGCTTCGTGCCCGGCTGCCGGTACAATAAGATAATCTACAAGCTGTCGAAAAATATCACGTTGTTTAATGTTCCTAAGGACGAAGAGCGGTAATAATAACTTTTGTTTTTATTTTTACATGTTTTTAAGCCCGCTGTATACATTAGGCCAACGTTAGCCCAACTAAAGGACACAGTTATGCGATAAATGGAGCAAGAGATATCGCGATCTCGTTCTGCCGTATAGCTGCGTCCCTTAAGCCCGCTGTACACATTGGACCAACGTCGGCCGATCTAAGGGACGCAGCTATACGGCAGAACGAGATCGCGATATCTCTTGCTCCCTCTATCGCATAGCTGCGTCCTTTAGTTGGGCCAACGTTGGCCCAATGTGTACAGGGGCATTAGATTGGCCGACGTTGGCCCAATGTGTAGCGGGATTTAGGGAATCTTTTATGTTATCAAAGAGTATAATAATATAGAGGAGCACAGTTTAAGAAATTTAACCTTTTGACCACCAAAGCCGTCATATCACGAGCACGGAAAGTCGTGCCGACAGCGCCAGGACGTGATATCACGTCCAAAATATAACTGGTTTGCCTTGCGTGCTGGCGCTGAGGCATGAGGGCATGATTTTTCCGTCCGATGCTTGGCGTTCAAAAGGTTAAGGCTCCAATTTCGATTACTCTACTAGATGGCGCTGTACGGACCCATACATTATGAGGTACTAACTCTGAAGCGCCATCTGAACCAGACTCACTTTGGACCTAGAACTCGAACTTGGAGCCTCAAAAAGTGCTTAGACTGTGCTCCTCTATTTATACATCCTCTTTGATGTTATAGATTCTTTAACCGACAATTCAGCTTAATATAAATTTATCTGTGATATGAAAGTGTATGGAGTTGTATGCAAACGAAGGGTAAAAACGTGACCCTATTACTAATTAGGGTTCCGCAAATCCGCACCCAAAGGTCCCAAAGGGTGAAAATGGCACCATATTACTTAGGACTTCGCTGTCCGTCTCTCTGTCTGTCCGTCTGTTACCAGGCTGTATCTCATGAACCATGACAGTTAAGACAATTGAAAATTTCACAGATGATGTATTTCTGTTGCCGCTATTAGAGCAGGCTCTCCCGTACCTACTACGTCGTACCTATGAATAATTATTAGGTAAGGAACCCTGTGTGCGCGAGTCCGACTCGCACTTGGCCGGTTTTTAGTTGATGTCATACCATAGTACAAAAAGAACCTACATAGAAGTATAGTATAAACGGCCTCCTAGCCCAGTTGGTAGCTAGCGAGCCTGCCTACGAAGCAGGAGGTCCCGGGTTCGAATCCTGGTCAGGACATTTATTTGTGTGTTTATCGCGAATATTTGTTCCTGAGTTATAGGTGTTTTCTATGTATCTAAGTATTTATTTATTTATATAATAAGTAGTACAAGCTTTGCTTAATTTGGGACTAGGTTGATTTGTGTAAGATTGTCACCAAATATTTCGGTTTTACCATTTTGGCTACGGAACCCTAATAAAGTTTGTGACAATCTGAATCACTGAAATCAAAAAAAATATCAAACGTTGAATATCTGGCACCAAATCTTAAAAACATAATTAATGATTCAGTGGAAGTAGGTATTTAAATAAAGATTAATTTAAAGTTTTTGTGCCGTTATCAGAAATGTTGTTCCTCTTATCGGGTTACGATAAGATTTTATTTCACTACCTACTTCATCCAAGTTTTTACTAGGAATGTTTTCTAAAGCAAATATAAATACGATTTTCCAATAATCAATTATTTAATTGAACCATAGACTTTATGATTGAACTAAACATCAAACATAAATTAAAATAACTTGTATTCGGGTCATTAAAAAATTTTGAATTATTATTTAACGGCCTCCAAGCCTAGTTGGTATCTATGAAGCAGGAGGTCCCGGGTTCGAATCCTGGTCAGGGCATTTATTTGTGTGTTTATCAGTTTTATCACAGATATTTGTTCCTGAGCTATGGATGTTTTCTATATATTTAAGTATTTATGTATAGGTATACATAAATACTATATATATAATAGATAGGTATCTATTACATATATCGTCGCTTAGTACCCACAACACACGCCTTATTGAGCTTACTGTGGGACTAGGTTGATTTGTGTAAGAGTTTAAAACATTTTTAGGGTTCCATGACTGACGAGTTTTGCTTTAAAACAACATTTTTTTGGCTAAGATCTCGCCATCCGATTTGATTCCATTTTCATTTATTTAAAGGTTTAAACTATGTCTTTTTTCCAGCCGCAAGGTATGGCTGAAGGCGATCAAACCAGAAAACACCAAAGCATCCACCATACTCGTCTGCCAACTGCACTTCGCTGACAACGACATCACTTTGAACCACAAGCGGAGGCGACTCATCCACGGCGCCGTCCCGACTCGCAATCTGCCAGGATCTGATGACCAACCAGCACCAGCGGTCGTTGATGAAGAATTACAGGAGGAAGAAATAAAGACAGAACCGGATGACGGCGTTATAGTCGACCTGTTTACAGAGGAAGAAACAGTTGTGCAGAATACGCAGAAACGTACCTTATGCACGGAGGAATCATCTGACTTCAGTGAACTTCCCGTAAAACGAGAGAGATTAGATGATACGTATGAAGGAGAAGAGGCGAGCGAAATGCAGCCAAAGGCTATATATGATACAAGTTTTCCAAGACCAATACAAGGTCAGCTTCAAATCCCAACTCTCCCAAATGAAAAATGGCTCGGACGAACTAATACAGATATAACAGAGTTAGATTTGCTCATTAAATTAAGCAAAGCTTATCTAAGCCCTGGAGTTGCCAAGTTTGTAGAGGTCCAGGCGTTATTGAAAAGTGAATTGAAAGCGGCATTCCAAAGCAATAAATACAGCCAAGATATGTTGTTTTTCGCGCTAAAGTTGTACCATAAATATCCTCAAACTTATAAGATAATGCAGGAGTCTTTCTGCCTGCCGCCGATTCTGAAGATTAGACAGCTGTGCCGGAATTTGAGTTGGGAGTTGAATGACAGCTGGATGACAGTTCTCCGAGATAGATTTGAGGGTGCTTCGGCATCGGAGCTAGAGTGTGTGGTATGTGTGGCAAAGGTCAGGCTGGCACTTGGATTGTTTTACGACCCAGTACGCGATCGTATGACAGGCTTGGAAGAGATGAATGGTGGGCAGCGGCCGCGCACCGCACGCTACGCTATCGTCGTCTACGCTAGAGGCATCATCTCACGCTGGCGTCAGCCTCTCTCCTACGCTCTCCTGCCTGCCAGCTCACGCCCGGAGGAGCTCTGGAGCTGGCTGGAAAACCTTATCTCTAAACTCTTCGATGTCGGCCTCAATCCGCGTGCGGTCGTCTCCGACTTTGATGATGAATATAACCTGCTGATAGGACCGATACTCCCTTCGAAAACATACTTCCAACTGAAGGATAAGCAGATCTACTGCTTCTATGATAGCACACAGCTAATGGTGAAGTTACGAGATTGTTTTAAAATGCATAATGTGTACTTCAAGGGTTTGAGAGCGGAGTGGGACGTGATTGAAGAACTATTTGAGTACGATAGCTCCAGGAGATATAAACTTGGTGCTGGGTTGACAGCAGAGCACGTAAATCCTGTCGGTAGCGCGGCGCGTCAAACGAATTTAGCAATTGAGACGATGTCTTCCAAAGTAGCCTCGGCCTTAGCCGCTGCCGTCGACATAAGGGTCCTCGACGACTCCGCCCACGGCACTGTACAATTTATCACCGCCTTTAGCACCCTTTACGAAATCCTACACAATAAAGAACTGCCCCTCCTGAAGAAAGGAATTTCTCCCGAAATGAAGTTCTTGCACGAAATGCTGATCAATTTTGAGAAAATTTCCTTCATGGATCAAGGAAGCCAGTGGAGTTTTACGGGCCCGGAGGTGATCAATGCGTTCAATAAAAATGTGCTCGCTGTAATGGCGCTGCAGGAGCGCATTCGGCGGGCCGGGTACATGTCTCTGCCGATGCGGGCTTTCAACAACGATCCTCTCCACCAGCTCTACAACCGAATGAGATCACTCAACGGGAAGAAAGACCCGACGGGCCGGCAGTTCATCGACGGCTTCAGACGAAGCTTCGTCTTTAACATCATGAAATCTTTCAGCAAAGAGGGCAAGCTCGATGGGTTTCTAGAAACCGCCAGTGGGATTAAAAATATCACAACGGAAGTAGACGAACCAGTTTTTAAGGGATTGGTGAAGGTATCTCACCTCGCACCTTTGAAGCATCTGGCAATGGGGACTCATATTCTGATAGCCCAATGTGTACGTCTGAAACCCTGCTGTGAACTCGGTCTTCAGTTTTCCAAGAAGCCACCCGCAGTTTTCATCGAATATATGAGCAATATGGAGAGTAAATTCAAACTGCACTTTGCTCCTGAGAAGCTTAGTGACGGAGTGATGGCGTCTATGTTAGCCTCACTGGACGAGTACCAATTCCCGGCCCCCTGTCGGTGCTTCCCGGTTCTGTTCCTTAAGACCTTGTACTTACGGTTCAGAATCGCAAATCTGGTGGAGTATAACAACGCGAAGTTCAGGCGAGGTATCAGCCGTGATTTTACGATGAACATAAAGATCAATTCGTATTGATGCATTTATGAGTTGAGTGTCGTAATTTAGGTAAGACTGAATTATGTAAGCATTAGTATTAGAAGATACCTACTCAGATAGGTACGTCTCATTGTCAACTATACCTCGTTTTTTTTCAGATTAGAAAAATAACGGTCGATTTCGACACTTTAGCTGTATTTTTTTTCAGCCATATCTGGGCAAAATATAAATGAAACAATTTTTTTCCACTATTAGTGATACGCAATACAATGCAAAATGGCAAATTTTAAAATCGTTTTCCCAAAAATCGCATGACGACAATCGCACGATTTTTCTAATCTGAAAAAAAACGAAGTATACTTACACTTAGATGATAAGTTTTTCATTTTTCTAAAATTGTGGTTAAAAATCCAAACCGAATTGAATGCGTTTAGAAAAGGCATGACGAAAGTGATACCAGTTTTATATACTAAAAGGGTTATAGTACCTAATTGATTTTTTATGGATGGTTTGGTTCCTAATTAGTTTTGTATTTCTCATTCCAGTCGTATCAGAGAAGGAGGCTGTGATTTTTGTGCTTGTTTAGTTATTAGCTCTTATGTAAGATTAGTGGCAACTAACCCCCTTAATCATAAACGTCTCTCAGGCTTCAATTAGTTAATTTATGTTTTGTCTGTTTTTAACAAACACAACTGTCAAAGTGGCAGATAACAATAAAACATAAATTAACTAATTGAGGCGAAAACGTCTACGAATAAGGGAGATATTTGGAATTGTGCCGTCAAATGTCAAATAGCTAATGGCTCCTCTACTTTATGGGCCATCATAGGGAGGATCTATGTGTTAGAGAGAGCTAACGATATTGCGATTTCGTTCCGTAGTATAGCTGCGTCCCTATGATGGCCCATCACGTGGAGAGCCATAACCATCAGTTCCGCTCAATCTCAATTTGAAAAGATACGAGTGGATATTTAGATATAAGAGAATGCCTAATGCAAACTTAGAGTTATTTGTGTTGTATGTCATGTGCCATTGGTATTATGGTTGTATTGAGCCTGACAAGTAAAACTTGTCGATATCTTGTGATTTGATTACTTTTTGTGATTTCTACTTTTTATACTTACTTGTATTGTGGTCACGAAGCCATTAAAAACTTAACTACGTATACTATGTTCATATTCTTTCAATTCTGTCCACTGTCATTCCTTATTTTTTATTAAATAAATTATCGAATAAGTATTCGCTAAATTCTGCTATTATTACTTACTGCAATTTTAAGTTCAGGAATTTACAATACAAGTCACGGCAACTGGTTTGCATCAGTTAGTCGGTAAAAGCCTAACCTAATCCATACCTGCGCCAACCATCTAATGTGTACTAATTTAGTACAGTCATTTTATTTTCAGTTGTATGGGAAAAATGTCAAATTTGGAAATAATTCATAATAGCAGAAGTATTTAGTTGTATGGCTTAAAAGTCATGTTAATCATTGCATAGACAGGAAATTCTACAAAAAATTGGCCTTGAAAAAATCCTCATTTAATTAATTTCTAAAAAATCGCCTAAATAAATACTTATATATCAATATTTTATTATTTATTATGGTTCCTTAAGACACGTTATTTATGGATGACGGAAAATCAGACAAAAACAAGAAGCCCTTCATATATATTTTGATGAATATTTTCTTCCCGATGGAAAGTTTGTAGGATTTTTCGTTCAGTCATCTTAGAATGACATTTTAAAACTATATAATCAAAAAAATCGCTATTATAAATTAATGTTTGAAAATAACGTATCTTTACTGGGCTAATTACCTATGCTGACCAAATTGTTGTAGGCTGACCATTGAATTACCTCCGATTTATAGGTGCAGCCAGTAGCAGAAATAGCTAAGCGGACTAGTTGTTCTAAAAAGATAAATAAGTATATTTTCTGGGCAAGAAATAGTACATTTCGATATTAGTGCGGAAAGTATGTCATTACTTCACGAGTACCGAGATATCTTGCCACGAGCCGTAGGCGAGCCGTATCCGAACGCTCCGCGCGGTGCGGTGCGGCGCTGTGATTGGCTGTCTGGCACTGTCATTAGCTGTGATTGGCTGGAAAAGTAAAAAGCACTAGTGCGCGATATCAAACTTTCCGCACGCTAAACCACTACAAGAAAGGCACTTTTTTGAGCAACTGTATTAAAAATTGTGTTAATCTCACTTTCCATCCCCTTAAATACTTCGTGTGCCGACTAGTACACTAACGACACTTACACACTTTTTGAAAATTACTAAATTATTCTGAAGACAATACATTGGACTGCAAAGAGGTCAGCAGACTGCGCCCCACAACTCCGCATTTAAAACCCGAATCGATTACCGACATTATACAATGTTTACCTCGAACTACCATCATACTTTCAAATAGAAGAATTGTCTCATGTCCTGACAGAATTATACATTGTATAAAGTATAACAATAACAAGAATACATTTGGAACGAGGCCGTGCGTAATACCACGGAATAAATAATAGTACTAACTTTGGAAACTCAGTAAACATTATTTTTAATACAGTTGCTCAAAAAAGTGCTTTTCTTGTAATGGTTTAGCGTGCGGAAAGTTTGATATCGCGCACTAGTGCTTTTTACTTTTCCAGCCAATCACAGCTAATGACAGTGACAGACAACCAATCACAGCGCCGCACCGCACCGCGCGGAGCGTTCGGATATATGTACTAAAGTAACCTCAAAGTGAATAATTGACAATTTTATAATTTTTTCGCAACTGTATTAAAAAACGTCGTTCGAACCTCGTGCGTAAATGTCATTCTTAGTAATGACATACTTTCCGCACTAATATCGAAATTTACTATTTTACAATTAAGAAAATACTGAATACCTTTGTTTCTCGCATCGCGCTGTCTTGATATTATTTTTAGGTACGTTGTCATAATTCCTGAAGGAGTGTTTTATCTACGGTTTACACATCTACCATCCGGTTTATATAAAAAAAAATGTAGCCAAATGTTGCACCCACAATTCATATTTTCTTCACGCTCCATTTATAATTTATATCACCTTGCCCCCCTCTGAGCCATCGGCTGGCGCTCTCCGTGCCGTTGTCTCAAGTATTCGATAATAGTAGTTTAAGTAATTACGTATAGTTGCATACACTGCTTTATCTACAAACATATTATAAACCCGAAATGATGATTGAATGATTGCCATTGCATGGTTTGCACTGCCATCGCCATGGCCAACTCGATTGTGCCGGCGGGCGGGGCCCACCCCGATTTTCATAATGATATCGAATTTTTGCTTATTATTTGATAATAAGACATTTGTTCTAACTACTAACGAAACAATCTATTTTTATGGTGATTATAACGTGCGGTTTTTGAACGCATCATGGAGGGTTTGTAGATAAAGATTCTAAAGGCGATAAAAACGTCCAATCCAAGACATAAGACTTATAGATTCCAAGACATTCCGGCGTATTATAGAAGCAGTCGTAATCGAGTTACTGTGTTTGCTTAGCTGGCGGCTGATTGTCGATTGTTTTCGTAATCGCCCGCCGACGCACTGAGCATTTCAAAAAGGACCTAACTTGTTAACCGTTCTTATGAACTTAGGCTGTCTTGGAAGGAGAGATAGTTAGGCTTTGGTTATGGACTGTAATCCTAGATGGTGTTTACTCACTGGGAGAATGGGCGCCGAAACAATGGGACTTTGTTTAATTAACGTTTGTATAGAGGTCTGACTGTTTCATGGATTGAGAGAACGACAAACATTGGCACTAGAGAATGAAAACCAGTATTTTTCTACAGAAATCGCTGAATCGGTAAATTACATTTAATCCTCATCCTTAAACATTTACTGGTTTCATTTTGACGTTAATAATTTCTTTAGTCATCGTCATCACCCTTATTCCCGAGGCAATAAAGTCCAATGAAAAAAATCAATCAAGCGAGCAAGTAAAATCTTAAAAAACATTTTGAGGGTAAGTATTAAAAAAAACCGATGATGTGTAAGGCCGTGCCTACCCTTACCCTTCTGTTCTATTCATATCATATTATGTAGGTACTGGCTGGATACATCAGAGCAGACTGTAACTTGGTAACGGGTGTTTTAATACATTTCATATTTCGGGGTTGGTCTCACGATTCGGACGGCAAATAATTGCATCCAAATTTACCTCTTAAGAGTCGCCAGGACGCTCGCGTTCCCATACAAACGTAGTTTAGCTCTCATTTTAAAACGACATGCTTTAGAACCACGAAATTTGGCATGGGCATTCTAGTAGTACAGATCTATGTCGGTAATTCGTTTTCGTTGCAAAAAATTGTAATACAAAGAAAATACAGCCAGATACAGATTTACATACAAAACTCATTTTTGCTATATTTTCTTTGTATTACAATTTTTTGCAACGGAAACGAATTACCGACATAGATCTGTACTGCTAGAATGCCTATGCCAAATTTCGTGGTTCTAAAGCATGTCGTTTTAAAATGAGAGCTGAACTACGTTTGTATGGGGACGCGAGTTCACGCGAGCGTCCTGGAGACTCTTAATACATAGTAACGCTACATCTACATGGTTTAAAAAATATATACAAGGTGTAACAAATATACTGGAGATCCTTTTAAGGGCATATTTGGTATCGTATTCTTATAGTGAAAAACTAAGAACATTTTTTTTTCTCGCGAAATAATTTTTGGTTTTGTACGGAGGGTTGGGCGCCTGGGACGAAGAATGAAAATACCTCTGATCTGATGAGGTAGCTGTATTAGTATAAGAGCCCGCAACAATGAACCTAGCTAGTTCGATAAGTCTCGTAGCTAGATGATATATATATATATATATGTATTGCCATTGTATATATATGGAAATTGCTCCACCCCTAGTCTTTCTCATTCAAGATTCAATCAAAATGCAACGATTGGTATTAATTATTTTCACTGGAAGCCGCCGCAAGCTGTCACATCTCAGTTAATGAGATTTTTTGTGCCACGTCGCGGTAGACAAATTTTAATTAAATTTACTCTGTATTCGAGTTATTTAATGAAAAAAGAGAATGTAAGACGTCGTAAAAAGGAACGTTTATCTTGTAAATCTTATTAAAGTTGAGCTTGCCTAATGTTCTACATTTTGAGTAGGTATTACAGACCTGCCTAAGTTTTAGGAAAAGGTTGTTTGGCTTTAGCTTTTTTAAAGGCTTTACCAGAACTAGTAGATACTAATTTTGCATTGAAAGCTGGTATTTTTTTAACTACAACTAGATGTCGAACAACTATATGTTCTCAGAGCTCACTATACATATTATCAATCAGATTGCCACACCTACTTTCCCGAGTCAAGCCCTCAAATGGAATCTCCAACGCAGCTGCCAGAAGCAATCATCAATCCATCACAGAAGTGGCGACGATTGGCAACTTTGGCAAGACGTGGAACGAAATGAAGTGTGAAGCTCAAGAGTGAACGGGATCACGGAGCACTGTTGATGCCCTCTGCCCCATCTAGGGGACTTGGAGCATAAAGCCAAGTAAAATACGGGAGCAATATAAAACGCCCCGCGAGCCAGTCGAGCTCAGTGTGTTTGGTGTCGTGTCCCACGCGTCGTGGGTGGCGTTGGTGATCGCTGGGCTGGAAACTGCGGGTCTGGTTACGACTAGAGTAACTTCATAGATTGCTTCAATATAATCAATTATAATCTTACCTGCGGGACCTACGGCTCCTTGATACTACGATCACAATCGTCTATCGAAAATGTTATTGTTAAAGATGAAATGAATTAAAATGACAAATACGAACGATAAGTCATCGTTTCCATATTAACTTACGTATAAGCTATATCGATAACACGCTTCAAAAGTCTAAAAAATAATATCTATTATTTTTAAAAAAATCAGTCAACTTTAGACATAAATCAACCCCGTGATGTTCCAGAGCTCTTCACAGTTCATTTTTTCATTCTAATGGACATCTGTTTCCAATTAGTGATAAATCAACCTAGCCCTGAAGTTGATTAGGTTTATGTTGAGAGTCCTAGAAGTAATTGGTAAGTATTAGAATAAATCTAACCAATATCTTATGACGGGATTTTAAGCAGATCTTGAGTTTAGATAAACAGAAGTTTGTAATGTGTTCAAAGCAAATTATAAAATAAAACAACACCCACTGGTTTTATTGTGAAAATATCAAGAACAGATGTGTTTACGCTCTTCTGTCTCTGAGTCAACTGGACGGGGGTGGGTGGACACAACACAACACAACTTGTGCATGACGTCATATATTACAGTATCAGATGCCATTGCGTTCTGCTTCTAGTTACCTTCGTAAACTCCTATCTACTCCTCTTTCGTCACTGCAAAAATACTCTATTCGTTGGCGATACGGTTGTAATTCGAATGGTTAACTTGGTTGTAATTTGGTTGGTTGGAAAGATCATGTAATACAAGTAGACTCCGGTCTGTTGGCAACCTATTTTTAGACTTGTTAGAAGGGGTTTGAGTTGAGTTTTGAGTGCTCGTGTGAACGGATGTTCCACAGATGTTTTGCGCGTTGAGAAAACATGAATTGTTGGTGGAATAGAAGGCGGATGCAGGGAAGGCAGCCTTTTTACTCAGAAAAATAAATACTTTGTCATATTGACACATATCCTTTATTGAACTCATTTTCGGACATCGGACGACATCGGTCTGTCAGTTGTTCGGAGCTAAAAATTTTTGTTCTAACTGACAGACCGATATCGTTGACGGACTGATAGTGGGTGGGCCCCCTTAATCAACGATTATTTAAGTCGAAGTCTAGATACAGCCCACTTCAAGTCGTGAAGGTAAAGAGCGTCCATAAGAACTTAATTCTTGTCTTGTCTGATATTAAGAAAATTGAGCATGTTTCACAGTTAGCAAATTTAGTCAATTAGGAGCCCAGTTTTTCTACATATTAATAGTCGGTATAATACAGCAAAGGCCGGGAAAACAGGGATTACCGGCCAAGTATAGATGGACAGGAATACGGGGCCGCGAATCCGTTTTCACGCCGGGGTACGAGATGTACGAATACGAGTTATGTATAGCGCTTTCCTTAAATATGCAATAGTTTTATCGCGACTTGTATGCTGTACTTGTATACAGGGTGTAACTAAAATACTGGTGATCCGTTTAAGGGCATAATTGGTATCGTATTGCGAGTAGGAAAAAGTAGGAGAGAAATTTTTTTGGCGCAAAAAAATTTTTTTTTGTATGGGGCGAGTCGTCCCATCCCAGCTGGCCAACCCTCCATACAAAACCAAAAATGTTTTTCGCGACAAAATTATTTTTTCTTAGTTTTTCACAATAAGAATACGATACCAATTATGCCCTTAAGAGGCTGACAAGACCCGATGACCTTCAATTTGACTTTACTTAAACAGTCATATAGCTATAACTACTTGTTTTGGAAAAGTAAAAAATATATATGTTAATATTCATTATATTTAAAAGAACTTGGTTAATTCCAATACACGATTGGACGAAATCGGCTCGATAGAAAATAATTCCAAAGTTACATCTAAAATTAGCTTAAAACAGTTGCACGTCTTTATAGTTTCTTGGCTTATATGTCTGTAATTAAGGACAACATTCCGCCACACTAATACTAAAAACTTAGTTGCCTTAAATTTCTCAATTAATGCATAGTTTTTTTTTAATTCATCATTTTGCAATATATGCAATGAGCTCCCATACTAATCGCAACGCAGTGTTTCTCTTTCACTCGCGCTGAAAAAGATAGGGAGGGAATTTAGCTCTTATCATCCTCTTAAAAGGATCACCAGTATTATTGTTACACCTTGTATTGACTCAATCGTGATTAAAACCCACGTTGTCTGTATTTCAATGTATCAGCAGTGTTCGGAAACGCCGTCTCGCGTCGTGTCGCTGGTATCCGCCGCGACGCGATAAGGAGCGCCGACCGCACAATGTGTACCCTGTTGAGTGCTCCCACAGCGCCGACGCCTACCTGCTCGGGATTGGCTGCCTTTTATAGCTGTTGCCATGTGCTTGTAATATTTATCGACTGGAATGATGGTGCAGGGTGTGCCCATACTTTCTATCAAACAGATGTACAGTCGCCATCACGTGTATCGGAGCGGCCAAGGTGCCATCAACGCCTAGTGCATGTTCGATATTTTTGAGTACCTTCATTGGCCGCTCCGATATATTTGATGGTGACTGTACTTAAGAACGTTAATAATTAACATTATTAGAGTAAGTATCCTGTCCTAAAGTTATATTTAATGCTATCGTAAGATCGATTCGCCGCCGTTATGTGCACGATCTACCTACCATTGCCAAAAGTGCCAAGACAAACTTAGGTAGAACTCTGACGCTCAGAAATGTTTTGAAGCAGAGACGCCTGTTAACGGCACTACAATGTAAAAAATTAAGGAAAAATTTACTGCCTCGAACAAAATTGAAACTCACGACACCAGAATAGCTCAGCCCGCATAGTAGGTAATACCTTTAGATACTTACCGTGACTTACCGCACCATTTTTCCTTTATTTCAAAACATTACGGTCCAAATAAGCCATCATGATAATCGCCGTGAATCGTGAGACGCGAATTACGCGAATATTCGCGCGACCGCAGCCCGGATTGCGTTTATAATATAACCGTAACGTCACCGCGACGACCGCGGAGCGTGACCGGCACATCCCGGCACATCCCAGCCTACCGCGGCGAAATGAATTCACACTTGTGCAATGGAACGCTCAACTAATTAAGCACTCATATAAGTTCCACTTTGTCGATCGGTGCCTAACTAGATATGATATTAAATAAATACCTATGTTCGTTTCTTGTTGCAACTTATTAGTGTGCAATGTAAAATGAACTGAAAACTGCATGCAAATTCTGTTACCATTCTGGCACCGTCTTAATGGAATTAGCACAAATAATAATATTGAGGGTCTTCGGTGATCTTAGATTATCGATGTGCGTACTTTTCTGGTACAGTCGACGTCAAATATATGTTTACACTTTTGAACATTATGGTGCAAAAGTGTAAATATACTCTTGACGTCGACTGTACTGTCACTCTACTGTCACCGCATCAAGATTTAAAGCTCAGAGTTTCATCTTGTCTCTAAAACTCATTTTAAAACCCCGATGAAAAAACAATAAGGGATGACTTTAACGTACCTACAGAGACTATAGAGATCAGGGATGTCACGAATGTCGTTTTTCTCACATTCGCGAATGCGAATGCGAATATTCAGGATGCGAATGTCCGAATGCGAATACGAATGTTACGGAGTAGATTCAAAAAAGTTAATCTTGCTTATCATTTTAATGCTTCCATAGTTCAAAAATACAGAACATGAAATGTGATGGAGTCCTATATTATTATTATTTTTACGTGTTTTTAAAGTGGTGCATTCCACTCCTATATTATTTCCTATATTATTGATCAAAAAGAGTCAAGTGATACCGTCGTTTTCACTTCCTCTGTGTGAGCAAGCATATGACCATCGGCCGGGTCAGCGCGGTCAAAACAGGATGCGTTCTGCCAACATTCGCATTCGGAAAATATTCGCATCATTTGATGCGAATGCGAATGTTGATACGAATGTCAAAAATGATACGAATGCGAATGCGAATATTAGTGACATCCCTAATAGAGATATAGACGACCACAGCCTAAGAACTTCTTGAAGCTCATGTCGATTGCGCCATCTATGTCAAAGCCCCCTAAAGATACCGAATATGTAAGAGAAATGTCACCTGCACAGCTACTCCACCTAGTAACAAATAGCGTACTAGTAGTACACTTACATATTCAGTATCTTTAGGGGGCTTTGACATAGATGGCGCAATCGACATGAGCTTCAAAAAGTTCTTAGGCTGTGGTCGTCTATATATCTATAGTCTCTGGTACCTATGTCATTCGAGCCGATAAATTAACCGTACAGTTTTTAAATCGAAAGTCTTGTCTCTCGAAATGGTTCTTTTATATTATAGGTTTTAATTTGGCGCTGTTGGAAACCGGTCAACCTAGGCATAATTCGATTATACTCTTACCGTTTCCAATGAAAATGTTATGATTTCGATTTGATTTCCTTCCTCACAATGGAAGCAATCAGCGTGTTTTATCGAACCGTCGCGACGGCTGCAGTTTTCAATTAGTGTTGCGTGCGTTGCACATGCACTATGCACCGCAGCTGCACTTTATTGGATTACGAACTTACGCACTTTTACCCGCGTATACCAATTGTAAAATCTAAACAAGTACCGTACCAGGTACCCACGTTTACAATGCAAAAATGTAGCTAGTTAATTTCCTCATGGGATTTTGTTATTTAATATTATATCTTACTCAGGCCTCAGGAGGCCTACGTTCAGCAGTGGACGTCTTATGGCTGAGATGATGATGATGATGATGTCTTACTCTAGGTGTCAGTGGCGGTGGGTCAAAATTATTCTTAGGCAAGCCGGAGCTTAATTCGCCTTCAAATTGTTCATGAGTTGTAGCAAAACTGCTTAGGTGCCTTAAAATTAGGCAAGCCGACGGGAATCGTGTTCTATGGACGCGCCGCCACTGCTAGGTGTCCCACTGCAGAGCTGCTGGGGAAAGGCCTCGTCCTCGATTACCATCCGTATAACTATTATATCCATGACATGCATATAAAAGTTACATACAGAAGAAAATACATAATACCAAGACACGTAATCACACGATCACGAGGCACTCGAGGCAGGGCCCAGGTTGTCGGTGATTAGGAATAAGTTGGTAGGGATATATAACTCTTTAGAAGTTAGGCGTAACTATGGGCTGTTGGCTACTGCCTGTAGCACTTGGCGAGGAAATTCGGACTGTCCTGAGTTAGTTGCACAGCTCGTACGGCTGTTCGTCCCTTCTATAGCTCGAGCCAGATTCAATTTTCGACCTAGAGATCTGAATTTAATCGCTATGCCTGACACACGCACTGTTTCCCATAGCCAATCTCCACTGGTTCGCGCTCTACAATACCTTGGCGCGCTCCTCGGATCAGCACCGGAATGTGATGTTTTTGCGAGTAATTTGATGTTATTGCGTGAAGCGTGTATGAGGTTCTGTGAGACGATGGATAAACGTGAATCTTCTGTATTCTAGGTTTGTTATTAGTAATTTTTTATCTTGTTATTGTTCTTATACTAGTTACTACACCTTTAATAGTTTAATGTTGTATACTCGTAGCTTATTGTAACTTAAGGTATATATTTATATACTGCATTCTTGTTAAATTTCACAGCGCATTAGTACTAACTGTCATGCTGTGTAAATGTTTTTTACAATAAATAAATAAATAAAATAAACAAATATCTTCCTTTGAAGGTCCTTTCTGTAACGGTTGATACCAACGCGACTGTTTTATTTTACATAAGTATTAAGAATATTATGTTTTCGACCTGCCATATGCCATGAGTGTGAATTTGACGGCGTTGACCCTCTTAACAGGCAATTAAAACGTCTGATAAGTTGATAATGATAACATTCCCGTCTGTCCCATCCCACAACTATCGCATGTGCACTAACGACATAGCTTACTTATAATAGACCTTATCTCCAAGCTATAAAGTTCACAAATAGTCAGTCAATTGGGTCAAAGATGATACAAACAACATTATATCTCACTGACTAATGTTACACCTTATGTCAATAAAAATAAGGCCTATAATTAGTCAAGCGTCGTCGTCGACATCTGGCAAAATTCGCAGCGCCATCAACATTTCCGGTATCACATATCATACTTACATCCCTTTCTGAAACCCTGAAAAAAGAGGGACAAGTTGAGTAACAGCCAACTCACTGTTGTTAAACTATAATGTAGTATGTTTAAGCAAATCCCATGGGTACTTACCTCTTTTTGTAATTGAGGTGGTAATGTTGTTATGGCAAGTGAAGGGAGAAAGGACTAAGTATGTATGGATATGTTAAGTAGTTAGTACGTTTTGTAGTTGAGATTGTGTGTGGGAACTAACAATATTGTAATGGCAGTTGGAACATAACTCAAGTGGCATTATATTTTTTGCTGACTCCCACAAAGTGGTAAGTGCCATCGCATCTATTGTCGTATAAATTAGCAGCCAGGAGCCATTAGCAGCGGCAAGTTAAAAATATTCGTAGGGAAACCGGAGAAAGTATGGGTTTCCTTTTCTTTAAAAGCTGTAATGTAATCAAACGGTTAGAAATCCGGCAAGCCGAAGGGAATTTAGATATACACTGTCACTGGAAGTAATAATATTTTTTCACTTGTACATACATACATACATACAATCACAGCAGAGATCATGGATTTCCATTTGCTACAATCAATGTAGCAAAACGGCTCTCCGTGAGCCGCTTCTCGCCCCGTTTTCACTTGTAAGACGTATATCCAACCTAAATGTACCTATTAACTAATTCAGCTTTAAATACAACTGTCACAAAAGTAATCTTGCTCGTAGATTCCGATTCCTTCATCTCAGGCCGGACGTTCGAGCCGGGTCTCCCCCGGGGATCCCTGAGGATCGAGGGGAGAAGGGGGCAGCATAACTGTGGGTACGTGACATTTTGCTGCGATAGGTGCATTTATTTCCAAGTCCAAGTCCAACGTGGGTTCGGGTTGGTTCCACAACACGTAGGAAGCTTAAATACCGCGAGCCATCCGGTTGCCTCGCGGAGGCCAAAACTACGCGCCACCATTGCTCTGAAATAGTCTGAATAAAGTACCGTAACCTCGGGGTACTTTAGCCCTGGAGGGTAACTTTGGCCTTTGGAATTTACTTGGTTCAGGTTTTATAAATACATTGAATTAGTGGCACATTGCCATGAGGTTGATTAAAACTAACCGTTAACGTGTTTATCTTTTTTATTAGACCCTTAGATATGTGATTTTTATATGGGCCAAAGTATCCTGGATTTAGCCAAAGTACCCCGAGGTGACGGTATCTACTTAAAAGCGGTTTTTTAAACGTTAATGGTTAACAGCGTAATGTTCCTTTTGAAACTGAGCGAGACAACGCGGTTACGGACTTGCGGAACGGGCACATGGGATGGGATGTTTTTATAATTGCGGCAGCTGGTAATTAGCGATTTGGCAACGGGTTTTGAGTTACTAACTAAAGTTGCAGTCTGCAGTAGTAAGTGGCCCGAGAACAAAGTCGTCCCTAATACAAAATACAAAAGAATACCCCTTTAGTGACTTTGTTCAGTCGACGTCAAAAATATGTTTAGGTACAATTTTGGACCTTATATTTATATTTATTTAAGGAGTTCCAACAGCTAACATATACAGGGTGTAATCTAAAACGTGATACAAGATAATCAAACCTGAATCTATTTTTTTATAAAGTTGCTCCCATAGTAAAAGTTGTTCAATATCATGAATAGATTCACAGGTTTGATTATCTTGTATCACGTTTTAGATTACATCCTGTATAATTTAAGCATCTTAGGTAGAATTACAGAGCCAATAAAATTACAGGAACTCACAGATAAAACTTATTACAAAGGATTAAGGTAAGGAGGTGCAAACATATTTTTGACGTCGACCGTTCATCAGAGGCAACATGACGACTGATCAGAATGTGTTTGGACTATGATAGATGCAACTCGCATTATGCATCTAACTGATCATTAAAGTGAAGTATTTTAAAATAAAAATAATGTAAGATATTATTGTAGGCGAGTGTACTCAGTCTCACTCAACCAGTCCTATTCCGAGTAAGTCAACTCTTCGACATTCGACACTGGACAGGACATGCAATACTTTGTAAATCAAGCTTCCCGCGAAATTCGATCCGTCCCTGTCTCTCTCGCTCTTACGTTCCACTGTTTGAGAGAGTGGGATGCGGATGGGAGTTTAGTTTCTATTTTTTTTAAGTGGATGCTCTGACAGACGAGTGCTTAAAAACACTTTTAGGCAGTATAGCAATGATTTTAACTCAATGCAGTATAGTGACTTCATATTAATGGGGTATAAATGGGACAGGAAATAAGTAACTTGATTTTTCCTGGCGTCCTCTAAACATGTATTACTGAGGCAGAGCGTTATGGCCGTTTAGGGCATTCTCTGAGGGCCTTTTTACACTTGGGCGATTTGAAAACGATTTCTATACAAAATCCGTATGCGGCGAACTCGGGGCGTGTTTGCTCTCATACAAAACTCGCTCGTAAATCGCGAGTGTGATAACGCTCTCAAGGGGATACCAGACAGGACATCGATCTAATGCCTAAACTGGTAATATATTTTAATCCTAGTGCTGACTAAGGACAAACAATACCACGAAAAGTAGCCTAGAAAAGAAAGTTCTTTAGTGAGATTCAGACCTGCTCGGCCAACGGAGAGGATGTGCTTAGCTCCACAAACCATTCTAGTTTCAGCTGCTGACGCTGCTAGTGATAACACTAGTAAATAAGATAAAACACTGGCTATAAAACCTGCATTGTACCTATCTGCTTTAGGCGCGGGTAACCAGAGCCAACCACTTCTTGAGCGTGCATTTCCGCCGGGAAATGCTAATATTACTCGTAACTCTCGTAAGTACACTTTTTGCTGACAGCCGCCGCCAAGCACGCAGTTTCGGTTTACAGAATCCTTATCTTGTCGGTGTACCTATTTCTTATAACCTCGGTATCCACCTCAACGTTAACACGTTTATTATAGTCGAGGAAATCCAATGATGGAATGGGAATATCTCGAAAACAATGCCTATTTAACTGGAGGTAAATTTGCTTAAATAGATAGCCTATACTATTCTATCCCTTTAAGACTTGAGGCTGGTTTTGGGGACACTGTAGTTATATGCAACCCGATGACGAGATCTAAGTAATATGACTGAACAAGATAGCTCACGTAGCAAATACTGAAATATTTCTCTTTTGGCAAACGTAGTTTATCTTCATTTTTATGTCATACCTAACAGTCATAACTTTAGCTAGGCAAAATGAAAATATCTAGAATTAATAAAGATTCTGCTTCCCAAGCGTTTCTTTAGGTCTGAGCAGGTATCGTGATCAACTGATCACCTGCAATTGCCACCCAAGTGTGGTGGTGTTATCCGCTGCTCCTCTACTGTGAATGGGGGCAGGGGCTGGAGCGTCCGCATTTCTGCTGGGGCTCTGTGTGGGGTCGCTGTCCCACTGCGGTGGGATATTGACACCAGCCACCCAAACCACGCCGTTCTTCTTCTTTCAGGTGGTAATAGTAGTGGGAAAGCAGATGGTGAAGAAATTCCAGTGAGTGCTGCGTGAGTGGTCCAGATGGGACAGTGCAGCTGCCAAGTTTGTTACTCTTTTAGCACCACCCCATCAGGGATTACGTGTAGGGTTGTCTAAGGTGTTTCATTGATTTATTAGATGTCATAGACCGCGTGGTGTACCCCCACATGTAGTAGCCATCTTGCGTCTGCGTGTGTAAGGCCAGCACACTGGATTTGTCTGTCTGTACGAGACACCCATGTTTATGACCTAGTCAACCTGCAGATTCGCACACTGCTAGTGTAGTGGAGTCAGAATCATTAGATGCAGTAATTAGATAATGATGGCAATTTAGGCCACTAGCTTACCGTGGGAGTTTAGTCTCCATGCTCATACTGTTGTCTGGTACTTCGATGCTATTACAATCGCTTAACGAACTACGATGATTTGAGTCGAAAATAATATAAGTCTTAATAATATAGGTCTTCACCTCTCCAGTCAATTAGATCATAGTAAATTATACCCCATTAAGAGACAATTTCCATGATGAAAACTATTCCATGTTCTCTCTCAGTCTCTGCTCCTCGGGATCTCCATACCTAAATACCTAATTTCATCTGAATCGGTTCCGCGGTTGAAGCGTCAGCGTCAAGAGGTACAAAACAGTTACTCATTCAGCATAGCTTCGGGTTCATATTATTATCATAATACAGGGTGTAATAAAAATACTGGTGATCCGTTTAAGGGCATAATTGGTATCGTATTGCGAGTAGGAAAAAGTAGGAGAAAAATTTTTTGGACGCCAAAAACTATTTTTTGTATGGGCCGAGTCGTCCCAGCTTGCCAACCCTCCATACAAAACCAAAAATTTTTTTGGCGCGGAAGTTTTGTTTTCTTAGTCTTTCACAATAAGAATACGATACCAATTATGCCCTTAAGGCCGTTCTTCGATTCGGACAAGCCACGCCCATCCGTTAGAGACACGTTTATGGCTCCCGTTCACGAAAGAAAGAGATGCAGCGCTCTTGAGGATACGACTTTTTGACCAAACTACGATAAATAAGCGAATCTATAAAGTTTTGTCTAATTTTGTTTCTGTGACTTTTTAGATAAACCAGAATACCATATGTTTTACTTAGTTATATTGCTTAATCTCTTATAGTTTACGTAAGCTAAGAAAAATAAGGGAAAAAAGGACCCAACTTCGGATTTTTTTTCTATCGAGGCAACTTTCAGTAATCGTGTTTCGGCTTGTGCCAAAAACAAGAGTATATAGTCTATTAATATATATTCGAAAATAAATTCAGTCCCTTTTCCCGTTTAGTCACTAGAGCGTTTGAAAAAACCTATAATTTTTCAAAGTAGCCCCTTAAAAGGATCACCAGTATTTTTGTTACACCTTGTATAAATATTACATTACCTACCTAGGATAATGCAACAGAGGAAGACGTCCACGTTTAGGCTGCGTTTCCACCAGAGATGATCAGGAGGGCTATTCGACTGTGCATAAATGACAGTGTCATGCAATAGCACCACAACACCTCCGCCATATCTCACTTTTGAGTGACGCAAAGCTTCACTTAAGTGAGATAGGTACTTACGTCAAAATCACAGATCAGCAATGCGCATGTGCGAGCGCTGGTAGGACTAGATACGTGGTTGGACCTAAGATGCTTGTATCACTCTTGCGCTTTGCGCCCCGTTAGCGCCAGTGTCAGTTTGAGATTTGCGGAGCTAACATTATCAGATTCTAAGCAAGAGAATAATTTTATGGATATGGATGAAGTAGGTATATCATGACAAAAGTTCCATAAATACTCATTATTATACAAACCCTTGTTACATTTAGCTCTTGCGTAGTATTACTGCTGAATGATTAGAATGATTTTTCAGATTATCTCATCAAAATATGTATAAATGTATCGATCTGTGTACCCCAACGCTATTAGCACAGATATCTGACAGCTAAGACAATTATTTGTCAAATATACTAACACGGTCGATTCCTATAGAAACTATAGACAAGGGCGCCTCTATCCTAAGAACGACTACGCACTAAAGAGATCGGTCCTCTGTGAGCGATACCTACTGTTAATGTGACAGATAAAACCAACAGCAATACCATCGCAATAGAGCCGCAATACAATCGCAATAGAGGTGACATATGTTAGTGTTACACTTAGTCGAGTCGAATAGAGGTCCAGGGATGCGTTGCGAGGTAAGGTGTAAGAACCAATCCTGGAGCTGCGGTATGCGTGGAGACGTAAATGAAATAATTCTATTGGTTAACAAACACATTCCTCGCACCGCATCCTTGTTCATCTCTGGTGGCATGGCAACACAGCCTTAGGCAAGTGACAGGGATTCTAATACACTGTAAACCTTCTGTATTAATTTATTCTATGACGCCGTACTTGTATTCTACAAGGTGTAACAAAAATAATGGTGATCCTTTTAAGGGTATAATTGGTATCGTATTCTTATTGTGAAAAACTAAGAAAAAATAATTTTCTCGCGAAAAAAATTTTTGGTTTTGTATGGAGGGTTGGCCAGCTGGGACGACTCGGCCCATACAAAAAAAAAATTTTTTTCGCAAAAAAAATTTTTCTCCTACTTTTTCCTACTCGCAATACGATACCAATTATGCCCTTAAACGGATCACCAGTATTTTTGTTACACCCTGTAGACTAGGCAGACATAGACACATGGCAGCACTTAAATCGTAACGGGTCTTACCTCTAAGGTCAGATTACGCTGGTTCTCACGCTTGCGCACTTCAATACTCAGCTCGGAATACTCAGCTTTTTATCTCAACATCCGTCACAAAAAATGTAATGGCCGAAAAAATCTCACTCACATGTGAGAGTGCTATTCTTTTTATCTTTCTCTTACAACCGTTGAAAGATAAGATAAGGAGATGCGCCGAAAAGAATGACACTTCAAGTTTGACAAACGGTTTAAGATTGCATGCAATCTTTCATATTTGAACATTATTACTAGGAGTTAGATTGGTAAATTAGTTTCCTATACATTCAAATAACAAAAACTACACAGCGCATTATTCGCAGAAAACAAAGAAGTTAAAGTTCTATTCATGTTTTAATAAGGTGCTATTGTTCATTCAATTTTGTGATATCACTTTGAAAACAAAAACGAAACGCCACTATTCTGATTAGGACTTTAACACCTTTGATTACGGTTTGAATTTGATCGAACACATTTATCTTTTAGAACGTTATATGGGTTAGTTTTTTGCAGTATAGTCGATGACAATGTGCGATTATGGAGACAATAGTGGTCGATCAATGGAGCCATTGTTGGTTCCGGACAACTAATGATCATACGATTCAAACATTAATCGTGCGAAAAGGAGACATTCAGTTTTCGTTTTCTAGTAAGTAGGTACTTATAGTTGATTTTAAATGATGACTATACGGTCCACTTTAGTAAACTAATCCCCAAAAATTGTCCAAATTAGGGATGTTACACTATGTGTATAAACACTATGTAACTGAAGGAAAAACATTTACTCAAACCCGTTAATGTTTAGGTCATACTGAGCATCTTTTATTATGGGACCAACCACGAAATCACAAAAAAAATTTGGCTGTTTCATACATTTCACTGGTCATAAGTATTTTGAAATTTCCTATGGGAGAGTCCAATTTTTATTTTGCGATTTTGGGGTTGGTCCCATAATAAAAGATGCTCAGTATGACCTAAACATTAACGGGTTTGAGTAAATGTTTTTCGTTCAGTTACATATGGTATATTATTTCAGAACGTGAATACGATTATTCATGATCATGACATGAAATCCCTTCCCTAGTCTCAAGTCCTGGTACTCCTGGTTCATATAGAAATGAATATCATAAACTAAGGTCTAAGCCGAGTAGGTACCTGTACCTACAGTCGCCATGAGATATATCGGAGCGGCCAACGTGGTCACGAATATCTGAACAACGCTTTTTTGTCAAAGCGACTGTACCAATCGTTCTTCAACTATACCAATTAAAATTTACATGGAAATGATTTTATGTAAGTATCTTTTCGTTCAGTACATACCGCGAAAAAAGAAAACCGAATTTTCGTTATTATGCGTCTCTTTCCTTCAAATTGGCAAATCCTCTGATCACGAAACCCAAAAGAAAAACAAGTGTTGCTTATTGGTATGATAAGTAATTGAATTTTAAAATAATTAAGAGACTCATTAAAAAATACTTATTATAATAATCGTGAAAGTTCTCTTGTGAGCGAGTGAGTCAAAAACGGAAATCATTAAAAAACCGGTGAACAATGCACTCATCAGAAATAACAAACACAACGATAATTAAAACATTTCCCGTTTTAATTGTTTCAAATGCAAATAGCGAATAATAATGAAATGAATGAAACTTTTGTCGGCGCACTTTACACACTGTATATACAGTTGGTGCCAGAGGAATGCCGTTTCCAGTCTTATTACAACGTGCTAGGGTGCGATTTTGAATAATTATGAGTATACGTTAATGTTTAGTATGAAAGTTAAAAGAGCGGAGCTTGTAATGTAGTTAGGTTTTATGATACTGCAACTGTAGCAACTAGAAATGTTTTAGCAAAATGACTATAATAATTATAGTACACTCTGTACTTCCTTGCGGAATTACTAAGTTTATTACTGTATTGTATAGACGACGATAAAGATAATGTACACTTGTGCATTAAACTCCTTTTTAATAAATAAGGTGCAAATCGTCTACAGAGTGTTGCCTGTAATACGAGCAATAAATTAAAACGTAGATTCTACTCCTCAAACAACAAAACTTTTGTTCAACAACTTTATAAAAATATGTATTTTGTAGTTTGCTTCTTTTTCATACAAACTAAATAGTATTATTTGACATTGCTTGTCACCCTACAGACATAATCAATTTCGGAATACATCGCGTGTCCGGAATTTTTTTAAAGTGTCCTAAAAATCAAACCATAACTTATTTTTAAAAGTCGCTGAACAAACGTTGTCTGGTTTGAAGAGTAGAATCTATGTTTTAATTTATTGCTCCTATTACAGGAAACACCCGGTACATGTTTTCGACGTCGACTGTACCGTCAAACGTCAACTTTACCTACTGTGGTAATTTTACCATATTCTCATTGAGTTATAATATAATAGAGGCGCAGACACAAACAAGATTTTCCGAAAATATAGCACAAAAAAATGTGTAGCCGGCCAGTGCGAATTATTTAACATCGTTAAGGTTGTATTACAAATTAGAAGAAAGATATGATAAAATGTCACCTGTAATTCATCTGGCGTTCAAAAATCACATGGCACATAAGAGCAATGGAGTCGCTCTTGGATCAATTACTTTATTATGTATACTTAATTGTGACCCCCTAACCTTTTTTATTCTTTTTGGGGTTCTGTAGACAACTAGGGACATAGTTCCAACAGGTTGAGTTTTAAACCGTTTTTGGTGTATTGTGTATTGTGACGGGCCGGCAAATACGGAACCCAACATTGAGGAGGGCCCGACATGCTCTCGGACGGATTTTCTACCTAAGTTTGTGAGGCGAATGTTAAAAGTTGTAGGCAAACGTCAGGTAGCCAGATCGGTTGCCTGATTCGACTCCAGAATGGAATGAAAACTGCACACGGTCGGTTATGTTTACTTGTTTGCGTTCTGACCTAACGTATTCCTGACGGTGTAAACCGTACGGGCACAATGGGTGGCGGGTGAGGGGGATCCTGCCATTTGACCAAAATATTTTTGACCAAATTTCATTTCCCAACCAAACTTTCCCAACCGCACATTTGTCAACCCAATCTTTCCCATATACTTATTTGTCAATTTAAAGTTTCGACAAATGATCATTTCCCAAATTATTACTCAAGCAACTTTCAATAGACCAACTGATGTTTTGCCAAATGTTTCACTTGGACAAAAAATGTTTCACAATTTTAATTTTGTCAAATAGATGCTTACACAAATGATTTTTATCCAAATAAATGTTTAGACAAAAAATGTTTCCTCAACCCTCATTTTGTCAAATAAATCAGTGGACAAATGAAATATATCCAAAGCATAGCTTAGTAAAATATTGTTTGTTAAATGTTTTAATTGGACAGAAAATATTTACTCAACTTTTATTTTATCAAATAAATTACTGGACAAATGGTTTAAATCCAAAGCAATGTTTAGTCCAATAGCTTACTGGACATGGATTTGACTGCGTATGCATCTGAAATCTGAATAGCGCCATACATGGTTTGATTTGTCCGCCGAGCATATTTACCAGAAAAATCCAGCGTTAAAAACCAGAAAAGTAGGTTAGGCTAGGTTAGACCCGCGACCTCCACGGAAACAAACCTCTGCCAGAAAAGTAGGTTAGGTTAGATAAGAACTGTGACCTCCCATCGAAACGAACTTCTGCCAGAAGAAGTAGGTTAGGTTAGGATAGAACCGCGACCCCACGGAAATGAACTTCTGTAAGAAAAATAGGTTAGGTTAGGTTAGAACTGCGATCCCACGGAAATGAACTTCTGTCAGAAAGTAGGTTAGGTTAGAACTGCGACCCCACGGAAACGAACTTCTATCAGAAAAGTAGGTTAGGTTAGGTTAGAACCGCAAACCCCACGGAAATTAAGTTAGGTTAGAACTGCGACCCCACGGGAACGAACTTTTGTCAGAAAAGTAGGTTAGGTTAGAACCGCGACCCCACGGAAATTAATTTCTGTCATAAATCCTAGTAAACGGTAACATTAACTGTCTTATTATTTGCCATCATTTGTTTGTTGATGCCATAATTTGGGATATGATTATAAATTGAACGAATTTTTGTAAAATGCAAAAACTATACCAAACGGATTTTTGTTTAAAAGACAATTTGCCTGATTACGATTTGGGATAAATTAGTTTGCTGAATGATGATTTGGAATATGAAATTTTGTGAAATAAAAAATTACCAAACGGGTCATTTGCTAAAAAAATATTTGCTGAATGAAACGTTTGCCATGACTTGTTTTGCGTTTCGTATGTTTTGGCAACTAATGCATTCGGTTAATTAAAAATTGGTGAAGTGAAAATTGTCAAAATAAGGAATTGCCGAAAATTTATTTGCATATTGTTGAGTAGCCAAAAAAATGTTTGCGTATTATTTAGTTGGGAAATGATTATTTGGTATTTATGTTTTTGGGAAACATTATTTGGGAAGTGAAAATCTGGCAAATAATTTTTGGTAATACATCAGTAATCCCGGGTGAGGGTTATTGAGTTTTTCGGCCGCCGAGCGAGCAGAAAGGGAAGCAGGCAGTGTTGGGCATTCAGGAATAAAATCATGATTAGAATAAGAATTTGTAAGAATAAAATCGCGTTGATTTTATTCCCGTCAAAATTATTTCAAATAATTCCGTCTGGAATAATTCTTCGGTGAGAAAATTGAATGAAAATAAATCATTCTTATTCAAATAATAAAAATCATGATTTTTTTATTTGAAATAATATTCCATGAATAAGAATTGTAATGTGAGAATCTTTCTTAGTAAAGTCGGTGAAGCGGGTATGTAATATGTAGGTATGAAAGTAGGTAGGTACCTATAGTTTGGATACTTTGGATGGACTTATGAACAGACGCATATTTTTAGTAAAACCGATGGGAATCGGGTTGTATGGAGCCGCCGCTACTGCAAAATAAATTTTTTTAAGTTATGATGATTGGATATATTTTCATGTTTCTAAATTAACTTCGGTGCTTTGTGTCCTTGGTGCTACCGAACTTTTATTACTGAATTATAACATGATATTTTTAAATACTTGTTAAACGGCAAAATAACATGCTCAAAGATCATTTGATTGAAGGGCCGCCAGCCGCAGGTGTTCAGCCAACGTTTCAAAAACAAAAACCACCAGAAAGAAATCCTATTGATTTTGGTTTTATGGTATCTATACTTAAAGTAGAAAATATGCCCGGTAACCGATAAAGACAATACGACACATTCTAGGCGTCTGGGACTTTCTACAAATCTAGTGATAAGGGTATTTGTTATTACAAGGGTTATTTTTTTACCTGTCGTCATTTGCTATCTCATTTACATTTCATAGATGTGAAAGAGATAGCACACTTAAGCTTAAGAAGTTGGTGGTAGTTAGCTGGTAGGTTCGTGGGTATATAAAAATACGTACTTTCATTTGCCTATTGGTAATACACTTATTAGCATCGTACCGCTGTCGGCAGTGTCGGCACTCAAATTTGATATGATATTTGTGAAAGTTCTGAATAATCATGGATGAACTAAGTGGCGAATCAGATACCTATGTTAGTGGACAGTTGTGATGAACAAAATACTACGCCACTGGATATTGCAGTTCCATTCCCATTAACACGAACTCTGAAAGTGCTGCGTCATGGCACCATAATATTGCACAGTCACCAAAAATACTCAAGCATACAAAATTTGAGCCAAATCGAACGTAAAAAAGTGGTAGTAAATCGACTCGCAAGATTGACCTAACGACAACTTCAAACTTCATTCTTATTCTAAATAACATGTTATTCCACTAAAATCTTATTCTAAATAACTCCATTTCTAGAATAATTATTCCGTCATTTATTCTTCATTTGAAATAAAAATTGCATGATTTATTCCATTTCATGTTATTTTAAAATAAAAAGCGCAAGAATTATTCTTATTCCATTTTGTTGGAATAAGAATAAAATTTCTGTTTTTATTCTTATTCTTATTCGAAATGATTTTTGCCCAACACTGGAAGCAGGCATGCGGCCCATGCGGGGGCGAAGTACATGCTCAAGACAAATTTAGAATCAAAAGAAACACAATAGCTCGGTAAACATAGTATTTCATGCTTTCTTTTTAAATCTTTAATTCAAAAATTGACAGATCACACTTTGAAATAATGAAAAAATAATAAACGAAAATATTTACATAATTGCTTTCTTGGGATTAGATATGAGGATATTACGGTATCATTTGAGTATATTTTACAAAAACCGGCTAAAGTTCGTGTCGGACCACGCATAACAGAGAGTTATTTAAAAAAAACACAAGTTATATCACAAGGTCGTATCTGCCTATGTACGTAGTTTTTTGGAGATCACTCAAAAACTCCTTAACCGATAATGTTCAAATAATTTTTTTAGCAATTTCACTAGTGGCGCCTTGTGTTAAAATACACCTTGTGTTAAAATGTTATAAGGATATGTCTCAAAATGTCTGTGGCATACTTACGGAAGGACGGACGGACGGACAGACGGACATGACGAAACTATAAGGGTTCCGTTTTTGCCAATTTAGCCACGGAACCATAAAAAATGATTCAACATTATAAAATATAATATAATAATAAAATTTACTAAATAAGTTTTAATAATTTTCTGAGTTTCGTAATTTAAAAAAAAACAACAACTACTCCACTAGCCTTATGCCTCAATGCTGTCAGTTCGGTTTAAATTTACGAAACCTTTACTTCCTATCGCCGATTGTGCCTATAGTTCGTTGACCTTCATGCTGTAGCATTTAAGCTTAATCCCTAGTCTCACTTACACTGGTAATATTTTAACGAAACGTTTGTTAGTCCTTTGTAAATATACTCGTCGGAACGATCGGGCTTCGCTCGGCTCGGGCTCGGCTCTCTTCGGCAAAATTAGTTGCGTTGCACCGGCTTTTACTGTGCCACATTTGGAGTGCTGATTTCTTATCTAGTATATATAAAATCATTGCATATTCTACTTTTTATGAGTTATTTGTAATTAGTCCTTTTCTTGCAAAAGTAGCATAATGGTAAAGATATCAGAGAAAGTAAAGTTGCCACATTTGACCTACCTAAGTATCTTAATAAGTAGTTTCTTAATAATTTAATCTTAGTCATATCTTCAAACCGTACACAGTTAGCGATCATTTGCCTTCCGTAAACTGCTGCAAAATTGTCCTCGATGCACTTTGCCTGGCTTGACAATTTTAATTCTTATGGGGCCCACTCACTAAGTCGGCCTGACGTTATTGGCCTGTCAGTTGTTCGGAGCTGTCAAATTTTTGTTCTAACTGACAGGCCGATATCGTCAGGCCAGGCGAAGGCTTTTCTCCCACCTCAGGGATAATAAGTCATATAAACTCCTGTTTCGTAAAAACACCATGTTTTTCAAAGCAGCCAAGAAAAGTATAGGCAGTGAAGAAGTTGATGGTCCCAAGATGTGAGGAACTGAGGACTTGACGACCTAGGCGCATCATGACTACTTATATCATATTATGTCAAACAGTTCTTCAGAGGCTTCAGCTTTAGAGCATGCTACATTGTTAGTGTTAGGATTATGACCTAATTAATTAGCTCCAAAACATGAATGTTTGATAGGTAAGCGACGTCAAATGAGGTCACTAGTGCAACGACTCGATTCATAAATAATACAATACATATGTTTTGTCAGGCCAAATGTCCTAACCTCGAGACCCGGACCAATTATACACATCCACAGACCAGTTTACACTGGTTAATTATGATGGTTTCCTGCGATTATGAGCCTGATAAGCTTTGTGAATTTGAACCCAGTTGGGCAACAGATAGCAGATGGTATGGACGTTACAAAATGTCATTACTGTAAGTAGAGTAGCTCGCTTGATAATGACAAGTCCAGTTATGGATATTACTACTAATTACATATATCTACTTTAACTTAAGGGCCTCTACCCACTATTCGTCGCCGATATTATCTCGTATTTCTATCACGTTCGAATGGTCTTTGTATAGATATGTAGTATGGTGAATTTAATAAATAGAATCAAAAACCTTATGGGTATGGGTTGGGTAATAATATGGGTTTTCTTAAACAATTTTTAGACAAAACTAATAGTTTCGTAAATAATAGCTTACAAAAAGTGATTTACGTATTTTCTCGAAATCTCATTATACATTGATCCTAGCAAAAAAGTGTAAAGAACCTTTTTTATAGAAAATTATTTTTGGATTAATTAAGTACAGAATTTTTTTTCGTATAAGCCACCGCTACTGAGTTATTTACGAAAAGCCAAAAAAAGGGACCTTTACACCCCCCTCTCCCCGTTAGCGGCGCCTCTATCCACGAGTACTTTTAGTATGTTGTGTAAGACACCTTTATCTACAACTACACCAAATTTCAGCTATACACGAATTATTTCCCCTATCGAGCAGTTCCTTCAGTGAGCTATCTGTATCATACAATAAACTATACAATAAGGAAATATATCCACTTTGTATCTTAACGATTATGATCTTTACTACATATAGTGCACATAATAATCTCATGCCGGCTTCTACCGAGTTTCTATATCTGTTACTTTATACTGCGGATCGTATCAAAGTTACCCAGCATACTTTTATATGGGCCATCAAAGCATATAGCCAATTTCTTTTATTAACCAAATATCAACTCTATTTATTGGATAATAAGGTCAGTTTCGGACTTTCCGAGTCCTTTATTACTCGAGACAGTATTGAATTTCTTTGCAACAATGTAAGTAGATACCATTTGATACAGATAAAGGCCTGACATGCTCACTGCATCCACTTCTTTATACAAGGCCTTTTGCAAGCACTTGACTGTCGCGTTTCGAACAAAGCCCGCCTTGGAAAGCGTCCAACTTAGTCAAAACTAACCAAAAAGTAGTATCTCCGTAAGAGAGTCAAAGGCACTTACGCCGTTTTGGATTTAAGCGGCAGTGTATACGGAAAGGTTACTGACCTATCCACGAGACTCTCCAGTGACAGTTCAGTGAAGGAGATTCTTATTCGTCATACATTGCCTGCGCTATACGAGTCTGCGTTAAGTGTGAGTGAAGTCTCGCCGCAATGGAAGTAGACCATTGCGAGTTGGTAGAAACTAGTGGAGTTTCATAATAAAAGCAGCATCCGACAGGCTTCAAAAAACATGAGGGTGGGGGGAAGGGGTAGGGGGGTACAATCGATAGTTGCAACCATCACTCATCGTTTGTGTCATAAAAATTTAAGGAGTTTCGAGGGCTCGTTAGGGATGTTGAAGTTTTTCGGCACAGGGGCGGGCGGGGTGGGGGTGCCGAGGG
This sequence comes from Pammene fasciana, assembly GCA_911728535.1. Lineage (NCBI taxonomy): Eukaryota > Metazoa > Arthropoda > Insecta > Lepidoptera > Tortricidae > Pammene > Pammene fasciana. The sequence continues at coordinate 17,826,517 of OU452289.1, read as the reverse complement.
GGTGGGAAGAGTCTGGGGGGTGGATGTTACCCGACATGAATTTTTTAAGTATAAAGTGAGAAAGTATTTATAGTGAAGTTTTAATGTTTGTTACGCAAACACTTCTGAAATATGTGTTATTTGAAGTTTATTTATTCTCCTACGATCGCCATTTATCAGGTAATACATTGTAACAGTCCAGGTACTAAGGCGATTATCACACTGGCGACGGATCCGCATGCGGCGCCGGTGTGATAATCGCCTAAGAGCTAACGGACCATGCCTAATTTCACATAATGAGTTTGTAATCGCCTGCAAAAGCTTGCATCTAAATTATTTCGCACAAATCGCACGTTAATGCCAACTATAGGGTTCAAAGGTGCACTAGATACAGCCATGTTTTAACAACTTAAGAGTCGCCATGACGCTCACGTGAACTCGCGTCCCTATACAAACGTAGTTCAGCTCTCATTTTAAAACGACATGCTTTAGAACCACGAAATTTGGCATGGGCATTCTAGCAGTACATATCTATGTCGGTAATTCGTTTTGGTTGCTAAAAATTGTAATACAAAGAAAATATAGCAAAAATAAGTTTTGTATGTAAATCTGTATCTGGCTATATTTTCTTTGTATTACAATTTTTTGCAACGAAATTGCATTACCGACATAGATCTGTACTACAAGAATGCCCATGCCAAATTTCGCGGTTCTAAAGCATGTTGCTTTAAAATGAGAGCTAAACTGCGTTTGTATGGGAACGCGAGCGTCCTGGCGACTCTTAACATAATTTCTCTGCCTAGGTAGGTATACATTTGTAAGGTGCATGCTTAAATATCTATGTAAACCGAAACGTAAGTAATGAGTGAAAGAGATAGTATGCGTGGTTACACTAAAGAAAGAGAGAGATGAATGAATGATTACTTCACTAAAAAGCGATTGGTAAATACGAATACTTATAACAATAGCAACGATATTTCGTCCATAAGAAAACTTAGGTATTGGTACGAGCCGGGATTCGAATCTGAGATTTAATTGAAAACGGTTTTATAGTATACACGTTAACCTTTCCTTACTAAATCCTTTTACGTGGACTCACGTATGTAGCACATAGACATGAAGCCTTACATTAAACCATTGGAATCCCCTAGAAAAGTTAGTGAAACCTGAGGAATGCTATAGTTCTCCTTACAACCTATTGCCCTAATTTCATTGTATTTTTGAAAGGTCAGCATGCGACATTCACATTTCTTACTCACCAATAATTACGGTTACGCTACAGTAATACCTAGTTCTGAATGAAAGAATCAGGAATTTTCCGTTTTTAGCCATATAGAATCACCAATTAAGTAGGTATGAATAGTTCTCAGCTACAAATATGTCATTAATTCATTATCGGCTTGCCATATCCTATTTATTTGGTGTCTTCTTCCATACCTATACCTTCCTCTTCATGTCGTTTCACCATTTCAGACAGTTCATCTTTTCCATGGTTTGTCTCACCGTCTTCTGTAATTTAAAACAAAAAAGGATCACGTTGTTACATTGCCCAATCAACTATATATTTAACTAAGGGCCTCCACCCACTATCAGTCCTTCGAACGACATCGGTCTGTCAGTTGTTCGGAGCTGTAAAATTTTTGTTCTAACTCACAGACTGATATCGACCGACGGACTGATAGTGGGTGGGGGCCCTAAGACAGACTTTTTCAATTTATTAATAGTTGAAACCTTTTGAAACTCGAGGTTAAGGTTAGATAAACTCAACCAACCCAAGCCTAAACTAGTCATCCAGATCTCGACTATAAATAAACCATTCCACATGCACCGCCGAAACCCTAAAACTGTCACTGCCACGATAGCACGTATCAGCAGAGATGGCTCTCCGAGAGATAACAGCTGACTATACCACGCAACTACTCATACACTTTACTTTCAACCTTATCACTATAAGTTAAAGTACAGAATTCACTGGCATACTAATGAAACAAGGGAACGGCTGTGGGCTACAAATGAAAATGAACCTTATTTCGATCACCTACTTCGAGTGTAATTCCGATTGTGTGCGCTTGTTACAACTTCGTGCGGGGTTGTTATACCTATATTGTATTGACGCGAGCATTTGCCGCTGTGAATGAGGTGATATTTCATTTTGTACAAGAGTTGTAAGAACTGAGTTCTTATCTCCAACAACCACTCATCTCTTCTCATTGCCCTTTCTCTCATTTCACCTCTAAGCGAAATATTTTTTCAGACACTAGTCTCATAGAAGAATTAAGTTCCTTGGAGGTCTTCTTACATTGGTCACTGCCTGGTGCTTTGTAGATGGGTAGTGAGAATGCTGCCAGATAACATCACAGCTCGACTAGATACGGTCGAGAGTTTCAGACTGTGACAGACAGATAAACATGTAGCAATAGAAGCCAGCACAGCGGAGCAAGCCAAAGTTATTGCTCTGTACAAATAGTTTCAAACAAAAGTACGAGAGTCAAAGTTTTTAAGTAATTTGAAGTTTTGTAAACACGTGGCACCTACTGATATAGACTGTAAGCTTGTTTGCCACCCCATAAATAGCCTCGTTCGATAATGAAATAAGCGAACTATACTCCATATCAGCTATAAAAAAAGTTTTATTTGAACAGAATGAGTTGCGACAGTGGCTATCTGCTGTTGATTACGTTTCAATGTTTACAGTCTACAGACGGAAAATAAACAGAGGCAAAAGTACCTAACTACTAGACAGCAGACGAAATTGGGACCGATATGTTTCGAACCGAATAACTTAAATATCGAATCGGTGCTTATAGTGGTGTACGGTGTAATTGTCCCGTGTGTGTTGTAAGTTGTAAGGTATGTGTGTGTTAAAAGGCCGAATATCGAATTTCGAATCTAATATATTTCATGTTGTCGTTGTTCTCGACCAAAGCGTTCGGCAAAACTTGATGTACTATTACTTGTATGAAAGTTTGACAAAGTATCCCGTTTTCATTGCCGTTGATTGACATTGCCTTGAGTTCCCCGTGTAACAAACCCAGAAGACAATTAATAACATAATACGAAGCTGCGTAAATCGTACAGCAGTGTCTTACATATAATATATATCCTTATCCGTAACCCTACAGACGCGGCCGATTTATTACAAAATGAATAATGTAGGCTCCGTGCCCGCATGCTGAATCTCTTCACGATTTATATGTTGACACGATAAACACTGCTAAAATCTAAAATGTCAATAGGTATACGGAAGCGATTTATAAAGACATATGTATGGTCCATTGCCTTATACGGCTGTGAAACATGGAAAATGACGCAAAAAGAAGTGGAATACTTGGAAGCATTCGAGATGTGGTGCTGGCGAAGGATGTTAGGAATAAGTTGGACAGAACGAGTAACAAACGAAGCCGTACTAAATATAATAAATGAGAGGAGAAACCTGATGAGCACAATTAAAAACAAAAGAGGAAAAATGCTCGGGCACCTGCTACGGCACGACGATTTCATTAGAAACATATTAGAAGGGAAGATAAACGGAAAGAGAGGGAGAGGAAGACCAAGGAAAAGTTATATGAACCAGATAAAGGAACATGTAAATGTCGTGTCGTACCAGGACATCAAGGAGTTGGCCTCGGACCGACAAAGATGGAGACTACTACATCAAGCTACACCGACAAGCGCCCAGCTCTTAAGATAATGATGATGACGATAAACTTACCTCGTGGCAATACAATGTATGTTTATCTGGGAACAGAGTAACATTCTCAATACGGGCATGTTATGGGGATGAAAGTCATGTTACGATGTTTAGGGATGTAGAAAAATAGGCAAACTTAGGAAAAGGTGGATGGATTGTGTGATAGATGATTAAGATGATATAAAAAGAAAGGAGGTGAGTGAGGAGATGACGGGTTACAGAGATGCACGATCCCAAGTAAATGGGACAAAGGCAAGCGAATGATGATGAGAGTAACATTCTCAGTAAGTTAGATATGTGCTTGAAAGCTTGGGGATTCCTAGGAATCAAAGAGAACTTATTCTAGTTTTTGGATTACACATGTTCGCTTTTATAACATTCCCTATATAATAATCAACGATTGTTGAAACAAACAATCCATCTGCATTTTTATTCATAACATTTACAACATTAATTTCTGGATTAAAGTATTTTATGGCCATTCCAGGTTATAACCTGGATAGGATAGTAGTAGGATATAATGTCCGACCTGCGTGTCAAAATTCATCTTAATCCCATCTTTTTTACGTGATCGAAGAACTAACAACCAAATATCCAAACATTTATATTAATAGGATTTACATCAAAGGAATTATATGAGTCAAACAGTAATAACAAAAATACAACATTATTTATATCAACGCAAGAAAAGCAATAACATCCAATGAAAACTATGTTTCAAACCAATACAAAACAACACTCGAACGGAAACGGGATGTAAACAAAACTAATGTTGCACAAATAGCGAAACTTGGTTATTCCATTGTTATTGTAGATCGCAAAACAACTGGAGATTTATATCTAACTTAGATTTTATACGAGTTTTACCGATCTGAGAAAGTTTTACTGCGCAACATTTTAGACGCTGATATTAAGTTGACTTGCAACTCTGATTCAAGATTTTATATTTTGTTTGTATTTTAACAATAAAAAATGTGATAATTTTAACAAGACAGACAAAGGTTTCTTTTAAGTTGTTTTATCACTATTCTGTTGGCTGTTGTTAATGATTATGCAAGATTGAAATCATCCAATCAAACGTTTCAGTGTTTGCTCTCATACTCGTAATTATGCGACCTCGTCTACTAGAAGAAGTCAAAATTAAACCCTATTTTCAACCCTTTAGTTAGCGGTTGAATTGCTCTGTAATTTAGAAAATGTAAAAATCATCCATGTTTCCATATTGTACGGTCACCAACTTTAATTGTTGAGCCATTTAGGCTTTTTTAAATTCGAGATTTCATAAGAGTACGTATTAAATAAAAGAAAATATATGGAAGAATTTATTGAAATAAATATGGTTCAATCAATGGTTCAATTAAAAGTTCAACTAAAACTAACATAAATCTAAATAGTTAATTCTAAAAATAAAACTAAACTAAAACTAAAATAACACATAATTATAAAACATAAAAGACTTAAAAATCTGTACATATTTACGGGTAAAAAACTGGCTCAAGTTCGGAGCCCGACGGGAGGGTGCCCAGAAGGCTGGCGGAGTTGCCACGCTGAATGGCGATTCCTATGCGCTGGGCAAGGAAAGCGCCAGCCCTCTGGTCACCCGTAGCATCTTTGCGGCGTTTCCCCAGTAAATATATAGAATATAAAAGAAAATATGTAGCGTAACCCGATAAATCCGTGAATGTACCTTCATCGGTTTACGCTGCGCGTTCTGTCAGTCTCTATGCGACTATATTAATATCTTTCGATATCTATGACTCTGTATACTTGCATTTAACATCCTAAACTTCCGACGTTCAACACAAGTATAGCTCTATGCCATGTTATCTACATTACATCCACTTCCTCCCACTATCGGGGTCCCGCAGGGGTCGATGTTCGGGCCTAATGTATTCCTGCCAACTTGAATTTCTATTCGGTATTAAAATTCATCAGTTTTTACAGGAAGTCATACATTCATAAGTTGTTTACGAGAGGACAATCTGATCCTTGTTATATTTTTAAGATACGTTCTAAAAACAAGGATAATACTGAAAATTAATGCTTCTTATAAAATCGATCAAATTGGAACCTGGTTTAAATGTATTATAATATGCCTAAATTAAGGAACAACTTTCTGACATGGGTTTCAGTTTAGGAACGAAAAATAATTGGTATACAAGGGCGAAAAAAATGTAAAAAGCATGCTTCCCCATGGCACAAAATAATTGAACAAAAACGCGTCAAAATTGCCAGCGTTCGTTTTTTAAGTTCAAATTGTTCAAAATCATGAAGCCCCAACCAAGCTAAAAAGCTATATGTCAGTGGCACTAAAATGAAGATACGACTTTTTGTAATAACTCAACAGTGCGTGACTATAATGACGTTATATTACGTCACATCCTTCAAAGACTGTGACTTTTTATTACGGCGCACACTATTATAAACCTATTTATAACAACACAAGGTTTAATATGGGATGTGACGGTGTGGAGATACGTAGTTTCGGAGTTGGGTGCGCCGGCGCACGTCAGCTGCACTCGGTTGAAGCTCCATTTGGGCTCATTACGCACGCTCGCCGACAAAAGCGTAATCTGCGTAGGGTTGTCACGACTTGACATGTTTAATTTGATCTGTCATTTACATGGGCGTTTGAAGAACTGCCCTAGTTCATTCAAACAAGGTCTAATAATGAAAAACGTGCAATGCTGTGCGCAGATGGCGCTAAAACCCATCTGTTTGGATATGTCAAATCAATACACCTTAGACAAAAAAGTCTAAAGACTTTTGTTTGGTTCTAAAACAACCACAGTTTGAACCAAATGGTGGTGGGTTTTTAGGTTTTTACCTCGCTCGTACGATTAGCCAACGACTGGTCGCCGTGTTTGACTGCCTCTACTTTTAATCTGTTTAATGTACACACTGTACTGTTCTATTTTATTGAAATGTGCTATAAATAATATTTGTATTATTATAAACTTGTATAGTAGTGTGACTACTTAAAATAAACAAATCAAAATATTCATTAAAAAAATAATTTGATTTGTTCTTTCAGTAATATTTGTATTATATTGTAAATTAAGTATATACTTGTATATTTTATTTGGTATTCCGTGACAACCCTACCCGAGCATGAATGCACAAATGGGCGCGACAGGCTGCACGCTGCACCGCACCAAATGACCGCCAGACTGCAGGCCTGAAGAAACGCATCAAAGGCAACCACGATCACGTCATCGTCATTTAAAGACAAAAAAACCGACCAAGTGCGAGTCGGACTCGCGCACGAAGGGTTCCGTACCATTATCAATAAAGACGGCAAGAAAATCAAGTCTGTTGTATGGGAGCCCCCTTACATTTTAATTTTTTTTTTGTATTTGTTGTTATAGCGGCAATAAAAATACATCATCTGTGAAAATGTCAGCTGTCTAACTATCACGGTTCATGATATACAGCCTGGTGACAGACGGACAGCGAGTCTGTGCGAGAAAGCTGTCTGCGCGAGCGTCACCTGTGACCTCACTCAAACCGCAATATTTTGCCCAGTTCTCTGTAGAGCCCGCATGCACCCTTGCCCCACGGACCAAGCGTCTCTCGATATAAATGTTATTTCAAACTAAGTAGATAAGTATAACGTCAGCTTACCTTTTAAAGAGCACATGCAATGGTAAACCGACAACGTTTTCAAACGTGCCTATGAATTATGTATCTGACAGTCAGATCCCAATCTCATTCAAACATCGTGCACGTATATATGACTATATATTTACTAGTTCATGACATACGAGACCTGCGAGTGATATTTAAACGACCAAATACATTAGAAATCGTTACCCATTATACACCTATTCAATATACCGGGTGTACAATCCAAATGGGTCAGTATGGAGAAGTCGGAAACTATGAGAGATAGCGAGATCTGGGGCCCGTTTCTCGAAAGCTTGTAACTTGTAATACAAGCGGATCTCACTTTTCGACATCTTTTGCTAGAAAGGGACTTCCGCTTGTATTACAAGTTACAAGCTTTTGAGAAATGGGCCTCTGTTCTTAGGAACCATGACGTCGATTTTAGATTTAATAATAATTACATTCAAACTTTTTTATTAACTCTCATACATAACCGGGAATCGAACCTGGTCAAAATCAATGTGTATAAATTCTGCAAGTCGCAAGAAGCACAAAACTAATGGAATCTTGTTTAAATAATTGAAAGAAAAACCCACCAATAAGATAATTATTTTATTTCAGTAAATGTTCAAAACGGTAGCCATTTGACTTGCAGAATTTATACACATTGATTTTGACCAGGTTCGATTCCCGGTTATGTATGAGAGTTAATAAAAAAGTTTGAATGTAATTATTATTAAATCTAAAATCGGTGACATGGTTCCTAAGAACTGGAGTTCAGTTTTTGAATCTCACCGGTGCCTTTTTTTGTATGCAGCCGATGACTATTTAGTACGAAATAAGTCACCCGGTGAGATTCAAAAATCGAACTCCAGATCTCGCTATCTCTCATAGTTTCCGACTTCTCCATACTGACCCATTTGGATTGTACACCCGGTATACGTACAATACTTCTACTATACCTTTCCGGAGTCGTAACAAAATTGTATTCAAATTGTTATAACCGCTTCTGATAAACGAGCAGATATGCAATAATCGTATAAATGATAAAATAAATGACCTACAGAAAGGTTGTATGCCGACATTTAGCTTAAATTGGTATTTTTAATGCCACAAAAAGTTATAAGCATAGTAAAAATGTTAAAACTGTGAGATAAAGTAACCTTTCGATAACTTGTATACACAATTGATTACATTAATTAATTTCATTACGAATACTATTGTGTATAGTTTTTATTAACATGTTTGAAAAATTGTTAAAAAATAGTTTGAGTTCAAGTTTAAGAAATCTCTAAGTTCGTATTAATCAGATTATTTTTATTAACTTAGGCGGTCATTTCGTACAGAAGCGATTTCTTACAGACAACCTTTGGTTATATTTATTATTTATCAAGGTCGAAAACTCGTATTTCCTTGGTACTTAATAAAGTTAGTATTTACATATTTTTGTCTCAAAGTGCGGACCCAAACCGTTACGTAGGTACAATACGTACCTACTGACTGCATTTGGCGAGTTGTTCAGCCCAAATGGTTGTCCTCGAATTTAGCACTGGTTGTGAAATGCTATGGGGCTTAAAGTGCAGGTAATTTTTAACCCGACCACTTAAAGCACAGCTCTTTCCTTTGCCGTAGTCGGTTAAAAATAAACGCTTTCACTTGAAAACGTTCGTATGTTCCCCGCTCAACTGCATTACTGCTATTAGTTATACTTAAACCTATAAATTGAGCAAATCTCCGTCCAGCACGATTCAAAGGAATCATCCCCAAGCGTGAAAAATGACTACCAATTTCAACCTTACAGCTGAGAAAATAAGGCTCAAATAACACGCTACTCGCATGCATGCCTAATAGTTCTGAATACCGTGATGCTACGTGCTTTGCGTTGTAGTAATTTATTTGTATCCCATCCTACTCTCGCTTACGGATAAGAAACGTGAAAGAACAGGAAAGTAAGCTGCCGTGTGGGAATGCAGTCGGGTAGGCCAAATAAAGAAGAACATTGTAGCTAAAGAGCAAAGAAATCTTGTGATAAGACCATCGTGACCGAAGGATTCGAGGAATATAATTTAAAAGTTAACGACTTTGAAAATGGCCCCGGGAGCCGAGAAATGCCTATTTGGAAAATTAAGACACGTTAAACGCCTAATTTGCGATAAAATACTTAGCGAGAAAAACAAAAGTGAATGCATGTGTAGCATTTAGCGAGTTCATTGACGTTACATTGTATATTCCGTTGGACCTTTTAAATGGTTTCAGAAAGTGGGTTTTTTATTACTATCTCATCTTCTTTCTTTACTTACATTGGTGAAGAAAGGTAAAAGGTACATACTACTAAATCGTACGTAAACATAATACTATGTAAATCCCTATACATATCTACATATGTATATACAATCACCAGCAGAAGTCGATAACCGGGAAGATAAACCAAACACTTAATAGTAAATTTCGATATTAGTGCGGAAAGTATGTCATTACTTCACTTCACTTCACTTCACGTATCGAACGACGTTTTTTAATACAGTTTCGAAAAAATTATAAAATTGTCAATTATTCACTTTGAGGTTACTTTAGTACATGTATCCGAACGCTCCGCGCGGTGCGGTGCGGCGCTGTGATTGGCTGTCTGTCACTGTCATTAGCTGTGATTGGCTGGAAAAGTAAAAAGCACTAGTGCGCGATATCAAACTTTCCGCACGCTAAACCACTACAAGACAAGCACTTTTTTGAGCAACTGTATTAAAAAGGATATTTAAACACCTCACATACTAAACTGACTGCTAAAGCTGCTACCGTACGATAGGTACCTAAGTCACTTGTAAAGGTTACTCTAGTTACCAGCCGTCACCCTCATTACCTAGGCGATGAGGTCAATAAAAAGTGAATCGTTATGGGGTTCACTTCCTCAATTTAATAAAATGTTGTATCGTTTGGTTGGCATTGGCCCTTTTTAGGGTCCCGTAGCCAAAATGGCAAAAACGGAACCCTTATAGTTTCGCCATGTCCGTCCGTCCGTCCGTCCGTCCGTCCGCGGTCTAGCTCAGTGACCGTTAGCACTAAAAAGCTGAAATTTGGTTTGAATATGTGCATTAACCAAGCCGACAAAACGGTAGAATAAAAACGCGAAAAATATATTTTGTTAGTGTACCTCCCGTACACGTGAAGTGGGGGGCGAATTTTTTTTTCGTTCCAACCAAGTTGTGTGGGGTATCGTTGGGTAGGTCTTTTAAAAATAATTAGGGTCTTCTAAAACAGTTTTTGGATAAAACTAATACTCTCGGAAATAATAGCTCCGAAAGTTTAAAACAGGGCGTCCCCCCCATCTAACTTTTGAATCGTGGGTCCTAAAATTTTGAAAAAATTCATGAAACTGAGGCCTAATGAGTACCTTCAATGAAAACTATATTGAAATAAATCGGTTGAGCCGTTTTTGAGTTATCATTCAATAACCCATAGTGAAAGGACGTAAGTAAAAATGACGTGAGCGCCGCCAAATTTCCCGTAAGAACCTTTTGAATGAATGGTCTCCGTTTACGGAACCCTACACTGAGCATGGCCCGACATGCTCTTGGCCGGTTTTTAATATGTAATTGTTATAATACCATTTAAAAAATAGGCCCAAATCTGGGTCGTGTTTACTTCCCTTACAATACATACAACCCTCAGATTTAGCCTATGAAAACCAACTTGCAACTCTGAAGACATCCTATCCAAAAACGCTAAAATGGTACAAAAAACATCACACGAAACGAAACCCGAGCTCTGTATTTATTCTGACGGCACGTTAGCTTAAAAAAACAAACGCTTTTAGAATAAGAATCGGTTTGGACTAATGTATGATAATGCTGCAACCTTATTCCGAAAGTGCCCGAGTAATATTCCAATCGTCCTAGGATAAGCGAGTCGACGCTTAGGCGAGACTGACTGTACAAGAGAAAAGCTATTGCATAAGCATAGGATACTAACTTAGCTACATAGATGGAGTACCGTACAATTAAGTACATCATGCATACATAGAAATAAAAACAAGCTTGCTATCAGACGATGTCGTGTCCGCAAAGCATATAAGTCATTTTTTGGCCAGGGTATTCATATTTATAACAAGTTACCCGTCGATGTTTTGAATCTATCATTTCCCGCTCTTAAGAAATACTTGAAAAAACTTTAATGTCAAAGGGTTATTACAGGGTCGAGGACTATATGACAGACATATATGCATGGCCCAAACCAGAATCTATAAAATCATCTAACATTTAGAGGACACAGTTCAAGTAAGAAAGAATATCAAACGTATTGCGAAGCAGTCAGATTTGGATTTTATTTTTATTTTTCATTTTAATTACACAATAGGCAGTTACATGTCTGTCTCTCAAGCTGTTTTGATATGCCTTCTTGAAGAACTACGCATTATTGTATATAGTATCTTTAATGTATTTGTAGTACTGTTTTGAAAAAATAAGTCCCGCCGAGTTTCTTGCCGGTAATAAGTAGTACTTCTCGGGTCAGAGGTGTAGGGTTAGAACCGGTGGTAGTTTCTTTTCTCTCTGACGTTCATAAGTGCATTGTAATGTGCCTAAATTGAAGAATAAATATCTTTTATCTTTTTATCTTTTTTATCATCAAACTGATTGGAAGTCACATCATAACTCGTTGGCGCTTCCAATAGTTATTTGTTATACAAGTGGTGAAAGTTGTATTTTACGTGCGAGTGTTATTTGAAACACGAGCTAGCGAAAGGATTCTATTATTGACCACGAGCGAAGCGAGTGGTTCAAAAATAGAATCCTGAGCGTAGCGAGTGCTTTAATACACGAGACGTAAAATAACTTTCACACGTGTATAACACAAAACTTTTCACCTCACTACAGCGAGGAAAATAAGAAAAAGGGTGCATTTCGCTCGGTTTCCCGTAATTCCTCAGGTGTTTAATACTTCTTCATCACTCGAATCACTAATTTTTAACAAAACAATCTAGAAAAACATGCGAATATTTAACGTTGATATGATGGATGAATTGAAATGAAAAGTTTTGACGTAAAAGGTTTTATTAAATGTCAGATGCGTTTTGTTCGTACGTAGACTTATTCGGCTGTCAGAACAATTTATCCGTTTTTACAAAAAGAATGAAGATTAATGTTGAATGCTGATATTTATGAATTAAAATAAAGTTGTAAGACTGTATTAAGTGTTTTTACTCGATGCAATTCATTAATTGCGATGTTAAAAATTCTGCACTTTTAACGTTTTACGTTTTGTTAGCTGTCAAATGTCACTTAAGCCACTTGTCACTTATGTCAAAACTCTTTCACCACATGTGGATAAAAAGCGATTTTCACAATAGATATTAAACAAACAAAAAGGGCTTTCCGAGCTAGTGAGGTGAAAACGAATTTGACAATGGGTTGTGCTCTGAAGAACTGTTTGACATGATGCCCTCGGCGGTTTTTTACCACCGCTCGCTGTCGGCGGGCCGTATGCCCTTTGCCATCATCGTGAAATCGTGATATATAACAAAAATTGTCCTACCTATTATGTGTTCATCCTCGCACGTAGATAATTCTTTAAAGATTTGAATTCTCAGAACTTTGGTGCGACGACGAGCGAAGCGAGCATGAGTGTGTTTGTTTCAACTGTAATTAAAACCAGCCATGTGACATTATAAAATAACACGGTTACACTCACGGCACTTTATTCACGTCTCGCGACATGTTTCGGAGAGCCTAGGTCTCCATCTTCAAGCACTAGGAGTGCTACTTGAACCGGCCCGTCGCGCACTGCTGCACGGCGCGTTTTATAATGTTAATATGTCTCACGAAAGTTTAAATTTAATACCGGCTTTGTGGATAGATAGAACCCTCTTTGCTCCATAAAATATCTCATGATTCCTGGATGAGCCCTGTCTGTTTTCGACCAGCGACTGTGTCCGACGCAGCAAACCGCGACGCGCCGACCGCAAAATTACGACGCTTTCAGCCGTCCACATATCATGTGGTAAGTTGGTAATGCCGTAAATTTCGCTGTACGTCCACGCCTTACATATGTTTATACTATGCACCTTACTCCTTTGTAATAAGGTGTAAAAGTGTAAGCATATCTTTGACGTCGACCTTCAAGCGACGATGTTTCGTTCACACACCCAGCCACGAAGGGCTTGGGTGATAGATAAATAAGTAAGCTTCCTTTTTCTCTATATCTTGGATAAACCTATATACTTCGCCTTAACAGGAAAATGGTAAAAATCGCAATCTTTTAAAACACGAATCACTTTCTAAACATAAGTATACCTGCCTATCAAGGATTGTATAAGGCTGCGTTTCCACCCGAGATGAGCGAGGATGTGTTTTTGGAAACCAATGGAACCACTTCATTTGTTTATCCTCGTACAGCGCAGCTCTAGGGTTAGTTCTTAACAAACACATCCCTCGCAACGCATCCTCACTCATCTCTGGTGGAAACGCAACCTAAATAGTACATAGTACGAGTATACACTGCCATGCTAAGCTGAAAAATCCTATCTCAATATTAAAACCATTTGAAAACGGAATTCTGTGCTGTAAAGTTTTGGGTATACATTTGCGTTTAACTTTTTTTGAGATAGGGTTTTTCAGCCTAGCAGGGCAGTACAGTAGTAACAAGCGAGATGTTCAAAATAATCTTGATACGCTGTTTTCTTGAGAATATAAATGCTTAATCATGTTAAATTCATTTTAAACAGTTCGCTCGTTTAGTTACGATGTCTGTTGAGAACTGGACATACGCACGGGAGGAGACGTGCGGGGAGCGGGCAGAACGCGACGTCACCGCGGCGGGCCGCGGGCGACCCGCGTACGACACTCGGCTTTACCCACTCCGTCGGCAACGGACGACACCGAAAATTAGCTTTTTTATAATTGTTTGGCCGGGATTCCCATTGTAATTGAGGCGGTATAAACCAGCCTATTTTGATACAGTCCTCTTTAATTTATCGTCCCTGTAGGACCCTAACAATGTTGATTGTTTTTAAATTACCGACATCGCAAAAAGGCTGCGTTTCCACCAGAGATGAGCAAGGATGTGTTGCGAGGAATGTGTTTGTTAAGAACCAATCCTAAGCTGTTGTGCAGGGATAGTTAATGAAGTAATTTTACTGATTTTCAACAAAAACATTGGATCTCATCTCTGGTGGAAACGCAGCGAAACGTCTCGTCTGCTCGTCTCTTTCCATGCTTGGCGGCGTCTCTAACACTGTATGGTAATTCACAAGACTTTACATGGATAAAATAAAAGTTTACTGTTTCCATTTAAATACCGTAAAAAGTTGATCCGCACTCGATGTTCAAATTCTGATTTTCTCGATCTCGATACGAGAGTTTGCTTGCGTACTTTGTTATATCAAATCCATTTACTGTAAGCAAAAAAGGTGTAACGGAATATCATACTCTTGTATAGTTCCAAAGGAAAAGACAATGCACCATCGAATTAGAGCATAATTAATTACTAATAAGTAATTATGATTTGTGACTTGTGTACCTTACAATGGCTTACTTATAGGTGACACTGTACAGTCAGCATCATTATATATCGCATCAGCTAGAGTAGCCATAGTTCGTCACACCATACAAAATACATGGTGTGACGAACTATTTGATCACTGAGCTTTGGCTGTTACAATATATTTGACGCTGACTGTACAATGACACCTATAAGTAAGCCAAATGTACAAATGTTGCTTGTTTATGGTATACAGGATGTTTCCTGTAATACGAGCAATAAATAAAAATGTAGATTCTACTCCTCAAAGAACAAAATTTTTGTTCAACAACTTTTCAAAAATATGTATTTTTATTAGATTTATCAAGAATTAAATGAATTATTTAATTTAGGAACATACAATGACTACCAACAACAAACTTAGATATAAAAATAAAACTAAATAAACTAACTAAAATAAACTTAAATATAAACTTACAATAAACTTATATATAAAACTAAAATAAACATATATATAAAACTAAAATAAACTTATATATAAAACTAAAATAAACTTACAGATAATATATGCTCCCTAGGTCGCCTTCGTGAGTCATGGTACCCAGAAGGCTGGCAGCGTTGCCTCTTTGGATGGCCAGGCTTATCCTCTGACCAAAAAAGCTGCCAGCCCTCTGGTTGCCTGAGACATCCACGAGGCGCCTGGAGATCTCTTTGAAGAGATTTTATTAGATTATCTTTATTAGATTGCCTCTTTTTCATACAAACTAAATAGTATTTTCTATGTACGTTAAAATCCGTCTATTTGACATTGCATGTCAAGTTGTCACCCTACAAACATAACCAATTTAGAAATACATTGCGTGTTTAGGAAAACTTTAAAGTGTCCTAAAAATAAAACAATAGGTTATTTTTAAAAGTCGCTGAACCAACGTTGCCTTGTTTGAGCAGTAGAATCTGCGTTTTCGTTTATTGCTCCTATTACAGGAAACACCCGTATATTGTATTGTAACGTTAAAACTACTTCAATGTCACTCAATTTCGATGAATGAGAAATCAATCTGTTTGGAAGTTAACAGTACATTCAGCATCAATAGTATCTTCTTACACGAAGCCCGTCAAAACATGTGACACGTTCTTATTTGTAGAGCCATAGGAGCGTGTCACATATTTTTGCGGCCTTCGTGTAGGAAGATACTATTGATGCTGACTGTACCTGCTCATTATTGGCATAAAGTAATCTCGAACCCTATTTAGTATTAAGTACTGTGTTAGGTCTATCAAAAAGCGTTGGTAGCCTTGCGGTGAGACGTCCGACTTTCAATCCGGAGGTCTCGGGTTCAAACCCCGGCTCGTACCACTGAGTTTTTCGGAACTTATGTACGGAATATCATTTGATATTTACCAGTCGCTTTTCGATGAAGGAAAAACATCGTAAGGAAACCGGACCTAATCCCAAAAAGGCATAGTTTCCCCTCTGGGTTGTAAGGTCAGATGGCAGTCGCTTTCGTAAAAACTAGTGTCTACGCCAATTTATGGGATTAGGTTGTCAAGCGGACCCCAAGCCGGGATAAACGCTAGGAGGAAGAAGACTGTGTTAGGTCTATCACAGTATTCACAATGTCACGGTATAACACAGTGGCCGGGAAACAGTCAACCAAATTGGACGCCTTTCCGGCCTTAATTTTGCAAATCGGCTTTGACCCACTTTTTACTATTCAATTGACGTCAGAAGCCACACGTGGTTGGAATATTTGGAATACATCTATTTTGCATTAAAATGCTTTAATTATACAATACGACACAATATTACCCAGCCTATGCATATACTTACTGATTTTGACCTATAAATATTTAATTATTTATCGTATGGCTACATCTCACTGGATATATCTATATCCAAGAAGATGCTTATCTAGGCATTTCTTCTCCCTAGATAGTAGTAGTGGGAAATCAGATAATTAAAAAAATCCAGTGAGTGCTGCGAGGTCCAAATGGGACAGTGTAGCTGCCAAGTTTGTTATTCTTTTATTTCATGTTCAAGTGGTATATATCGGTCATTTGCCGGTAATCTCTGTACAGCTTTATATCTCGGTTTGCGTTTCCTACATATATGCCACTCCTGAGCACGGCAATAGCCATGATAGAAAACATTTCGTTATCCCGGGATACTCCCATTTTATTTATCTTCGATAATCATTCCTTAAAATATCAAATGATAGGGTTCTAGATATGATTAACGAGAAAAGAAATATAATAGCGACAATAGAAAATAGAAGAGGAGTACTAATTGGACATCTGCTACGACACGACATGCTCCTAAAGAACATCATAGAAGGAAAAATAGAGGGAAAGAGAGGAAGAGGAAGACCGAGAATAAATTATTTCAACCAAATAAAAGAAAAGGTTCAGGTCGTGTCATACCAGAAGGTTAAGGAGTTGGCAGAGGACCGGTCGAGTTGGAGATTGCTCCACCGACAAGAGCACAGCTCTTAAATATAAAGAAGAAGAAGAAGAAAATCATTCCTTAATCTAATTCTGTATCGGCCTGAGCTAAAGCAGAAATGATTTATTATGAAAATGCAGGCAAATTGTACAAAAGGGTTAACTTTAAATGAAATGTAAATGAGACAACAAGGTCGTGCATGTTTTAAACTTCGTTAGAAATGTCGTCCTTAGCGATCGTTAGATCTCGCAGAAACTTTTGTCAAAACTGGTAGACCACTTTCTTGGTCGACTGTACTTACTTTCAAACGCGCTTGTGACACAACTCTTGCATATCAAGTGTCCAGAGATTATAATTATTTACCTCCACTTACCATCAATGTAATTATACATATTATATCGTTGTATAAAAAAACTTTAAAGCCAACACGACTGTTAAAATTACAGTCCCCAAGTTAAATGATGTTCAAGCAATGAAAATTATCTGTAAACCTTTCAAGTGAATATTTAGCAATTATGACCACCTAGTTTATGGCCGAGATTACGGCCCATAAAATGGCATTTTTTACAAAGTGTTGGGCCAGTTTGGCGTCGGCATGTTTCAAAGAAAACCCCTTGAAGGGTTTCACAATGGCCACATAAATGACTTAAATGAGATAGCAAAAACCTGGGATTTATTATCTGTAGTAATCCCTTCCACCGCCTGTTATTTTTGAAGATCTAATTTTAAATGTTGTTCGGTAAAATGATTTTGCAAGACTTAACAAAAATAACTTATGTTATTTTTAGATGTTTGGAAAAGTTGGTAAAAACATGTGCCTGTCGCCTACGAACGAATTCAGAATTATGATTCGAACTCAAAGCAAGCATTAACTAGAGCCCGCACACGTGTACCCCCGTAAGGGATAGATATATAGATGCCCATAATCACTTCTACAGCATAAAACCGAACAATTTACCAATGTTTTCCTTAGCCGACACAACTTTCTAGGAAAACTAACAGCTTTTCTCGTAGCAATCACAGAAATTCTTGAAGAAATCGCGCATTATATCTGTTTGTTACCCTCCACTGCTAGAAGTAACGCGTGGAGGGTAATAGAAACTATGACAAGGACCAACGAAAATAGCACCTCTCTGCCGTATCTATGGAAAGTGTAATAAGACCATCCCGTTCTATCTTGGTATTATTAGTTCCGTGTCAGATCTATGGGTGGTATCTATGGATTCGAATCAGACCGAATAAAATCTCCACTCTGTGAGTTTACAATAATAAAATATGGACAGCCGTTTTGTAAATCATATTTTTTATACTCGGCGACTGTAATACTTGAATTGGGATTGTGGTGGCGGAACTACTAGCGCATACTTTTTGATAGAGCTTCTATGGTCGTATATTGTAGCATCCATAACAATCACAGAAAGGATTTCCATACAATATTGTGAAACTGTTGTCGGGCCCCGCACTGCGTGTCGGGCGGGCGCCGCCGGCACAATCCACCGGGAGATCGAAGTTACTCAATTACATAGAAGCAGTGGGTTGTGCACGGCTTTCGTCGAACTCAATTCTTACCGGCTTGCTTAAGCACTCGTAGAAAAACTATTGTGTGCAACGGTACATAATTAGGTCTTAAAATTCTCGGGTCTGTTTTTACAAAATTCGGCTTCGCCTCATTTTGTAACTTCGACCCTCGAATCTTAAGGACCCTTATTATGTAAGTGTTGCACAAAATACTATTTATTTTCATGTAAATTGGACGTTTATTTATGCTGACTGTGGACGCTGGGGCGATGCTGTGGAATCAGACCTGCGCGATCTCCAAGCTGTTAACTGGTGGGAGACTGAAGATCGAGACAACTGGCGTGAACTCGTGTCGGAGGCCATTTACATACAACCGTTATACAGCGTAAAGCATCATATAATGTCTCAAGATACTCGTTCAACGTATATAAGACTTTATGCGGACCTTAAGCTCTAGATAAGTTAACTATTCATATGTTATAATGCTTCCAGTGTTACTTGGGCAGGACTCACTTTGGATCGGTGCGCCATTGAGTACTTAAGTAGTATTTAGTAATAAGTAGTGTCATACTTCTCGCTTGAAAAGTCGGTGCAATCAATAAACATTATAATGTTATAAGGTTTCTTTTGTAAATGTTATTTTTAATTCTTCTGATAAGAATAGTCAAGTGACGTACTTATACCAGAGGAATTGGTTTTGTAACCCAGGTTTCTGCGCAGCTTCCGAAAGTTCGTACCTAATAATAAAATATTTCCCATTTACGTCAAATCGACCAACGTCAGTTATAAATGTAAGTATCTCCGTCATCGACCAATGACGTAATCGGATTAGATGGCTTCTAGTTTAGAGCGACAACACCTAGAAAGTAAGTCTATAACAACCGAAGGAAGCCGAGACTCGGTACATCTTTCACTTTACCAGCACGGCTAGGGCTAGCACATTTTATGTTGTTGCGCGACTCGAAGTATGAAGTGAGAGGCGACAGCGTAGAATATGCTAGTCCGCCTGGAGCGATTTGGTTGTACTGCTGCTTGTGCTGGCTACCCGTAATTACGGGCCAATTCGTTTTAGATACTGAATAGAGAAACCGCCATGTTTAGGCATGTTTAGCATACTTTAACAAGGTTTTATGACACAATGAACAGACCAGGGAGTGAGCATAATAATGAAGCGAGACCGCTGTACCATATGGAAACGGCGATAGATTGTTTGTGAAATGGCGATCATTTCAATTTTATTGCCAGTAAGTATTTACTCTCTATTCTGCCTCTTTTATCTTTCTACGAGGGCTAAGAAGCTACATACCAACCAACCACAATGTAAAGCTTATATTATGTTGGTTCTAGGTATTATTATTCAGAGATTTCTATTAATATCAGCCAATGTCGACATTGTCGACGGATTTAAGATATACCTAGCGGGTCAAAAAACTATTTATAAACCCTCACAAATTAATTTTATTCACTGGTATGTCTGGTATTAAGTTATTAATGTTGTTCTTAATAAAAGTGGAAGATTTATGAATTTATTATTATTTCGCATTTCGTGTTATATCACTTAAAAATGCGTTGTCATGAAGACGATATGTCGACAGAGTAGAGTAGAGAGTCCCTTTATCTGGTACTTTAGGATGCGTTTTCGCCAGAGATGAGCAAGGATGTGTTGCCAAGAATGTGTTACCATTTACCAATCTCGCACAGCACAACTCCGGGATTGGTTCCTATAACATTCCTTTCATTTAGATACCACATGATTTTTTCAACATAAGCGGCATATTGTAAACGGGTTTGTACAGTCGCCATCAGATATATCGGAGCGGCCAAGGTGGTCACAAATATCTGAACAACGCCTCTATTGTCAAAGCGATAAAGTGCATGTTCAGATATTTTTGAGTACCTTGGCCGCTCCGATATATTTGATGGCGACTGTACCTAAGGTGTTTTACGGCAAATAAATAATTTATATTCCATTCTATTTTAAAACAACACGTTTTGCTTTTAGAGACGAGAATAATTAAGGAAAATATATTATGAATTTAAATAATAGATAATTAATTACCTCTGCAACTTGCTGATAAAAAACGAACATTGCTTCTGTTACATGGTAACGTCTTTTTCAAATTATTTACATTTAGGATAGGATAAGTATCATAAGTAATCGTTCCAGTGTCCGACACTAACCCCCAACAAGTATGTCACTTCCACTTTAACTTACGTTTAAAGATGACGTATACTGGTGCAGTGATGAGCACTGGCACTGGATCTTATTACGGTATAAAATGTAAGAAGAGCTTAGAAACCGTACACGGCAGAAGCTCTTCAGGCTTAGGTTTAGTTCGCATAGGGCTTCTATTCTAACCTGATTTACAAGAGTCTGGTCTAACAGCCTACAGTGTCTAGTATTACTTACTTGTGTGTCATAGCTACATTAATTTTCTATCTACATATAAAGATCATCGAGACATCGAGAATAGAATAAACGAGATACGTTATACACCACGAGGTCCACGAGACTTCTCTTTCCGCATTAACTCTAAAACAAGTCTCTTTTATGAACTGAAATAGATATCACATATCGTCACTACTTAAAAAAAAAACTTGTATCTTGTTATGTCACTCAAAAGAAAAATGTAGTAACTGTATGCGATGCATATAGAGTTACTGCGTTTGAACTTAGAGGAACAGTGTGCGATACGAGTTTTTTTCAAAGTAGTATATTGTCACTACTTTGAAAAAAAAACTATAATCAGCCTTGTTATGTTATATGTATGTTACCTTAGTATGATTCATTTTGGCTATGAACTTGTGGTATACGCAGTGAGTTTTGTGTTGTCACCCGGAGTTGAAACTCTAGGTCCATGTGGTCCCAGCGCACACAAGTTTTTTGCAGAAATCGCAAAGCGTCTGGTTGATGTAATTGGTGACCGAAGAGCTGGCGGTTTCCGCGCACAGCGTATCAGCATTGCGATACAACGAGGAAATGCCGCCAGCATCCTTGGTACAATGCCGCAAGGGCCTAGTTTAGATTTGAGCTAGTTATTAATTAGTTTAGTATTTGTACTGTAGTACCTCTGTATATTTAACCCGACGATATAGTCGATATGTAGATATGTACTTCAGAAAAAAATACTGCCCTTCTTGTGCATGGCCTCAGACATAATATAAAACTAGTATATAGTAGTGCAACTACTTATTAAAATGCAAATTAAAAACATTCAATAATATAATTTGCATGTTTTCTTCGATGCAAGTTTCTGTTTTGTTCGAAACGCGACGCCTGTAACTAACGTATAGATAAGGGTCTCTATTGGTTCCCATAATTTTTAACTTCCGTTATTGTCAGTCCATAACGTTTTCGATCATAATTTTTATTAGTCATATTGTCAATAGTCATAAAATTTTACAATCTAAATTGCTGGTACGATTTTTGCAGGTCATAATTATTGTTAGTCATAAAATTTGTTACTCATAATATTCAAAGTCCAAATGGTGTCTATTACATAATGTTGAAGGCAATAAACTTGCTTATAATAATTGTTTTAAGTTCTTTAATCGTAGATTATAATGATAATTGATAACTAGGGGTGTATATCGGTTTCCACAAATTTTAAGTTCCGATTTTTTATAGTCCATACCCTACCTATCTCTGGGAGCAGTTTCATTTTTAGGGGTCATAAAAAAATAACCCTAACCTACCTATCTCTGGGAGCAGTTTCGTTTTTAGGGTCATCAAAAAAAAATAACCCTAACCTACCTATCTCTGGGAGCAGTTTCGTTTTTAGGGTCATCAAAAAAAAATAACCCTAACCTACCTATCTCTGGCAGCAGTTTTGTTTTTAGGGTCATCAAAAAAAAAATAACCCTAACCTACCCATCTCTGGGAGCAGTTTCGTTTTTAGGGTCATAAAAAAAATAACCCTGACCTACCTATCTCTGGGAGCAGTTTCGTTTTTAGGGTCATAAAAAAATAACCCTAACCTACCTATCTCTGGGAGCAGTTTCGTTTTTAGGGCCATAAAAAAAACCCTAACCTACCTATCTCTGGGACAGCAATAAGTTTATTGAAAACAAACGGATGACATTAAAACGATATGATTAACGACTATTAGTCCGATAAAAATATATGCCTTAAAATATTTCTGAATAATTATTGATAGACCTTCGAATGTTATACCCATCAATTTTATGCCTTTTGCGATTATAGTGTTTAATATTATAGATCTTTATTATTAGAACTACGAAACGTTATGCTTTACAAAAATTATGACTATTGATGTTTATGCCCATAAATTATATGTATATCAATTTCTGAGTATCGAAATTCGAAACAACAAGTTTATGGGAAACAAAGGGATCCCTATAGATAAAAAGCCTGTTTCAATTCAATTCAATATTTTTTGTCCCTAAACTATCATGAGATTCATGAGCGCTATTCAGAACCTATACAGCATTCCCGGAGACGTTATAATGACAGGATTATAGTATAGCATCGTACAATTACTAAAGTTACTGTGAAGTAGGTGTAATTGGTCTAATTAGTTAATAGCCAATGCACGTTAATTACTACACCCGTCTCTCACTAGTCTCACTAGTATATCATGGCACGCGCAATAAGCCAAACAGTTTTTTTTAAACACGTAGGTCCCCCGCGTGGCTCCCCAGACCCCTCATTCGAGACTATACCGCGGTAGAGCGAGGTTGCGCCGTGTTGTGTCGCGCTATCTCGGCAGCCATTTTACCGTTCATTACCGCTACCATTTTGTATAGTCTCACATATAGTCGATATCTTGTAATATTTTGTTTCATTCAAATCGTGCCCGCGTACGGGTTTCGTTGTCATTGTGACTGCGTATGCATCACGAACAAAATGCATGAATGCATTCGTGGTTACATTTCGGCTGCACGACTTCTTGGCGACATTACTAAGAACAAAGCCAGTGATTATGACCTTCAGCAATTAGAACGGTACGAAGAACGACTGAAGCAACTCGGGTTTGGAAACCCTCACGATGTCCCAGGAACCTCAAGTGATGGCCAACTGACTCCAGAGCTCGGCGATGTTACTCGAAACTTGATCGCGGAGCTTATGACGAAAGCAAAAACAAGAGAAAGAGGAAACACAGAAATACTTTACGAATATGATGAACTGTTATGCTCGGCTGGATTCGGAGATCATTATGACGCTGATAAGATGGCAGCTTTAGAACATTTAATAAAGTTATGCGTACCCAATCTTTTCGGAGAAACGTCATCCGGATTATTAACCTTACCTTTGGAAACCTCAAATGGGATCGCAGACTTTCCGGAAGAAGCCTCAAGGAAGCCTGAAATAAGACAACAAGCGAACTTATCGAATGTTGGTATATTGACAGCTGTTAACCTTCTTTATGAACTTGGAATGGGACTCGTCTGTGACGATGATCTTAGAAAACTTAAAGAGTACGAGGATCGACTGAAGGAAACAAGGAATGCAGTGAAATTCAACCGATGCCCGCCCGGGCTTGGAATAACTACTAATAACATACTCACAAAGCTTGCTGAGCAGCTCGCGGATACTGATGACCGTGAAGTGAAAAGTCTCATAATAGAACTGTATGAAGATCTGTTTCAAATGGCTGGGTTTGGACACCATTACGACACTTCCAAGATCGCGGAACTGCAGGAGGATTTAGATAACTTAAGGATTGCATTTAAAGACGGCCTGGGTGAAGTTGAATAAAAAAGTTTTGATTTTGATGAGTAATAAATCGATACCGTGGGGTATCTTTATGACTAGAACTAACTGATGAATTAAAGAAACATGAATTATTTTTGAGCGACCCTATGTTATATAAATTTGATGTACTAATTGTATTGTAATAAATGTAGGTATGTTATTCATATATATTTTCATTTGATATTTTATTTTCCTACCTATCCAGTATCATTACGGATGTCATTAGTCATTATTCTCATCCTCAACTACTCATTTTTAGAAAATTTGTCGTTTTTAATTGATTGAGCTCTAAAATATAATTAACCATATACCGTGTGTGGCTTGTAATAGTTGTAATGCGAGCAAAAAATTAAAACGTAGATTCTATTCTACTCCTTAAGAGTCGCCAGGACGCTCGCGTGAACTCGCGTTCCCAAAAAACGTAGTTTAGCTCTCATTTTAAAACGACATGCTTTAGAACCATGAAATTTAGCATGGGCATTCTAGTAGTACGGTCAGCTGCAACGAAAAAGGCCCCCGCTGCCATACAAACTTTGTATGCAGGGGGGGTCCTTTTCTCTGCAGCTGACTGTACAGATCTAGGTCGGCCATTCATTTTCGTTGCTAAAAATTTTAATACAAAGAAACTATAGCAAAAATAAGTTTTGTATGTAAATCTGTAAACTGGCTGTATTTTCTTTGTATTAAAATTTTTAGCAACGAAAACGAATGTCTAACCTAGATCTGTACTACTAGAATGCCCATGCCAAATTTCATGGTTCTAAAGCATGTCGTTTTAAAATGAGAGCTGAACTACGTTTGTATGGCGACTCAGCTAAACAACGTTTGTTCAGCGACTTTTAAAATAACTTACGATTTGATTTTTAGTATATTTTAAAGTTTACCTGAACACGTACAACATTGAAAATAATAAGTATTTAGTTTGTATGAAAAAGAAATAATTACAAACTACGATTACATATTTATTTAAAGTTGTTGATCAATAGTTTTATTGTTTAATGAGTACAATCTACGTTTAAATTTTTTGCTCGAGTTACAGGCCACACACTGTATAATCGTTTCATGAACCTACAAATAAATTGGTAATTAAAGCCATAGTTAGGTAATTAATAATTAACTAACTAAGGTGCGTCTATCAGACTGAGCACACTGCCGACACAAACTAAAGTGTAAATAAATAAATTCAAGGTAAATTAATCTTAAATACTATTAAAAATGCTATGCTTTGATTATGTTATTTATTGCAATAAAAACAAAAATTACAATAATGTTCTAAATGTGTTTCTCTCTCGGCGCAGCAAGTTTCTGATTTCCTTCAGATGGACAAGCACTGTAGGGTCTGATACGGCTGTCCTTTTTTCTCTCCAATTCCAGCTCCTTGGGCAAGGTCTCGGGAACATTAGACAGTTTTCCTGGTACCTTCGGGCATATGACATACTTGGTCAGGCCTGGCTCCGTAGTTTCTATACGTTCCAAGTATTTGATGACGGTATGGTATTCGTGTTCGTCTCGGGGGCTGAAGCGAATTCCTGAACCGTCACAGGCAGATACGATGTCCACGTGTTTTCCAAGCTCCAATTTAATTGCGCTAAGATGCTTGAAGCTGTTGGGAAATCTTTTCACGTAGATCTCTGGGTATCTAGTGTTCACTTCACTTGGGTCTTCGCTTTTCATGTCATCACTTTTGACTGCCGTCTCGCTTGCGAATTGACCATCCTTACTTGCTTTAGGAGGACGTAAAGTATCCAAGTCGACAACCTCCCACCCGTCTGATATTTGGCTCGTGTTTCCATCCGAGTCGCTTGTATCCTGATTCTGACTTCCTTCGCGGACACCCTCGCCAGGCGAACACACTGTGTACTTCAAGTCCGGTTCGGCTGCTTCGATTCGCTGCAAATACTTGATGATGGTGCGATATTCACGGCCGTTACGAGGAGTGAAGTACATCTTGCTACCGACCGATGAAAAGGAGGCGTATTGCCCGAGCTCTACCTTGATGGCTAATAGATGCATCCCGCAGTTAGGGAAGTTATCTACTATGACTTCTGGATATATGGTGGAGCTACTGGCAGAAGCATCTTCGTAGGACGCCTTGCTGGAGATAGAAAGCAGCTCTTCTGTTTTTTTCAGATAGTTTATGTTACTAGCACCAATATTTTCTTCGCTGTCTGCAGGCTTTTTCCTTTTAATCTCGGAAATATGTCTCGAAGCCCGTGCAGTATCATGTCGATAACGTTGCTGAGAAATCTTGTCCATCATTCTAGCTGAGACATCTTGAAGGTGGAGGAGTATGTGGCTGTCAGTACCGAAGTTAGCTTCAATTGCTCTCAGACGACTGGAGAAAGAATCACGCTCTTCAGGTCGAAATACTTTTAGTTCCAATGCATTGTCGAGCATTGCGATTAACTTCTTTACACTATCAGGAAGATGATTAGTTTCATGGGGAGAATCATCATCTTTTGACAACACTCCGATGTCATCCTCTGAAATCTCGTCTACCGCCTCAACAGCATCTCTGGTCCGTGTTTCCTGGATAATAAATCCACTAGTGTTCTGGCCATTTGCGTCGTTTGCCAACACTCCAATGTCGTCGTCAGAAAGTTGGCTCGTATCTTGGTCGGTTGCTTCATTCGCGTATTGAATATCGTCATCTGACAACATCTCATTTGCGTCTTGCTCTGCCGCCTCAATAGCGTATTGATCAATCACCTCACATTCCATGGCGTCTATTTCATCTGGATCATCGGATAATACTGCGATGGAATCTTCATCAGATAACTCTTGGCTTGAATTCTGGTTAATTCTTACAGTTGTGTCGTCTGCCGGCCTCGTTCTTGAAGCCAAGTAGGGCATAATTCTAGAATTATGCTTTTGGCATAGCTGGATAAACGAAAGGACCAATGCGACAGTCGCGTTTCCGAGCTTCTTCACTTGCGTTGGGCGACCATCATCGTGCAATTTTCCTTGCACTTTTATAAGTGCGATGAAGTCGTCGATCTCGTTCAGGAAGGGGGTATGTAGATCATCATCAAACCGCGCACTGAACGCGTTGAAGGCATCGACTATAGCCACTGCTGCGCCCAACAGAGGGCAGTCTGGGTAGGCAATGAAACTCCAGTCAATGAGCGAGACTGGGACATGAGGAGAAGGCTCTGGCTGCTCCGAGTGTTGAACTGGAGCGCTTGTATCCATTCTTGAACAATGACTGCAGCTTTTGAAAGTCGCGGTCATTTTCATGTTCGGTTGCTTCAGAAGACGATCATCACGCTCCAAAGTGACGTCACTGACTAGACTGCAAAGGTCCATGTCAGTGATGGGGTCCGAGCGAGAACCACGACGTGTAGAGTGAGACAGAAGATCAGACTGATAACGATAAGCGCGGAGATGCTCGCTTGACCGATGCTGTTGTGTATCTGACATTATTTATGTCGCGCGCGCTTTTATAGGCAGTGTGTACATTTTTGAAAATAATAATTGTTATCTTAAAGAAACATAACCAAGTGTCTACAATGAATAAGTTTTCTGAGGTTGTAAAAATGGTAAATAACATGGAAAATTAATAAACGCCTGAGTATAGTTATAACAACTTCGTACTTAAGTACATTATACACAAGTCTTTTACTAGAGTATTTATTTATTTTACCAAAGTATTATGCATCTAAGTAGTACAAACTGAAATATATGTCTCTTCCATACAACGGAAGAGACATATATGCTCACGGCTCACGGCTTCCGTGAACGTATATAAGAATGAAATGCAACGCTCTTTAGGATTGGACTTTTTAAATAAATAAGCGACAAAAATACGTGATTTTTTAATACTCAATAATTTGGCACGATGAGGTTTTCAACTCATTTACGTTACTTTAGACTTTGTCCGGAAAGAGAAGTGTCGTGGTTTATATGGGAGCTCATACATTCTACGACACTTCTCTTTCCGGACAGACTCTATCATGTATGGCTTAAGGTGATATCAGACGGTTCACTCGAATGAACGTTCACTGGAATGAATGCTTAATTCTTCTTTCATTCCATGTTCACACGCAAAGACAAAAATGAATATTCACTTGTTATTTCATTCACTATGTCGGGTTGTGCGTCTCGGAATAAGTTTAGTTTGCGATTACTTAATTAAATAATTAACGAAAAGGCAAGAAAAAAAGCGTAGAAGGTGGTGGGTGAGACCTTGGATTGCCAAGAAGAATAGATATTTATGCCACACCTGGCCATAATATATATATATTGCTGCGCGTACGGAAAAAGACGCTTTCTGGCCAAGTGCAGGCATAAAATGATGTACACAACACGGGAGGTAATAAAGAAAACCCTCGATCGAATATTTACGATCTCGGCAAACTTCTGCGATCTCGGCCTTTCTTTGTTTTACCAATTATGCTACAAGTGCAGAAAGCAATTAATTTCCGAACGAGTGGCGGTGTGAAAGCGGCCAGTTGTGCAGAAAAGTACTATGGAAATCCTTTGCCGCAAGTGTGCGGCAAAGAATCGCTTTCTGTACACGACTTTACTCTGAAAAAGAGCACTTTCCGAGTTCATGCATTGTAAATATATTTGGAGCCTCAGATACATTGCTGAGAGAATTATTCTGTCTTTATACTTACTCGTCTAGTTTGCGGTTCCAAATACACTGGTAATTTTTGAAATTCTCTAAAACAACAAAGTATTCTGATCGTTTCACTTGAACACCATTTTGATGCGGTTATATTTGTTATATTCGTCTTGATACTACTCACAGGATTCGAGAAAATGGGGAACCAAAGTCACTTTGCCAAAGTAAACGTTCACTTTGACAAAGTGAACGTTCATTCCGTGTTCAGACTGATCATTTTTGGTTCATTCGGAGTGCGAATGAAAGGTGCCGAATGAAAATATCCAACACTGTTGGATATTTTCATTAATGAATTCATTTTTCATTTTTGTTTCATTTTGTGTTCAGACGTGTCACTTGGAGTGAAAGATGCTAAATGAAACACGAAAATGAACAATAAATGAACCGTCTGATATCACCTTTACGAAAGTTAAGGCTAAATAGAAACTATCCAAATTAAATACTATCCAGTTTAAATATATAGAAAATATTGAAACTGTTGTTAGCAATCGCCTGATTTTTTTGCTACAAATGATGGTAAATAGGTTAATGCCCACTTTCCACTGCGAGCGGAACGAGGTCCGTACGGAGTCCGTTTAACTCGCAATGACGAATTGCATATAAGTGCTTCCACTGAATAAGAGTGAACGGAGCGGACTAAACGAGTTTAAAGAGTCACAAAAGAGGTCGCAGAGTCGAGCGGATTCCGAGCGGACTCCGCTCGACTCGCAACACTGATTTTCATACAAGTACATCCATTGCGTGCGAGTAAAGCGGAGCGGACTGAGCGAGTTAAAATGGGTCCGCTGCGTCATGGCGTCGCGCGCTAGTTTTTAACGGACTCCGCTCAGACCTTCGCCCCCTCCAACCACCTCTACCCCTTTCACATCCTTCCGGTCTAGTACCTACTCTAGTCATTCTGAAATAACTTTTGAAATGTTCATCTTGTAGATCACTAAACATTCGCAATAGATCGCCTTTAACAGCTCTTTGTCTGATATGGTTGCTCATCCAAAATCTGCGTTTGTTACGCTTCCCTTTTTTTCTTATAGTAGTAAAGGAGCAAACATTTCATTATTGTATCATTAAAATCATCATCACTTGAATCGTCCTACATCGTGAACACTGTCTTGTGCGAAGGTTCGTCTGATACTGGCTGCCAGGTACTGTACAAAGTCCGCTTCTATGGAAGCTCACAAACTCGCTCAGCTGACCCAGCCTCGCTCACTCCGCAAAATCCGCTGGCAGTGGAAGGCAAATGCTGAAACTCTTTTTTGGTGGAAGTGCAAAGCTAATTTCCTCCGGTCCGCTCAGTTCGCTAGCTCCGTTTCCGCTCATTACCCTTTTTTAGTGGAAAGCCCGCATAAGGCAATTCCATGTTTTATTTGAAAATAGGTTTATATACAGCGTGTATTTTTGATATTACTACATAAGCTATGGGTAGTTAGTATAGACCCTAATAAACATACTTCCATATGTTATATTAAAATTTTATGACTTTTATTTTTCCATATAAAATATTTCAGCACGCAATGTATTGCTCCTACCTGATTACTTTGCCTTTAAAACGTCACAATTGATATGTGTCACATTGTACTGTATACGCAGTACATTGCTGAGTGCAATAAATTAAAAAATTAATTACTCGGTGTTAATTAACAATTAACTAAATATTTATTGCAATGTCGATTTAAAACATCAAAACCTGCTTCTGGTTTCCTTTTGCGGTAATATCAAATATACACGCGGTATAGGTACCTAATATTGAGTGTGAATTGCAAACGTATTAGGTACTTATTAATAAAATTAACCGTCATGAGAAAATAGGCTTTTAATATTTATTATAAGTAATTATTTGGTGGTCTGCAGAAAAAAATACCACTTTTGAATACAATGATCGCTAATCTTTCTTACAAAAATTATTAGTCAGTTTTGTAATGTATGGGGATTTTCGTCACAAAACTGACAAGAAAATATAGTTTTTATTGTTTAAATTGATAGCCCTCGTGATTTTGAGTAGAAATTACCCAAGTTATTAGGTTTTCAAAAAAAATACTTTTTTATGTCATTTAATAAATCAATAATTAAAATAAAAACATTAAATAATAATTTAATTTTAAAATAGTTTGCTTATATAATAACTTAAGTCCGTGGCCATTTCTGGGTTTACCATCAAATACATAAAAATTTGCAAATAAAATAGTTAACATCGTCACAGTAAAAATCAACATGGACGCTTTATCCACCATCTGACCAAAATAACATGCCGCTCATTCAAGCTGTTTTCTTTTGTAATACTTACTCTAAATATGAAATGTTCGTTTTAAAGTGAACAATTAAAGTCTGTGAGCGTGCCGCCGCAGATTTGCGTGGCAAAGTATACAATAGATAAGACGTTTCGACTTAATCCCGTGATGATAGCAGGTATGGGAGTTATGGGACCCTTGTGGTCTTATCGGTAAGTGTGGTAGTTTTACTATAGTTTATCGATTTCTGAAGAAAAAATGTATAACAACCACACATATGCCCTAAAATCACTCCGTACAACAACAAGATTATTTTCACTACCACGGCAAACCTGCATAAGAAAATGTTACTACATACTTGTGGTATTAATTATCGGTGTATGGGAGTTTTGTTATCATGATAAAGTCCGTGACGTACTTGCATGTGAATTTATCTTCTTATTCCTAGCGTTTATCCCGGCTTGGGGTCCGCTTGACAACCTAATCCCATGAATAGGCATAGGCACTAGTTTTTACGAAAGCGACTGCCATCTGACCTTCCAACCCAGAGGGGAAACTAGGCCTTTTTGGGATTAGGTCCGGTTTCCTTACGGATCTTACGATGTTTTCGTTCACCGAAAAGCGGCTGGTAAATATCAAATGATATTCCGGCGTACATACGAGTGAGTTCCGAAAAACTCGTGGTACGAGCCGGGGTTTGAACCCGAGACCTCCGGATTGAATGTCGGACCTAGCGCTTTTTTTTGCATGTGAATTTATGTAAAAGATAAAGTCAGACTTAAAGCTTTAAGTCGTGTCCGTGGCGATAACATATGTGGGAGTTATGAAGCCCTGCTTGTGGTATTATTGGTGAGTTCGGTGGTTATAATTGTTATTATCTACACGGCATAAAACGTAATTATTTTATACGGAATACGGATACGTATTCCGTATAAAACAACACGATTGCTTTGTACTAATAGGTACTTCGGCAGACTGTAAGATAAAGATAAGCCTGACAAAAAGCCAAGTACGTAAAGGCGATAGGTAGTCTGGAATTTACGAGACCCTTTAGCTTAAATTTTGCGTATAATATTATCGGTAAGTATGGTAGTTTTGCTATTGTTTTGTAATGAAACAAATAATGTTCACATGTATTCGTCCAATTTCGTCCTAAAACCTGTACAACACAACGTTACACGATGAATAGCACGATTGCACTACCATGGCATCGGCAAACTTGAAAGGAAAAAGTATGTAAGTACGAGGTGAAATAAGGATAGGCCCATAATGCCTAGCCCGTGATGGCGATATTCTATCCCTATCTCTTTCAGCGCGAGTGAAAGAGAAACCCTGCGTTACGATTAGTATGAAAGCTCATTACAAAGGGTGTAGCAGGATAAGCCTTCAAAAATTGCCCCCAAAGCTTTGAGTTCAAAACTACTACCAGTTGATGCCCCGTCAAATGAAAATAATCCACACCAATTTTTAACCCTCTACTGCCGCCTGGAACCCCGTGACATTCATTTAACCCTAAAAAGTTTTTATTTTTTTTCTCAAAAAGTATAAAACGGACAATTATGAAATTTTTCATAAATGTTGATGTCATCTATACAAACTATCAAAAAAAAAACTAACTCTCTACTTACTTATTTTCCTAGAAAAAAACCTAAATAAAAAAATAAAACACCCTGTATATCAGTTCAAGCTCGTCGTACTATCACCATTTTTGTACTAATTATTAACCAACTACCTATCTACATAATATATAAGTTTCATGTAAATAACAAAGGTGGAACAGTGTGAAAATATAAGTATTGTTCAGTACGTACCATGTATGTAACACGCTTACCAAACGTTGACGACACTAGTAAAAGATATCGGCCCGCCAACCGGGAAGCCATCCGTAATCATTTTTTTTTGTTAATTTGAAATGGAGGACAAATGAAACTCATTAATACTTATTCGAACAAGTGTTTCTGTTTATTTTACTTTATTGTTTTGTAAAAAGGTACTACGTAATTGAGTTACTTAGCATTTTATGTAAGTTCTTGAGTCCTGCAAGCGAAATAAATTAAAAAAAATGGCCCTCGGCCGTGATGCTGGCCGTGTTCGATTTTCAAATATTTTTTTCGTAATTCGGTCTTTGGCGTGAAGCATTGCTGCTGTTTTAAAAGAAAAAAATGTCTGCAAACTGCGATTTAAACTTAAAGAAAAGAAAATTAATTGCTAATATTTTCAAAAAACGAGTTAAGTCCTTATATGAGCTGGCATTTCAAGTTGTTATTACGCCACTACAAGAAAAAGCAAGAACTTATTTAGAGAATGAATGGAGACTGTCCTTGGACGAGCGAGTGGGTACCGATGAATTTATTTAATATATCTTATTAACTGTAGAGTATAGTATGTTATTAGTTAGATCCTTCATGCGGCTACGCTCCTGTGGCAAGAGTATTTTGGATATATATTCGGAACTGTTTATTTTTCCGAGATAAGTTGATACAAGCTATTCCTATTTCCTATGCGTATATGACATGACATGACGCTAATTCAGTGGCGTGTTAATTTCACTCGTATGTAGATATATTTATTTGTTTAAACCAATGTTACGGTTTTATTAGCATGTTACAAAGGAAAACTATATATTGATGATTTTCTGATATTTAATTAATAATGTCGATTATGTTTACGGGTTACAATCATACTTGTAATATAAGATTGATAAAACATAGTCAATAGGAAGCTTGTATATTTTCATTTACAATTTATTTCGTATTTGTTATACAGATAAAAAGTACATAACAAGCGATTTCTGTGGCAACTGTGGATATCGTAAACAAATCACGTGTTTCAACTTACGCCGCCAATTTACTTACGCCGATTTATATTGTCCTCGATGTTATCATACATTGTATTCAATAGAAAATAACGAATATTGATATCCATGTCCGAGTTCATTAGATAGTTTGTGTAACTACTTTAGATAATTGATTACGATGATAATTAATGATAACAAATAAGATAGGCGTGTAGATGTTGCATTTGTAATCACTTTTATTTATAAGTAAGCACTTGTAGGTACAGGTACGAGTATGTCTTTAAAGTGTGTAAAATGTGAGAGATTCATTCGAAAAGTTAAAGGACAATTTAAAACTCTGACTGAAAATGATGACCTAGTGTATATATCTGCTACTTTTGAGATAACTGTTGAAGAGGGTGATGTGCTATGCAACTATTGTCGTTTACAAATATACAAAAGGAAGTCACAGTCTATTGAAAATCCGGACATAGATACTAGTAATGACGACGTGGATGCGACTTTCATGCTATGCACATCTACATGCCCGAAAGCTGAAGAATATGTAGAACTTCCTTTTCAACGCCTTATTGCAACACATAAATACTGCTGTATATGTGGCTCTAGCAAAAATCTAACAGTTGTACCATTTGAGGCAAGATTACAGTGCTATTCAGTAAAACGTATTTATGTACCCTTAAATAATAGATGTTGCAAGAGCCACTTAATGAAGAAAAAGTTTTTCGAAAATGATATATCGCACCTTAGGCCGTATTCCAACTACAGCTCAGTACCTTTGTCAGACATAAGTCATATTTTTAATTTGAGTCATGGCTGCACACCATTTAATGCATTATCAAATCATTGCATTACAGACCAACAACTGATAGCCTTTACAGGATTGACATGGCCTGATATTTACGAATTAGATGAGATATTAGGCTTACGAAAGTCTATTAATAGAACATCAATACAGGCTATAATAGTATTTTTAATGAAACTTAGGACGGGAAATAGTGACGAACTATTGGCCTCCATTCTTGGATTAGAGTATCATCAATTAGTCTCTGAGTATGTGACTTCAGTTAAAACAGCCTTTGAAAAAAAAGTTCTTCCATCATATTTCGGAATATATTCAACCACCAGAGAAATAATACAGTCTCGAACTAGTGAGGTAGCAAAAAAAATACTTGATGCTAGTAATGAGCAGCTTATTATTATATGTGATGGCACGTACATTAGACATCAGAAAAGTTCTAATAATATATATCAGAAAAAATCTTATTCCGGACAAAAAAAAACTCCTCTGTGTAAACCCTTTACAATATGCACAACTGATGGATATGTGATAGATATGGTTGGACCATTCAACGCTAACTTGAACGATGCATCGATAATGAAAAAAATAATGTCTGATAAAAACGGTTTATCCAAGCTATTGAAACCCGGTGATATAGTAGTAGTTGACCGCGGTTTCCGAGATATAGTAAATGATTTGGAGGGTAAGGGACTGAACGTGTTAATGCCTGCCTTAAAAGGAAACAGAGCACAGCTTGACACTACTGAAGCTAACAAATCGCGGGTTGTAACTAAAGTAAGATGGGTAGTGGAATCTGTTCACGGGATAATAAAACAAAAATATCGTTTACTTGATCATAAAGTCGACAATAAAATATTACCAAATATCGGCTCATTATGTAGAATTGCTTGTTTTTTAAATAATAAATACGGAAGGAGATTGCTTAGTGACACAAATAACACTGATGCAATAATAACACATTTAAAAACTAAATCTGACATGACAGTTAATAACATGGCACAGTTAGTTGAGGAAAATGGATGGATAAGAAAGAAAACTATCTTTAAAAACATATCAAGCAATGACCTATTGGACTTTCCAGAGCTGACACAGGATGATTTGCATATATTCTTCGGAGGTTCATATCAATTAAAACAATCAATATGCTACTTAGCGGAACTACAGAATCCGGACAGGTCAATTAACATAGAGTATTTAAAGGAAAATGAAATTCTAAGAATTCATATCAAATCGCGACATATAAATAAAAAGACTTATCATATTTTCATTCGTTACATTCCCAATCAAAACAATTACGCAAGCATCACCGACCATTACTGCACTTGCCCGAATGGAAACCGAACTGCAGGCTGTTGCTCACATATTGCTGCAGTGATTTACTATCTAACGAATGCTAGATATATATCTAGAATTATAAAGCCAGCAGAAATTCTCACAAATATATTTGATTGTTTTGTAGATAATCTGACTGTAATAAATGAAAACAGCGATGAAGACTAAATACAGGCTGTATTTTATGTTAGTAGTTAGCATCTTATAGTTAGTTTGTTGTCATGGAGTAACACTTATGTTACGTTACTAAAAATATATAAATAAAAATACTTGCACGAATAAGTATTAATGAGTTTCATTCATCCTCCTTTGCAAATTAAAAAAATCAATAACGAATGGCGTCCCGTTAGGCGGGCCGATATTTTTTTTTAAATATCGTCATCGTAAGTTAGGTAAGCGTGTTACATGCCTACATGCGTACCATGTAGGCATGAACAATACTTATATTTTCACACTGTTCCACCTTTGTTATTTACATGAAACTTATATATTATGTAGATAGGTAGTTGGTTAATAATAAGTACAAAAATGGTGATAGTACGACGAGCTTGAACTGATATACAGGGTGTTTTATTTTTTTATTTAGGTTTTTTTCTAGGAAAATAAGTAAGTAGAGAGTTAGTTTTTTTTTGATAGTTTGTATAGATGACATCAACATTTATGAAAAATTTCATAATTGTCCGTTTTATACTTTTTGAGAAAAAAAATAAAAACTTTTTAGGGTTAAATGAATGTCACGGGGTTCCAGGCGGCAGTAGAGGGTTAAAAATTGGTGTGGATTATTTTCATTTGACGGGGCATCAACTGGTAGTAGTTTTGAACGCAAAGCTTTGGGGGCAATTTTTGAAGGCTTATCCTGCTACACCCTTTTGCTAAATGATTAATTAAAAAAAAATTACGCTTTAATTGAGAAATATAAAACAATGAAATTTTTGGTATTAGTGTGGTGGAACTTTGTCCTTAATTACAAACGTATAAGTCAGGAAACTAAAGACATACAACTGTTTAATGCTAATTTTAAGATGTAGCCTTGGAATTATTTTCTATCGAGCCGATTTTGTCCAATCGTATGATCGAATATTAACATATAATATTTTTTTTACTTTTCCAAAACAAGTAGTTATAGTTATATGACTGTTTAAGTAAAGTCAATTTGACGGTCATCGGGTGTTGTCAGCCTCTTAAAGACCGCCTGTGTTACCTATAAGTGTGCATGGTGGTTTTGCTACTGTTATTATCTGTACGGTAATGAAACGTACCGACCTACCTATAATATTCACATGTATCCGTCCTAAAACAGTTCCGTACAATACTGACACGATTGTACTATAGTATTTGCACTACCACGGCAGACCTACTCGAGAAAGTTGGTACGTAATATATAAGACAATGATAAGACGTGGGTATAGCCTTAAACATATGATAGTGATAGCAGGTATGGGAACTGTAGGCCCTCTGGGTTATTACAGATATGTTAGGTAGTTCGTATAATTGTTAATATCTTTACGTCCTTTACGGAAAAGAAATGTCTTCGTAGTCTGTACAAAACATTACAATTTCTTTGCACGGCAGATTTGTAAGAGAAAGTATATATAAGATAAGATTAGCCTGGCTGAAAGGCTTAAGCCCTTGCTGGCGATAGCGAGAGAAGCCCTCGCCCTGTGGCTTATCGAAAGTACGCTTGTGGTATTATCGTTATAAGCGTGTTAGTTTAGGGCAATTATTATTATTTTTCTGTTCATCGACTCTTCCGCTTTTGTCCATAGAAAACAACGCGATAACTGCATTTTACCGTGTGTCCGTTTTTGCTGGTCAAACTCGCATAGACATATGTAGTAGATAGGTACCTACCTAATAGATAAGAAAAGCGGTTAATTAAGAGTCGCCAGGACGCTCGCGTGAACTCGCGTCCCCATACAAACGTAGTTCAGCTCTCATTTTAAAACGACATGCTTTAGAACCACGAAATTTGGCATGGGCATTCTAGCAGTACAGATCTATGTCGGTAATTCGTTTTCGTTGCTAAAAATTGTAATACAAAGAAAATAAAGCAAAAATAAGTTTTGTATGTAAATCTGTATCTGGCTGTATTTTCTTTGTATTACAATTTTTAGCAACCAAAATGAATTACCGACATAGATCTGTACTACTAGAATGCCCATGCCAAATTTCGTGGTTCCAAAGCATGTCGTTTTAAAATGAGAGCTAAACTACGTTTGTATGGGAACGCGAGCGTCCTGATGGCGACTCTTAAGCGGCAGCGATAAAAGAATTATGGGCCCTGTATATTAAGCTCCCGTGGCATTAAACCTTACCTCACAAGGTGGCAAATCATACACGCACTACAGCAAACAGCAATAGATAATACTTAGGAACACTGGAATATAGTAGGTTGCCATGGCATAGCCCGGAAGATATTTTTTTTCTACATTCTAAAACCTCAATGTTTACCAAAATTTACATCATAAGGTGGCAGATTAATATCTTTATTTTCGTCAAACTAATAAATAATTATAAACTTCGTGACCGTTCCTAGGTTTACCATAAAATATTTCATCATCATCATCTCAGCCATAAGACGTCCACTGCTGAACATAGGCCTCCCCATTAAGGGGGGTTTTGCCATACGCGCCACGCTTGGCAGGTGTTTTTTTTTGTTTATTGTTTGTAGGCTTTCGAAAGATGCTGCTGCCCATCTCCCAGTATATTCCCTTAGCAGACTCCTACTGCTATTATATGTATAATTATGTATGTATAATTTTATTGTACTTATAAGGTATAGTTTATAAGTTGGTAGTCTTACCTCCGTAATTGTCGCTTTTTGAAAGCTTTAATTTGTACCCACCTTCGCGTTTCTCTGTTTGGCCCTATGGTTGACTGGTAGAGAATGCCTTAAGGCATTAAGTCCGCCTTTTGTACTTTAAGTTGTTTCTTTTGTGCAATAAAGTTTAAATAAATAAATAAATAAATACTGCAACCACGGGACGATATGGTGGGGGACAATTCTAAGGCCGGGCACCCCACGGCACATAAAATAATTAACATGCCTTTATCCATGTATAAACTGGTCAAAACAACATGCTGCTCTTGTACCTCCAGAGATTTGCGTGATAAAGTATACAATAGATAAGTATAAAGATTAGACTTATAGCCATAATCCTGTGACGGCGATAGCAGGTGTGGGAGTTATGGGACCCTGTGGCGTAAAGTCTGCTTGTGGTCTTATCGGTAAGTATGGTAGTTTTGTTTTTGTTATTATCTTTACGGTAATAAAACGGTAAATATTCACATGTATCTGTTCTGAAACCGCTCCGTACTATATTGCTTTTGAGGGTTCCGTAGCCAAAATGGCAAAAACGGAACCCTTATAGTTTCGCCATGTCCGTCCGTCCATCCGTCCGTCCGCGGTCTAGAGCTCAGTGACCGTTAGCACTAGAAAGCTGAAATTTGGTTTGAATATGTACATTAACCAAGCCGACAAAGTAAAAAACGACGTAAGCGCCGCCAAATTTCCCGTAAGAAACGACCTTTTGAATTAATGGTCTCAGTTTACGGAACCCTACACTGAGCATGGCCCGACATGCTCTTGGCCGGTTTTTACCTACTAACTACCTTTACAGTAAAACAATGTCTCCGTACAAAAGTCATCAGTTTGCACGGCAGACTTGTACGAGAGAATATCTAGAAGATAAGATTAGCCTGACTGAAAGCCTTTGCTGGCGATAGCGAGAGAAGCCCTGTGGCTTATGAATGTACGCTTGTGCTATTATCATTATAAGCGTGTTAGTTTTGGGAAATCATTATTATTTTTATTTTACTAATTGTTTAGCAATCCCTATGTGGGAGGTATACATTTTAATAACGCAAGTTGGTTTAAGTGTCTACTACTACACTAGTTCCGGGCAAACATCATCGCTAGAAACATGTCACTTCTTGTGTACTCCATTCGAAACAAACCAATTTCTTTTATTTTTTACATGCGAGAAAGTATGAATTGCAGAAAGATAAGCGCGGCTAGCCCATAGCCAATAATGGCGATAGCATGGGAGTTATGGAACCCACTGGCTTGACGCGTGTTTGCTTGTTATTTTCATATTATTTTTATAGTTTTGTAACACGTGACACATACAAAATATTTGTAATACATAATATGTGACACGCTCTTATTTCATATTTCTGCATCAGCCTTCGTGTAAGAAGATAGTTTGGCCAGTGTCCTGTACATAATTTATTAATTAAGAATTAAAACACTCGTGTGATATTATTATAAAACTCAATTCCTTCGTTTTTTAAAACAACACTCGTATTTTAATGCCCTTCATTATACAGCAGTCACATAAACTACTAATATAAATACCAATACACCCTCCAGTTAGTATAAGTACTTAAAAAATCACAGACAACGCAGAGCGTA
This sequence comes from Pammene fasciana, assembly GCA_911728535.1. Lineage (NCBI taxonomy): Eukaryota > Metazoa > Arthropoda > Insecta > Lepidoptera > Tortricidae > Pammene > Pammene fasciana. Next base: position 17,785,900 of record OU452289.1, on the reverse strand, counting down.
AATTGTTGACGGTAGTAAAATCAGAAGAGGTTGCATAGGATTACATTACATGCCGCATTCATAACTTTCATGTTTTGCCTTAAAAACAATCCTTTAAATAATTATTTAAATTCACTGAGGTACCTTACCTATACTAGCCTAGCACACCTAATCAAATTCAGCGTCCAGTCGTCCACAATAATTATCATGAGTTTATTTCTGTCTCCCTCTAACACAGCCGCACCGCGCGGTGCACTCCCGCGCGTTTTGTATTCGCGTACCTACATAAAAAGGCGCGCGGCAGCCCGTTTTTCATTCAAACCACGAAACCGGTTCTGTGCAGACGTGTTTCAAGCGCTCTGATATTTATTCATTTATCTTCCCCTCAAGTGTATATTAAGGGAAATATAATGTCGGATATGGTTATCAGAGTTATATCCACGTATGCGCCAGAAGAAAGACCTGAACTCCCAGAAAGGCTCCAGAGAATGCGCAAGGAGAAGAAAAAGGCGAGGGAGAATTGGCAGCGTTATCGGGCTTCGTCACTGAAGACCATATACAACCAGCTGGCTCAGAAGCTGAAGGAAGAGGTAGCGGAGTATCGAGAGTCACCAGAGGCGTGGTGCAAACGTCATCGCCAGCGGCTCCCTCCGACCCCAGTCTCCAAGTACCCACACATCGTCGTTGAAAATCCATCAGACTGGGCGAAAGAGGAAATCAACAAAACGTACTTCGGAAGAATTATGAGGAGAGAAGAAATTCGTTTCAATCCGATCAGCGAAGAAGAGTACAATGACGTCATCGCTCATTTGGAACACATGAAAGAGATGGAACCAGACTTCGATTACTACGTGGCTCAAGCAAAGCCAAAAACTGAAGATACCACCAACGTCACCGGTAAATATCCGCAAATTGTGGTGAATGAGTTCCCCAACTGGGTGAAACACCTCGAGATCATCAGGGTCCAGTTCGGCAGACAGGCGCTCTGTGAGGCTTACTACAATGGCATCAGATTTAGTCCACGAGATGGCCCCGAATATAACTTCATCGTCAAATATTTAAAGCGAATTGAAGCCACGGAACCGGACTTGGAGTACTTCGTGTGTCCACTCAAAGTCGGCATACGAGGGCTTCCAGGTGGTGCTACTCCAGATTTCATCAAGGAAGCTTGTTATGAGGAAGGCTACAAGGTGGACCATGTGCGGCAGATCGGAAGATGGTACTTCGTCAAGCTGTTCAGTGGAGAGGATAACACGAGCATCCTTGAGATGAAGAAGCTTTTCGGCTTCAAGGTTAAGGTGGAGCTGTGGAGAGGCAAGCCGACAAGCGAGGAATCAAAGAAGCCGCGATCCGAGAAGTCAAATACGGCGGTGAAGGGAAGACCAGTCGGTGACAGCACCACTGCTACAGTTCCAGAGGATCCAGTAGACTTTGATAATGGTCTCGTTGATAGTGTGGAGAATTTAGCCTTAATGTTCATAGAGGCAGCGGCTCAACTAAAAAAATGTGTTGAAGGAATGACCTTAAAGTGACTGGTTGACTGTGCATGATTTTGCTTTGTTTACTATTTATTGAAAATAAATGAACGTTTAAAATGCAATTTTTATCTTTTTATCACTTTAATATGATTGACCTAAGCAGATTCTTTTTTGTACCGAGTCAACAATGTGACCATAAAACTACAAGTGTTAAATAATTACCACTAAATTCCCAGATTTCCATTACATGTACTGATAGATCAAGAGTAGGTGATAGGCAAGCCTACCTCATCAAGTACCACAATTCGGCTTATAACTCTTATAAGACAAAGCACGGTCAAATGTTATGTATTTCAGTACCTGAGCCTCCAACTTTAACTCAGGCTACCAACTAAGCATTGCGAGATATTTTAACCACGAATTCCTGAAGTAAGGAGTAATAAATGAACCATGAATATTAGTAGGTCGATTTTTCGAAAAAAAAACATTTTTTGCTCTATTATCGATTTTTTGAATGCCGTTGAACATAAAAAATATGTTATTGGTAAAACTATCGACAAAATAAATTGGTACATTTTTATTAGTTAAAAACGATTTACGCAAAGTATTCCTTGGCATTTAGATATCTGTCAATAAAGGATCTGTAGACTAGAGAGTGAAATCGCTATCAAAAAAGCGGTTTGCACTGAGCTACAATAATAAATATTTTTTTGTTTAGTTGGCTGTATGAAACTCTAAAACTAGGCGAAATCCATAAAAGTTTAAACGACATTTTAATCTCCAATTATGACAAGGCATACACTGTTAAAATCTCTCGCAATCCTCACCTCACGGGCACCGTGTAGAATTAGTTTGTAAGTATCTCGGACGAGCAACTGAGTCACGTGTTCTTTTTAACGTTTCATATACACACTATAATAAGATGTTTATTTTAAAAAAATCATAAAATAATCCCACAATCGTTTACCTACAGTCGCCATCAAATATATCGGAGCGGCCACGGTACTCAAAAATATGTGAACAAGCACCTTATCGCCTTGACAATAAAAGCGTTGTTCAGATATTTGTGACCACCTTGGCCGCTCCGATATATCTGATGGCGACTGTACCTGCGATAAGCCACCAGCAGGCTTATGATGGCAGTAGTTGTCCGCCGATAACTTGATAAAAAGCTGACAACTTGACACATTGTCATGTTTTGCTGTGTGAATGTGTCAAGTTGTCAGCTTTTTATCAAGTTATCGGCGGACAACTACTGCCATCATAAGCCTGCTGGTCCCATAACGTCCATGGCGTATCGCGGGCTAACTGCGCCGCTTACCTTATCTTATCTTTCTCATGCAAATCTGGGACCCTACAAAAGAATCGTGTTATTTTAAAAGGAGGGGATAAGCCCCTTATGAAATCTTTTTGCATTATTTACCAGGGGTGCGTGGACATTTGTAATACCTATAGGTAAGTGTAGTAACTATAGATTATTGTTGTTAAGTATTAGTATGACAGAAAAGAAACTATATATTTTGTCTTTTGTTTTCTGTCATGGCTCATGTCTATACCATGCGTATAATAATTAATACCGTTATAAATTTTGTAACATTGTTTATCGAACGAGCGGAGCGTAAGCGAAGATCGTTCTTACAAACAACAACTGTCACCTGGCTACTGGGACGTCTCGGCATTTGGATGGCTTTTTGATTTAGATAGTTTGTCCGACGATAACTTTAGTAACGATTTTCCGATCTTTATGAAATTTGTTGGGGTTGTAGCAGAGACCAACAAAATTTGCGAGTTCGTATATGAGCTGGATTGAAAAGGGGGTTCTGAAATTAGAAGGCCTAAAAAGGTTTTGTAAAGGGGTCCTGTTACATTGGTCATCTTATTTGCTACTTTTACGAGCAAGTATGGTTGAGTTTGGTATCAAACGAAAGGTATTGATTAACACTCTCGTCAAATCCTTATTAACTGCTTACTGTTTCATAACAATTAGCAACATAAAATTGATTTCAAAAATATTTTCAATTATATTTTGATTTTGGTGTAAATATTTTGACAAATGGCTATTTTTTATATTTATTAGAGCTTTGGCTGCTAGGGCCATCAGCATACTGACATTAACACATTAGTTACAGAGAGTTACCATAGACGCATAATGATGGTGACCGAAACCTATATAGGTGGTCCACAGCTGAGAACGACAAGTCAAAGCAACAGAGAGGCATGTGAGAGGTGGATTTAAATTTAGGTGAGACAAAAACTGTCAAATCTGAAGCGATTTCGTCGTGGTAAAATTTTGCGCATCAACCGCACAATTAAATATGGACGACAGTCACAGAATAATATAATAGTATTTCAATAGTGGTTTAGTTTTACCGTGATGGTTAGTTGAGAAAAAATACCCGATACCTATTTTTGGTATTTGTATAATAATTCTACTATTGCACATTTATGGCGAAACACAAGATTCGCGAGTTCACAGTTCGGGGCGAACTACTAGTTTTAATTTTAAATAGAAAATAAGTAGTAATATTTTTTATAGCAGTAGCAGTAGTTTTTGGAGTAAAGTAAGATAGGTATGTGCTCAATACTTTTGTTCAAGGCTATAGTTGTGGTTCACACGTTTAAAAATATTCCCACAATGACAAGGATAGGATAGGGTTCATAAAGATAACAACACGATAATATTTTTTTTACGAAAATATACCTACGTCTATTTCGTATAGGGTGCGTTGGGATAAGATGAAAAACGGGGGAAGACAAAAAAACAACTTCTGGCACATTTTTTGTTACTGACCCCTTTATCGGGAATTCCATTTTGTTGTTCCCTGCCGTTCAGTCGGTTACCTACGCTATATAAGTTAGAGTGGAAATGAGTTATTGGCAATTTTCGACAAGGTGTATTTTTCGACATCAAATCCTGTTTTTTTATCTTACCCCATGTTCTGTAACCTCTTTTTCAGTACAGATATAAATATTCTGAGTTGATACGTTTGCTCGTTATCGTTGTTTTATTCACCTGTCAATGAGGATTTCTGATTATCTTTATTATTTGCTGAGTTTTTATCTTGACCCGGTGACTTTTCGTGGGTGATTGAAATATAACTTTTTGGAAAATCGAATTTTAGCTGTTATTTATGGCTTTTTTCAAATTTGAAGTAAAGTTTTAAATAGTTACGTTGCCATAGCGTGGGAAAGTATGCATCAAATATACCTACGATACGTATAAACGATTTAAAAAACTATTTCGATCTTAGCCCACAACCTTTTCATCCTGCCCCACGTTTTTTTTAGTCACAAAAGTTTTTTAATACTTAAAGTACTACAAAAAGCCTTTTTTAAAATTAAATATAAAGAAAAATATGTTATCTTTACTAAAATCATAGTATCATGTACCTGGTCCTCATGCCGTTTGTACAATGGAGCTTTCAAGAAAATACTGCTTATTTCGTCGAAAACCCTTTCGGTCTTACCCCAACGCACCCTACGTCTATTTCTTTTGACCGATTAGTTGAAAAGATTTTGTTATGCTCGTGGGATAAATGTGTTTGGAGACTTTGCATGGAGTTTGTATCATAAACATCATAATATGTAAAAATGTATTTTAGTAGCAAATAAAACTACTACCAAGCAAATATTGCTTTATTTAAAATGTATTCAGTATTATAACGCAAAACCGAGTTATCTTTTAAATAATAAGTAGTATTATACTTTTGTATAGTGTAAGTACCTATAATTAATAAGTATGTAATACGAGCTACGCATACATATTTATGTTTAAAACTTTAAATCAAAACCTTGTATAAAATCGTTTTTTTTAAATATTTTAATTGCGTCGTTTAAGTTACTTCATATTATATTACAACGATGATAATTATTTAAATTTAACCGACGCTACCGTAGGTTATAAATAGCGCGCGCGACAGGGAAACCGTTAGTTTACCCACGACAGCGGGCGAGTGAAGTTGTCCTCCAAGTTTGATTGCCGTCCTATACTTTTAACTCGTTTTTATAACAATAAACGACATGGTTCCCTCAGTCGACGAACCCAACATGGATGTACTCTGCGGACTCGTGGAAGGTGTCCATTTGCAACCGGACTCCAGGAGGCATGATGGATTCCACCAGCCGCAACCCATCTGCTGCAATTGCGGGGTAGTAGGACATTCAGCGACTTTCCGGGGATGCCGTCTCCAGTCCACGTCTCGTGCCAGGATTGCAGATGCTCAAGAGACGCATCCTCAGTCTCTTCCAGAGCCTTCTCAGTCTCAGCCCTCGCCTGGTGATTATCCAAACCCTCTATTGCGTTTGTTGTTGTCATTGTCAAAGCCTAACACAAGCGGAGAAGATGAAGATTCAAGCAAAGACGAGGAGGATGCAAGTGACGGTGGGGAGAACTCAAATGCAGCTGAAGAGGAAGACGAGTGCGAAAAAGGAGAGGAAGGAGCGGAAGAGGAATCCTCGAGTAACGTGATGGTGGAGGACTTAAGAGAGCGGGAAAACAAGAGCATTGCTGGCAACACTAGACCCCCACACATCTATGTGACAAGTCTCTTCGCCCCAGGATCGTCACATTCTCACATCAGCGCCATCAAATCCAAGCTCGGGCGATATGCGTCCGGCTTTTCCACTTACAGTCGTGGCAGCTTGGAAGTCCGTTTCACTCCTCGCGACAGCCATGAATACCAAGTCGTTATCGAATACTTGGACAGTCTCGAAGGCACGCCAGGCGAGGAGAAGTACTTCATAAGCCCGAAAAATTAACCAGAAGTATATTCCGACCAAAAATAGTAGAAATTAAAAAGTGGTAACATCGTAGTGACGTCCCGTTTTCTTAGATTGATTTGAAAGGGACGACACTACGATGTTGCCACTTTTTAATTTTTACACATTTTGGTCGGAATATACTTACTAGATATTCCTCGTGGGCCGCTACCTAGAGAGTTGGATGAGTTGAAAAGGACAAAGAATCGTGCTATCCGGGAGTACACTGCATGGCCTTCACAAGAAAATAAGAAGATACTTAAAGAATGTAAGGAGAAGATCTCTGCATTTCGGGCGCTAGAGAGGGAAGCATATGAATGAAGTTACTGTACTTTTTTTGTTTTTATTTGAATAAATGATAAAAGTATTTACATTTTGTTTTTTCTTCTATTATATAGTATGCTTAAAGAGTTTAAAGCCATTATTACACTGGCGACGCAACCGCATGCGGCGACGGTGTGCAAGCGTGACAGCGCTATACACATGCAGAGCGCTATCTCGCTTGCGCACCGGCGGCGCATGCGGAAACCGCAGCGGTGTGAAAACTGTGAAAGCCGCCTAATGTTAGATATGTTCAGTCGCCATCAGATATACCGGAGCGGTCAAGGTGGTCACAAATATCTGAACAACGCCTGTATTCTCAAGGCTATAAAGTGCAAGTCCCAATATTTTTGAGTACCGTGGCCGTGACTGTACCTATATAACCGACTACCTCCCTATCTGTAACTAGATCGATGAAACCTTTATTAACCTCTTCTTACTAAGTACGTACAGTCGCCATCAGATATATCGGAGCAGCCAAGGTGGTCACAAATATCTGAACAAAGCCTTTATTGTCAAGGCGATAACGCGCTCCGATGTATTTGATGGCGACTGTACACGGTACACGTACTACTATGCTTCTAAGGCGATTATCACACTGACGACGGATCCGCATGAGGCGCCGGTGCGTGAGAGAGATAGCGCTCTGCATGTGTATAGCGCTGTTTCGCTCGCACACCGGCGCCGCATGCGGATCCGCACCAGTGTGATAACCGCCTAAGGTGATGTAGAATAGTCATTATAATGCGTAGAATCTAAAATCACGTTAAAATTCAACGGTAGATTAAAATTCAACCTACCTTACTTTGTGTATAGGAATAGGAACATATTCATATTATGGACAGTAGACGGCCATAGTGTAAGAACTTTTTGAGGCTCCAAGTATTTAGCGCCATCTAGTTCAGAGCCACCTAAACAGAGCCAATATGTATGAGATAAAATCAGCGCCACCTAGTAACGAATAACGTACTAGTAGTACACTAGTTGTTACTAGGTGGCGCTGATACTACCTCTTACATTTTGTCTCTGTTTAGGTCGCTCTGAACTAGATGGCGCTAAATACTTGGAGCCTCAAAAAAGTTCTTAAACTATGGCCGTCTACTTACTCGTATATCTTTAAGTCTATGACAGGACAGAACAGAATGATGCTAAAATAACTTCACTACAAATACATTCACTTTCTAAGCTTTAATATTGTAAAAACCTGTTGACAGATTGATAAAGTGTTGTGCGGTGCGAATCCATTCGTTGAATGCACGCATAATACAATACGTACAACGAATGTGTAAACTGGCTCTAAGGTACAGTCAGCATTCAGCATTAAATACTTACTTACAAATATTTTTCTATGGGACAATCAAAAACCAATATTGCAACAAAAACAAATTCATGTATTTGTTATGCCTATTATTATTTGACCATTTTTAATATTATATTTGATCCTGAGTGTACCTAAAAGGTTAGCGATTGAATTTTAATACTATTGAAGCAATGAAAACAAACAAAATCAAGGAAATATATTTTAATAACCACAAGTCAACATTTAACCTTCATTTGACAAAGAATCGTGAAACAGTGTCCTAGGATTATAATTGTTATCTTTATGACGGCAACTTTTGCAGAGAATATGAACAAAGAATTTTCCAAAAATACAATACAAACATTTTAACAGATTAACTTTGACTATCTTTCCAAATAGCTAGCCGCCGCCTGAATTCCGTTGTCAATTCATCCCGGATCTGCTTGTTAGCTGGAGACGGAAACCGTCCATACTCCCTGTCGGCTCGTTTCTTGTCCTTCCTCAACTGTTCCAGGTCCAGAGGCAACGGCCGGGACGCTGGGTCATCGTAGGGCTCTCCGGGGACAGGGAAGTCAAACGGCCTGCCCCACTTCGTTGCAAACGACGCCAGGATCTCACTGAATTCTTTGCTCAGAAGCAAGGCTTGCTGAGCGTTGGCTTTGGTCATCTTAACTTCGATCATCTTCAAACGCTCAGCCACAGCGGACGCCCTGATGGTTAAAGGTTGGGCGAAGTTCAGCGGTCGAAATGACAAGCCCCCCGGCCAGTTGTCTAGACTCATGAATAGTGCCATAATGATCGGCTGCCTCCACTTCTCTTTATTAGGCTGCACTCTACACCAACGCATAGCTGTCGGTGCCGCCAATGAGCCCTTTTTTTGAAGAGTGTTAAGATACCTGTCAAACGCTTCCACTACGTTATTGTACTCTTTTTCCAAAAGTGGTCTCAGTGGTTCGTTGACATCTTTAAGCTTTTCGTTTATTGCTTTCAGGCGTGTGGAGAACGCATAAGCCCTGCACGAAAGAGGTAGCTCGGAGTAGACTCTGGCGAAGAACGTGTCGAATCCAGTAGGAGGTTCGGAATTCTCGGTGCTGAACCAATCGATGGGAGCCTGGTCTTGAAGTCTGCGCCGCGCGACGACCAACTTTCGCTCAGGTATAACGTTCGTTGGAACATATGTGATACGAGGGTCTTTAGGACTGGTATCTTCACCGTGAAACTTAAAAGGACGAACAGGTGGAGCTGGCGTATCAAGTTTCACAAGCCTCCACGTGTTGTCAGCTGCCTGGCTTGTGCTTCCTCTTGCCTCGTCTGCAGCTTTTTCTTTTTTATTACCATAACCTACTTTCTTATATGCTACAGTTTCCAATTTCTGAGCTACTGAGTTGGCTTCTGATACCCCAGTCGTTTTCTTGCCGACCACATCTGCGTTGTTAGAGTCATTTGGCCCTGCTACCTGTACAGCATTTTTGTCAGTTAACTCGCTTGAGTCTGCATTTACCGTCTGGTCTGCTTCAGCTCCGTTTCCGGTCACTATCAAGTCTTCCTTCTTCTCATTTATGACCTGGACTGACACTTCGCTTACGTCTCTATAAGCTATCTCATTTGAAGTGTCAGCAGTGACCTTTGAAGATTCAGGCCTCGAGCTTTCAGTGCACTCAACTGATACTGGTCGCATGTTTCTTGCCTCATCGTCTGGTACTTCCCTTGACGTCTGGGCTGAGACTTTGCTTATATTTTCAGCTGTATTATAAAGTGGTTCTTCTGCGGGTATTTCTCCAGCTGATACTATGCTTGAACCTTTGGGTGCTACTTTCACAGATACCACAGTCAGCAACTCTTCCGATGTCGCACCTGACATTTCACATGCTTCGTCATCAGACTCACTAAATACACGCCCGCGAGCCTTTTTTAAATCCTCTAGCTCTTGCGTCAGTTCTTCGATTTTCAATGCGCCATAATGGTCTCCAAAACCGGCAGTTAGAAGCCGTTTTTCATACTCTTTTAATATTACGTCTTTGGCATTTGAGTCTTTTGTGCTGGCGAGTTTATTAATCATCTTTTTAAGGAGGTTATTAGTAACTGTTCCAAGAGTCAAAGGAGGCCACCGCATATCTTCAACGACTTCAACTGGTACTCTTTTCGTTTCTTGTGACACTTTACTTGAAAGCTGTGCTCTGGCGTCGCTGCTGATATCAGTTTTTAGCCGTTCTTCGTATTCTGCAAGTTTTTTAAGGTCGTGATCACAGATAATCCCCAACTCAAGTTCATAAAGAAGGTTTACGGCTGTCAATATACCAACCTTAGATGAGCTCGGGTGTTGTCTTGGGACCGGTATGTCCCTTGCTCCTGTCGTGTCATTAGAGGTTTTTAAATATCGTTCAGCTAATGGAATGAAAATCTTTCCCATTTCCGCGAATTTGGCATTATCGTATTGGTCGTCAAACCCAGCCAATATTAACTGTCTATCGAGTTGGTCAAATAATCTCTTTTTCTCGGTGCCTTCAATATTTTTGAGCTTTTCCCCAAGACTGTCAATGAAATTTTTAGTGATATTACCAGGTTTTTGGAGGTCGTGGAAGTTGCCAAAGCCGGCTAGAATTAGATTTTCCTCGCATCGCCTTAACCGACGAAGGTCGTCTTCACTGGCAGTATTCGTATGGAGCTTTAATAATAGGTGAGTAGCTGATATAAGCCCAATCTGTCCAATATTATTTGACATGTTGCACGCTCGACCGACCAGCGCACGAAATATCTGGAGCAAAAAATATCCGCTATACAAGTACAACACACTGCGGTCTTGATTTTAATGAGAAATTCGGGAGTTTAAGCATTTAACAAGATAAATAAGATAACATGACTCGATTTAGGTACAAAACACCACGCGCCCGAATAATAGGTATACAGAATACCGCGTGAATAGCAAAATGGCGACGAATGCGCGAGACGCGGCGCGACGTTCCTCGGCCGTGGTTTAGAGTCAACTGAGGGGCGCAAGCGGACAGCGGGGTGAGCGGAGGGGCGTTCAATTCAAACCTTGTTGTCAATAATCGAAATATTATTGATTTAACATGATTAAACGCATGTATTTTATTCAATACCTAACATAAATAAAGTAAATAAACATAATAAATAAACAGGTAATTAAACAAGTCATTAAAACGGCACAAATAAGTATAAGTAAATAAATATACTTAATAGGAGGTATTGAGTAAACTAAGTATTAAACATTAAACAGAAAATATTTCCATCACAACAAACCTAAGTGTCATTAAAATAAGCAACTACATATTTATATTATAGTTCAAGTAATGGATAGGTACTTAACGTTCAACTGGGTATCTGGTACCTACAGACGGTACAGTCAAGTTCTCCAATATCTGTAGGTACACTGACGTTGAAACATATGTATACACGACTTTAAACCGATACAAATAAGGTTGTTTTCATATATTTGTGAATGTACGTGTGTAATATACAGTCAACGCATAAATATGTGTACACTTTTGCAGCTATTGGAGAATTCGACTGTACAGTCGCCATCAGATATATCGGAGCGGCCAAGGTGGTCACAAATATCTGAACAACGCCTCTATTGCCAAGGCGGCAAAGTCCGTGTTCAGATATTTTTGAGTACCTTGGCTGCTCCGATATATTTGATGGCGACTGTACCTACATCTACTAACTAAAAAGTAAGTAAGTAGTAATAATATATCAGTAGGTAGGGTAGGGTAGGTCCCTATACCAATAAAATCAAATGCCGTAAAACCACGTTACATTTTATGGGTATTAAATGTAAATCAATTGAGATGAATAATTTTATCTTGTAGATTACTGGGAAAATAACCTGGAGAACCTCGGAGCGCTGGTAGCCTTGCGGTAAGACGTCCGACTTTCAATCCGGAGGTCTCGGGTTCAAACCCCGGCTCGTACCACTGAGTTTTTCGGAACTTATGTACGGAATATCATTTGATATTTACCAGTCGCCTTTCGGTGAAGGAAAACATCGTAAGGAAACCGGATCTAATCCCAAAAAGGCCTGGTTTCGCCTCTGGGTTGGAAGGTCAGATGGCAGTCGCTTTCGTAAAAAACTAGTGTCTACGCCAAATCATGGGATTAGGTTGTCAAGCGGACCCCAAACCGGGATAAACGCTAGGATGATGATGATGATTACTGGGAAAATAACACGAAGTTTACAGACAAGTGAGTTGAACTGAAAAAAAAAACATTGTTGAAATTGTACAGTCGCCATCAAATGTATCGGAGCGGCCAGGATACTCAAATATATCTGAACATGCACTTTATCGCCTTGACAGTAGAGGTGTTCATGTTCAGATATTTATGACCACCTTGGCCGCTCCGATATATATGATGGCGACTGTCCCCATAATGGAACCCGCTGGGCGCGCGGTTGACTCGCACTTGGCCGTTTTTTTTTGGATATTCGTTACAAATTAAATTACAATACAATAGGTAGATAGGTATCCAATTCGTATAGAACAGGCATGAAGTCAGCGCCTTTTTATAGCGGAGATAAACTTCTTAATGTAAACCTTACTGGTAAGTAATAAGGTCCACATACTAGTCAAATTAATTTGTTATTTCCTTGTCCTTTGATACTTAATTTTTGTGCCTCGCTTGCCATCTGCCATGCGTTCAAAAGGTTCAAAAGGAAAAAACTTGAAAAAAGGATATTATTCCTTACAGTACCAGTAGGTACTTCACCCCACCTTAAACCCTCGTGTAATAAGTAGGTAAATTGGTAAGCATAAAATAATGATATTAATGATAAAGTTTGAATAACGCGCCTCTCTTAGGCTAACAACACTAGAGGTGTGCGCCGATGGCAAAATCATCGGCGGCGGCGTTTGATCATTTTTTGACCGGCGGCGGCGGCGTAATCGGCGTTATCGGCGTGACCTCGACGTGGTATATATTTCAATATTACTAAGGAGTTTGGAAACAAACCCTCTAAATTGTAGCCCGCTGAGTATTTATTGGACCATCCAAAACATATAATATGCTTTAAATCATGCGATGAGATTTTTTTGAAACCGTATGACGTGCTTAAAATTAGGCAATCAGAGTACAGCTTTGAGTTTGTCAAGCCAGGCAACTACGTCTGATGTCAGGGCGTCCAGATCCTCAGCTGGACCAGGATAGAAGTGAGGATGAGAATGCGCCAGCGTTAATAATGTATAAACAGCGTAAATAAAACACCCCAACTCTTTGAAAACGCACGGGTGCTCGCATAATTTGCACATTTTATGTTAATAATTTAGATAGCCGATAAAAAATGTAAAACTCAAAAAAGATTTATTTTAGTACACACTTTTATTGAAGATTTTACTTTTTAGATATCATTGTCATTTAAAACCAGGAAGTGGTTGAAATTTACGTACAAGATTAGATGCATATAAATCTACGGAGTGAAACTAAAGTGTGTAAAAAGGGTTACTTTTAAAATTAAACCATTAAAACAAAATAGTTTAAGTTGACATCATTTCGTAGTAATTATCTACAGCCCCATGCACTTTACAATATCACTGCGGAGAGCTGAAACGTGCGAACTTATAAAATACAACCAAATTACCATTTACAGTAGATGTAACCGGAACTTTTAAATAGTTCCTTCGATTTCTCATAAAAATTGACCCAATGAGAATGGGATATGTAAATAACAAGTGTGAGTTAGCATGTTATGTCACGCCGATCATCGGCCGGCGGCGGCGGCGTGGGTAAAAATGGCCGCGGCGGCGGCGCGGCGCGGCGGCGCACACGTCTACCCCACACAGCGTCTTCCGAGCGTGGAGCGTGTCTCTCAGCGTTGGAGAGGGGGGTGAGAGGGGGGGGGGGGAGGGGAATGACGTCACGTCGACGCTCATGAGACGCCGACGCTCGGGCGACGTCGCGTCGGCGTTCGGGCGACGACGACGCTCGGAAGACGCTAGTGTGGGGTTAGCCTTACCCGCTTATTCATAAACGTCTTACAATCCTTATTTAGTTAAATTATGTTTTACCTATGTATTTCTAAAGTGGGTTAGATTATATCATAATGTAAAACAGAATACTTTTAATATTAAGTACTTAAATCAAATGGCTTCTTCACACTCCGATGTACCTTGTATTGTTGTATTAGATACCTACCAGTGGCGAAACTATTGGATGGCAGAGCTGGCAAAATGTCACGGGCCCCGGCCAGGGGGCCCCCGATCTAAGAGGCCTCCTAAAGAAGGATGCTCACATTTTCTGTAAAAGGACCCTATACGATGAATTTGCCACGGGCGTAATCACGCCACTGACACCTACCGAGGTGTAGTAGACCTACCTATCTGTTCTAAGTGTTCTAACCCTACCTATGTAACTTAACTAGGTACAGTCACGCTCCGTGATTGTCGAGCCATTTAGGGTTCTAGCTAAATTGGACCTTCCATAGCGCAAGTATTGTACAACCAATTTAGCTAGAACCCTAAATGGCTCAACAATCACGGAGCGTGACCGTACCTACCTTATTATCTATAGTATCTATACCTACATAGGTTACAGTAGGCAGTAGGCACGTGCTATTTTTGTTTGGGGAAACTCCCAGTTGTATTTAGAGTTGAAGCTGCATCCGCAAACAAATACCTACCTAATACCTAGGTAAGTACGAAACGAACAGGAGAAGAAACTGACGTCAGTGTTTATGTAGACATGAAGTATGTATTACAACGCCAACGGCAACGCCGACTAGGTAGGTAATTAGGTATGCACACTCAAAGAATGAAAACCTGCCTTGTATGAACTTTTCGATACAAAGTGACCGGTTTTTATTCTATTTAAGGTGTACTCGTGTAACAATAAGAACTATGTATAATTGACTTATTAAGATATAAATTAGAGCGGAAATTTGTTGCTGAATTATCACATAACTGTCAAAGAAAACTGGAAAAGTTATATATTTTACAGACTGTTCTTAAAAAACTTAAACAGACACAATTATACATAAGATTTTTTTTTAAACCCAGATAAATTACCGCAAGCGAAAACATAGCAAAAAAACTTAATTACATTTTACGACAAAAACTAAATTTTACGAACGAACATTAATTGCACATAAATAATGTTTAAATGTAAACATTATTGCTTCTCGGAAATACTTAATTGGCCGGAAATAAATACAAATTAAGATTAATACCGGTAATCATTATTACCGTATTACCAAAACTGGGGCATGAGATTACGATTATGGTGGTCTGGTAATTTAAAAGTAAAAGCTGTAAGTAATAAATAGTCGATAAATGTCAGGACTTGTTTACGGGTAAAATATTGCATTAACATTTATATTATTTAGAAACTACTTAAGCTAAAGATTTAATGGGAATAACGGTTTCCGGCGGAAATTCGCAAATCATTGATAGGTATATTATATAGGACAGACTTCTGGACTGAATCTTTATACATGACATTAAAGCCCGTCACAGATGGAGCTATAATATATAATAATATATATTAATATACCGTAAGATACCGAAATATATATTATCGTATAGCTCGGCACCCCACACGGGAAAGATATCAAAAGAGAGAAAGATATATCGGTTGTACGTCACTAAATATATCCAAATATATCGTAATATATCGAGCTATAATATATATTATAGCTCCGTGTGGGGACTGTGCCAAATAGAACGTAAAATATATCGTAAGATACCGAGCTATAATATATATTATAGCTCCGTTTGTGATGGGCTTAAGATACCGAAATATATATTATCGTATAGCTCGGCACCCCACACGGGAAAGATATCAAAAGAGAGAAAGATATATCGGTTGTATACGTCACGCCAGAGAAGAAAGGCAATACACCCAAAATATATCGAAATATCTCGTATATATCGAGCTATAATATATATTATAGCTCCGTGTGGGGACTGTGCCAAATAGTACGTAAAATATATCGTAAGATACCGAGCTATAATACATATTATAGCTCCGTCTGTGACGAGCTTAATAACTGTACTGAAAACATAGAGAACCTCCTGAAAAATAATAATGATTCATTCAAGGGTGATATGTGAGACATCAAGGGCTTAGGTGAATGCTGATTCATTATAAAAAAATATTATCAAGTTTGTAAAAAAAAATAACATCATCTCGTTTATTCTTATTCTGCTGACGACGAACAGCTACAATTTGAGATTTGAGAACTCTCCTTTTTGGAAGTTAGATAAAATTAGGAATCGTTGTAAGTACGAAGGACAACAATGGCAAATTCCATAAGCGGTCCAGACACTGTCAGTAATAATGTCATTATTTCTGTACCCATCCTTCTCTTCTTCATATAATAGAAAAGGACGGGTACAGAAATAATGACATTATTACTGACAGTGTCTGGACCGCTATAGTGTTGTTTATTTTCATCAGCGTTACCTTTGATTAAGCCTTAAGGCGAGGCATACCGGTCCGATTTAGGTATAGTATTAATCGTACAGGGTGTAACAAAAATACAGGTGATCCGATTAAGGGCAGAATTGGTATCGCATCGCGAGTAAGAAAAAGCTGGCCAATTTTTTTTCTTACTTTTTCATAATTAGTATAAGATACCAATTATGGCATTATAAGGATTACCAGTATTTTTGTTACATCCTGTATATCAGCAGTGGGACGAAGTAACTAAAAGCAGGAGGTTCATTAATGAATGATTTGGGAAATAATTGAATATTCTCTTTTTTTGCTTGGTTCTCTTCTTCTTCAAGTGTAATAATACTAATAATTGTGCCGATAGTTGTTTCTGCGAACGGTCTCATAGCGAAGAGTCTCGACCAACATCTTGAGAGACTTTCGCTACGGGGTTGTGGTTGGATCAAGGGTCAGATACAGAAGGCGGTAATCCTGGACACGGCGCGTATAGTCCGAAGGTTCCTCTCTCTGCGGCCCTGACCACCGGCAGCCTGGGCCTTGCCCTGCTGCCGGCGGCACTCTAGGTTAGGTTTTTTATAATGTGTTTATGTTTTATATTGTTTTTGTTTTGTATGGTATATTTTATTTTAATTTTATATTCATATTGTAAAAAACCTAACTTAAGAAAGAAAATAAATATACGGACTAATAATGAGAGTGTGTACATGTCATTTGTCATTTTGAACACCTTCGCTAAATATTTCTCCTGCTGACTGTACCAAAACAAATGCATCAAATATCAATCACTATTGTATCTAAAAGGTCAGGAACAATACGTAGTTTAGTAAAATATCTATGACTTCAAAGACATGTCTTCCACTCCACCAAGCAATAAAATTTTAACAACCATTCCATTTTAATTATAACTTTATTGCCCTTGAGTAAGGTAAACAATCGAATATATTTTCTATTGTTTGTTACGTCTTTGTTGCCTCGGGGCAGAAACAGTGAACAATGAACACCTTGTCACCGCGCGCGCAGCTCGTATTCGAAATGACTAGGTATGTTTTTAAATAACTACTATTGTCGTGTATTTTCGTGGATAATGTGGATGAAACTTTGAACTTTTTTCCTTACTTACTTATTCGTTCTTTTGTAATTTCTAGCGACATGGTTATTTACGTAGGTAAGTACAGTCAGCACCACATATAACAGCCAAAGTGATCAAATCTACCTTGTGCAACCTAAGTAGCGGTTTGTGACACCTGTCATCTCAGTACAGTTTATAACCTAAAATCGATTTTGGGTTATAAAAGGCCCTGCAGGTTGCAATGTCTAATACCGGTTTTACTTGCTTTGAGATTATAGGTACATAGTCTGGCAAACCAAAAAGCGCAGTAAGGGTCAAAACACACCTAGCGGAATCACAGCGGAATTAAGCCAATTCATAAACAAAATGCTTAAATTTGTCTATGGTATCGGAAATTTGTCTATTTTTGTATGGAAACCATAGACAAATTTCCGCTACCATAGACAAAATTCAGCATTTTGTCCATGCATTGGCTTAATTCCGAACTTATGGAGGTCCAAAGGAGAGGCCTATGTTCAGCAGTGAACGTCTTATGGCTGAGATGATGATGATGATTTGTAAGTCATTTAAATAAATGCACTGCTGTAAATGTTCAAAGTAATCGAATAACTTTAAAGCCTTCTTCGGCTCAAACATCCCGAAACCTAAACAAACAGACAAACGGACGAGAAAACGCCAAGTAAAACCAAACACGTTACTACACTTGTAAAAACCCCTTTTAAAAACTCAACATGTTTACTTGGCGTTTGAAGGGCACGTAAGCTATAAAAAGCCATTAATATTGTACATATGTAAAAACCCCGCGCTAAAAGCTAAGCTGCGGACGGATAGGCAGACAGACGGACATGGTGACGTTATAAATTTTCCTTGTAAACTACGGAATATTTAAAAACCGGCCAAGAGCATGTCGGGCCATGCTCAGTGTAGGGTTTCGTAAACTGAGACCATTAATTCAAAAGGTCGTTTCTTACAGGAAATTTGGCGGCGCTTACGTCATTTTTACTTACGTCCTTTCACTATGGGTTTTTGAATGATAACTCAAAAACAGCTCAACCGATTTATTTCAATATAGTTTTCATTGAAGGTACTCATTATGCCTCAGTTTCATGATTTTTTTTCAAAATTTTAGGACCCACGATTCAAAAGTTAGATGGGGGGGGGGACGCCCTGTTTTAAACTTTCGGAGCTATTATTTCCGAGAATATTAGTTTTATCCAAAAACTGTTTTAGAAGACCCTTATTCTTTTTAAAAGCCTATCCAACGACGATACCCCACACAACTTGGTTGGAACGAAAAAAAAAATCGCCCCCCACTTCACGTGTACGGGAGGTACCCTAACAAAATATATTTTTCGCGTTTTTATTCTACCGTTTTGTCGGCTTGGTTAATGCACATATTCAAACCAAATTTCAGCTTTCTAGTGCTAACGGTCACTGAGCTAGACCGCGGACGGACGGACGGACGGACGGACGGACGGACGGACGGACGGACATGGCGAAACTATAAGGGTTCCGTTTCTGCCATTTTGGCTACGGAACCCTAATAACATAATTGTCGGTCAATAAGCGGAGTTGTGAGTGTGTGAGTGGCGAGACCGACAGACAATCTTAGTTCATAATGAGATTAATGAGTGTCAAAGTCATAAATATTTATGCGATTCTAAACCGTTTTTCAATAGTATTAAATAAATCACGGGTTACTCACGTATTTTAAGTCGAATATTGCTCGACATGTTCAATAGATTCAATAGATTTAGATTTAGTCATTTCATAATGCAGATTACATTATAACAAGAATTCATATTATGATCGTGAAATAAAAAAGAAAACATCGCATGTTAATTAAGTTCCAAAATAAATGTCAATGTCGTACCTACTTACTTGCAATTAACAAGTAGGTAGGTATATGTTTATGCGTAACTATTTCTAGATATATCAGTACACACAGTACATTTAGATTTATTTAGTATAATACATGAAGTCAAGTTTATCTATGATATTTTACCTATTTCAAATAAAAATACAAAATAGTTTCTCAAAAAGGTATTTGACATACAAAATGCAAAATAGGTAGGTGGTTTATCTATTAGAAATATTATATTACAAAGAAAGTGAAGTCATACCTTAACTTTTCTAAACTCATAAAATGCTGGAAATTAATATACCTATTCAGTGAGCTTACATTATATTTTTAGTTTTTTAATATTCAGCATTTTTGTTTTGTGTAGGTTAGATTAAGTTTTGACATGTGTGGTTTTTTGATTATATGTTTCATGTATCTTGTTCTCTGCCAATAAATTAATCGTTTTACAAGTTTAGGTTTTGTAATATTTAGTTCATATTTTTACATTAAAATAATTTGAATTTACATACCTAATACCTAATATACCTATACAATTATAAAGTTATAGTTAATAAAATACTGTTGCGGTTTGTGGTTAATTTAAGGCTTAAATAACATAGTTATTATTTCCTCAAGTTCGTACACATGGTAGGTAATTAGTGTCACATGTATGTTAATTAAATACAATTAATTAACGTGGGCAAACAGTTAATGTAGGTAGTGTTACATTAACAATAAAATATGCCGCATTTAATTCAATAAGTCATATGTATTCAGTTTTCAAACTTGTTAAGTTGTTAGGTATTTAATTTTTGTCTCATCATCATATTTTTTTATATCAAGGCGGTGGCAAACAAATATACGGTCCGCCTAAAGGTAAGCAGCTACCGCAGCTATGGACGCCTGCAACTCTAGAGGTAGTCGTATCACATGAGCGTTGCCGATCATTTAATATTAAGGAGGATTCACTGTGTTGACGGCTAAAGGGACAAGTCTTAACAAGAGAATCCGCTGTCGTTAACACAATGTATCCTTTTTGAGTAATTTTGAGGTCTCTGGCAACTTTACTTACCAGCAGGAACACAACACTTAGTAGCATTAATTTATTATGTGACATCTAGAACAATTTTTGTGCGCCATGTTTGGCAGTTGACAGCTATGACTGAATCAAAGATGAGTATAGACTTGTAGTGATTTCCTTCCACTACAACTTTTTGGCATAAAAATCTCTTACGGGGCCCACCCACTATCAGTCGGCCTGACGATATTGACCTGTCACTCGTTCGGAGCTGGGGATTTTTGACTTACGAGCTCTCGAATTCATAGAATTTAAGCTCGAATATAATCGCACACAAAAGTTTTTTGCCATTATTTACGCATGAAATTAATAGTATAATTTAATGATGATTTTATATTGCTATCTCTGTTATTTTTAAAACATAATTTCTTCGTTTTATTCAGAGTTTTAAATGTCAGATTTGAGCACTCGAATCTCAAAAATCACCCCCCTGTCCATTTTTTGTTCTAACTGAGAGGCCGATATCGTCAGGCGGTCTGATAGTCGGTGGGCCCCTTTAGGGATGGATGTCATCTCCTGTTACTCAATGGGCAAAAGTAGCGTATAGTGTAAAAGTATGGGGTAGTGGTATTTAGTTCTCCCCACCACTCATTTGGCGCATAATTAGTCAATAGCCTGGTAAATGAATGCCCAAAAAAGGTGTCTAGCCACCCGGTCACGGCGCGGCGGTGCCGGTCGAATTTCTCAAGTATATGCAATCTACTGAATTTGGAACGGCTAGGCGCCGTTGACAATCTCTAAGGGCATGCATTTCGTGCTTGCACCTCCTATCCGAATCACTTACGCGATTCTGGTGTAGCGAGAGAGATGGTGCTGCCATCTATGAATCTTTAAGCAAATCAAATTATTTTGTTGAATATTTTTTGATTTTGCAATTTTCAAGTAGTAACACTACTATATAAATTATAAACTGATATAAATGTCATATGCTTCAGAAAAACCTACTTAACTACCAAATTTAATTATAGCTGAAGACGCCAGTTCGAATCGAATCTGGCCTCGGACACCGAGAAGGAGTTGGTCACTTTTTCTGCAGAATTTTTTACTTTAGAACTTTGTTAAGACTAGTTAGGAGACTAACATACTAATAGTCCTCAGCCCCGGGAGGAGAGCTCGAGGAGAGGGAGGCCGAGAAGGTCCCGTTTTTTGGTATTTTGCTTATATCTTGAAAACCATGCGTCATAGACAATTTAGTGGTATACAGAATTAAAGCTAATAAATTTCTCTACAACTTTCATTCAGACACATTTTACCTAATACTAATAGTTGTCTAGATATGAGCTCGGAAAAACGGTCGATTTTGAAAAGTGGGGGGTATTCTTCACAATTCTTATCATACTAACAGGCAAAATTTCTGCTTTCCGGCTAGAATCATTCATTGACCACACTACAATACGAAACTCCGAAACTTGAGTGTATCAACACCTAACCCACTTCTGATTAAATATGTTTTATTCAACATCAGCTTTCAAATCGCCAATTAGTTTACCATAGTTGTATTTGGAAAGGTATAATGCGGGCGTGAATTATGAATGACACACTTTTTAATGATAATTGCCCTTGACGCTTTCAAATTAAATGATTTCACTTATCTGACGAGTTTTTGTGCAATTTTGCGATATAGCAATGTCATGAAATACTAGTAGCAATGCTGTCTCATCTCCAAGCATAGAAATTTAATGGGTATTTATTCATATAATAAGTATAAAACAAACTAATTATTTACAATATGTATAAATATACTTACAAGATTACCTATATAAAACTAAATTAGAATTATAAATAAAACTAAATTAAAATAAAAACAAGAAAAATATACCTACCTACCAACCAGAGTCATAAAAAGAATACCCCATCCAGCAGCTCAGATTGTGGCATAGTCCCCATCACGCTAGCGGCGTTTCCCCTTTGTATCGCAAGACTAAGTCGCTGGGACAGGTAAGAGCCGGCCCTGGGGTCTCCTGAGGCGTGGATTAACCGGGACGAAAGGGACTTCATAAAAGTCGGCAGACATGAAGTCTGCCGACCAGGGACCCAACGTCTCAACTGCAAGCGCCGCAAATTCGTAATCCTTTAGAAGGGCGGAGTATTTGCGGCGCTTGAGAACTTGGGCCAAATTTAATTATCTACATAAGAATATCAGGGTCGAGTTGAAAGTTCTATAAGCATAGGTTTTACTAAATAATAAAAACATCGTTCTTTTCATGTCTAATCCTCTTATTATAAAACTTAGCAAATGTTAATATTGTATCTATAGATGTGTATGTTGTGTTATGTATGTGTTTGTTGTGTTTGCTATAATGTTATAATTTGATTACTACTAACAAACACATGCCACCTAGGCCAGAATTATGATTAGGTATCAGCAACATTTTAGATTTGACAGACTTTTATGAATAGGTACAGTCAGCGTCAAATATATTGTAACAGCCAAAGTGATCAAATAGTTCGTCACACCATATATTTTGTATGGTGTGACAAACTACTGGGCTAGTCTAGCTGTTACAATATATTTGACGCTGATTGTTCTTGTACGAGATCAGAATGGCCCTGAAGCAGCTCAAAAATAACAAGGCGCCAGGTGAAGATGGAACTACAGCCGAACTCCTGAAGGCGGGTGGAAAACCGGTCCTTATGGCCCTTCAGAAGCTGTTTAATTCCGTCTTACTTGAAGGGAGAACGCCAAAGGCATGGAACAGAGGGGTGGTGGTGTTGTTCTTCAAAAAGGTGATAGCACCTTGCTGAAGAACTACCGACCCATCACACTTCTGAGCCATGTCTATAAGCTGTTTTCTAGAGTCATTACAAATCGACTCTCGTACAGGTTAGACGACTTCCAGCCTCCCGAACAAGCCGGTTTCCGAAGAGGGTTCAGTACCGTAGACCACATTCATACGCTGCGTCAGGTTATACAGAAGACTGAGGAGTATAACCTGCCCCTCTGTTTAGCGTTTGTGGACTACGAGAAAGCCTTCGATTCGATCGAGACTTGGGCTGTACTACAGGCTCTCCAGAGGTGCCAAGTGGACTACCGTTATGTCGAGGTAATGAAGTGTTTGTACGAGAACGCCTCTATGTCAGTCCGACTCCAGGACCAGAACTCGAGATCCATACCGCTGCAGCGGGGAGTCAGGCAAGGAGATGTAATTTCTCCAAAACTGTTCACCGCTGCCCTGGAGGACATTTTCAAGGGTTTGGACTGGGGAAGGCTTGGCATCAACATCAACGGCGAGTGCATCACTCATCTTCGATTTGCCGACGATATCGTAGTCCTGGCTGAGACCATGGAGGACTTAAGTACGATGCTCGACGACCTCAGTAAAGGCTCTGAGAGGGTTGGTCTAAGGATGAACATGGATAAGACGAAAGTCATGTCTAACGCCCATGTAGTACCAACCCCTATTACAGTCGGAGACTTTACGCTCGAAGTTGTAGACGATTATGTATACCTCGGACAGACAGTCCAGCTAGGTAGGTCCAATTTCGAGAAAGAGGTCAATCGTCGAATCCGTCTCGGTTGGGCAGCGTTTGGGAAGCTGAAACATATCTTTTCGTCCAATATTCCGCAGTGTCTCAAGACGAAAGTCTTTGACCAGTGTGTGTTGCCAGTGATGACCTATGGCTCTGAAACGTGGTCGCTCACAATGGGCCTCATTAAAAAGCTTAAAGTCACCCAAAGAGCAATGGAGAGGGCTATGTTAGGAGTTTCTTTGCGTGACCGTATCAGAAACGATACTATCCGTAGCAGAACCAAAGTAACCGACATAGCCCGTCGGATCGCTAAACTTAAGTGGCAATGGGCAGGGCACATTGCACGGAGAACCGATGGCCGTTGGGGCACTAAGGTTCTCGAATGGCGACCATACACCGGAAGGCGAAGAGTTGGTAGGCCCCCTACAAGGTGGACTGATGACCTGGTGAAGGTCGCTGGAGTCCGCTGGATGCGGGTGGCACAGGACCGGTCATTGTGGCGTTCAGTGGGGGAGGCCTATGTCCAGCAGTGGACGTCTTTCGGCTGAAATGATGATGATGATGATTGTTCTTACTTATCTGGAAGCATTAGTCTAAACTTTAAAACTATCAACAATTAAAGGGTTATTGTGTCAATTTGTGGTATTTTTAAAGGAATTTCAATGCCCATGGTATTATCATGTTATATTTGAAACAATAGGTTAATCCTTTAAGTGCGATGTTAAAGTCGTAATAAGGCTCGAAGTTTTACCGATTAGGACGATAAGTTTTGTTTCAAGTATTGTTATTGTTGTACTGATAAAGCGATACGAAAACAACAACGAAATGGACTTTTAAGAGAGGTATACCTACGTCATTATCTTATAGTAATAAATACTTACACAATAATAATTAAAAAAAAAAAAATCTTTTATTTCAGAATTAAGATTCCATAATTCAGTTAGTAGTAGTAATAAGTTGCGTGGTGTTTTTTATTAGCAATAAGTTATACAAAGGGAAAGTTAGGGTGTGTGCTTAATTTATTATCACCTTCCTTGGGTTATCCCAGGTTTTGCCACCAAATTCCAAATTTGACATGAGGTCAACTCGGCGAAGAACGGATAGCAAGCAATTACAGCAAATTCTGCATAGCTTTTTTTACAAAATGGTAAAACTGTTCTAAAACAGAACAGAACAACAGTTCACAAAAATTCTAGACTGACGGTCTTCGCCGAGTTGACCTTAGGCACTTTAAGAAATCCATAACTTGAATTTGCACTTTACGAAAGCGACAATGAATTGAATCTGACCCAGCGGTGTGTTTTAAATAATGCAAGTTCATAATTTAATGCTGTAAAGCAATTATTTCTGAAACACGTAACAAAATGGCAGTTTAAAATATAACGATTTAAAACGTGATTGGTAAACTTGTCGCGATCTGCTGCAACCCAATCCAATTAAAATGTTATTAACATTTTATGTGTCATTTTCACTTAAAAGCTGCCAGATTGAAGATAGTCTTTAAGGCGGTAGTGTCATTAAGATTCAGTTAATAATGAACTTTAGCAGCAATCAACAGTTCTGTACCTTTTAATTAAAAACGTCGCATATTTCGGAAACTATATGCATACCTGTTTCTAAACGGAGAGAAATCGCAAGGACTACTAAATTATACTACTAATAGCTAAATTGTGAATTATGTTAAATTAAAACGACTTATAAGAAATGAGGTTGATGAGGAAACCTTCTAAGAATTAATGTAATAAATACAGTTCAGATTTCACACAGGGTGGTCATGCATCCGCTTTTGAGTCGTGTTGCCTCTTACCTAACTATGTCACCGTGACACAGCTGGTGATGTGACACCGAAGTGGAATGCCATAAGTAAGCTACCTGTATTTTTTATATGAGCAATCCCGGGATACCGGTATTGGGGCAAACCAAAAAAACTGGTATTGTATTTCTTTCCGGGGTGGAAGAATAATTTATAATTATTACAAGAAATAATACTGCAAATCCTTAGACCCTGTGGGCTTGTCGGATGTCGATTATAATCGGGCGTCGGCGGTCGGTGCCTCATACAAAATTGGTGTCGGGCACTGAATAAATATACAAAACCCGGACCCGACATCCGACAAGTCGGAAGAACGGGGTCTTACTACTCACCTTACCAGGAAAAGTCTAAATAGTTTGTCAGCAACAGATAGCAAACAACTAATAGACGGAGAGCTGGCTACGTCAGATATGACACAATAATGAGAGCAACGAAACCCCTCTCGTTAGTTTGCTATACTATGCTTATTTCTAGATCCGGACATCTGGCAGCTGTAAAGTGGTGGAGGTCAAAGAATGCAAATAACTTGAAGAAAACAAATTCTAGAGTTCTGGCTTCGATCCAATATTATCGAAAATTATGTAATTAATTCGATTATATAATATCCAAAACTACTACTGTTTTTGTTTCCGCAATAATACACAATGTTTTTTGTTCTAATGTAAAAATATAGGCCCTTTTCTCTATAAATGACACAACTTCAGCAGTTTTTACCTATTTCGGTTTTACTTTTTTCCAATTTAAAAACTTTGTTAGTCTGTTACTCTGTGCTTCACCCATTAAAAGCTGCCAGATGCCCGGATCTAGCAATAGGGATGGTTATGCAATCTGATTGGACTGGTTACAAAACTCTCATTATTGTGTCACATCTGACGTGTGGCCAGTTCTTAGACCATAAGCAGGTGAGGTGGTCCAAATAATATCAACATAACCTTTATTGTTAAGACAACAAGATCGTATTTCGAACATACATATCACTAGCTTAGCTGCTGAGTGTACAAGTACCTAAAAAATTTAAAACAATGATAGGTATCAAATCATGTTTTTCCGTCATTATAATTACTTCTCAATTCATCATCATCATTCTCTCCACGCCGTATCCGGCGACAGCGACTCCGTCAATTATTTCTTGCAGGATTATGGAAGGCTCGGGTATGACTTGCAAAGCCAAACTTTGTCTTGAAGACGCGGTCACACAAAGCGCAGTGTAGTTGGCCAGCTGGGTTGTATGTGTATATGTACGAGGGCTTAGGACGAGTCTTTCTTATATGCCGTCTAGCATCCAGGTCTCTCAAACGCTGATGCTCATATTGTTCCACGATTGTGACTGCATGTAACAACTAGTATCACTAAAGTTTAACGTAGATCTGTCCGGAAAAAGAAGTGTCGTGGAATGTAGGTACTTATACGATTGCATACAAATATGTATAAACCACAGGGCTTCTCTTTTCGAACAACTCTAACGTATTGACGTTAACCAATCTCTTTTAAATAAACTCAATAAGTAATACAACAAAAAAAGATGATCAGAATGCGACGTCACTTCTGACCAGTCAAAACCCTTTCAATATCGAAATAAAATCAAACGAATTATAACTAAATACTAACAAACTACTACTACTAGCTACTTTACTTTTTGTAAATAAATACTAACAGTTTATTTTAAGCATTCGTACTAACAATAATGATCCAAGTTGGTCTCTGAATAAATGAAATTGAATTGAATTGAATAACTTATATTTTTCGAATAGGCCTCATAGTAAAGTTGTAATTGCCCCTAAGTACACTAAGTAGGTATGTAATAAAAGTAATAAAGTAAAGTAAGCGGTCGTAAAGTATGGCAGTAATTTGAAATGACTTTGTTCGGTTATTGGCAATTATCTGCAGAACGCAGAAATAATGTTTCATTACAAATTCTATGGCGTCCAATAAATTGTTTGACAATTGCTGTAAGTTACGATATTAAGGTGCCTTTCAACATTTAGCGTGAACAAGTAGAGGCGTATTAACGTTTTCGTATAACATTATATATAGCCCTACACGGAAAAAAGGCTTCCGGGATATTCTCAATCTAAAACATTATTTTATTATGTTGAAAATATTTCCTCGTGACAAGTATTTATTTCCTTTAACGAAAATAAAATAAAGATTTAAATATAACGAAGCGAATATATTCTTACAGATTTTCTAGTTTTCTTTTACCTAAGATAATACTTGTTTGATCAAAGTACAATCTCCCTTATTTACTCAATATACTCTGGAAACAATACATTTTTGTATTTCTATTTTAAGAAAACGTGGTTTTATTAAGCGAAGAATCATATTTTTGGTAAAGAAAATAAATACTGGTCACGAGGAAATATTTCCAAGATAATAATAATGTCTTGGATTGAGAATATCCCGGAAGCTTTTTTTTCCGTGTATCCTACTAATATTATGAAGTGCGAATGTTTCTCGTTTCTACAAGTATTTACAGACCTATATTAGCCACGTCAGATATGAGTGATATGACACAATAATGAGAGCAATGAAACGCTATAATCAGTTTGCAATACTATGCTTATTTATAGATCTAAATATCTGGCAGCTGTAAAGTGGTGGTCACGCAAAATCTGCTGCAGGAAATTTAGTACACAGGTGGATTAAATAACCTCGCATGGTCTAATCTAACACACAACCACTTTTGAAGTTGTATTGGAGTTGCATTGGAATAATTTTCAAGCAATTTCTGACATTTATAATTCAGACGATTAGGCGCTAGCTGTATTGCTTAGTTAAGAGTCGCCAGGACGCTCGCGTTCCCATACAAACGTACTTCAGCTCTCATTTTAAAAGGACATGCTTTAGAACCACGAAATTTGGCATGGGCATTCTAGTAGTACAGATCTATGTCGGTAATTCGTCTTCGTTGCTAAAAATTGTAATACAAAGAAAATACAGCCAGATATAGATTTACATACAAAATTTATTTTTGCTGTATTTTATTTGTATTACAATATTTAGCAACGAAAACAAATTACCGACATAGAACTTTACTACTAGAATGCCTATGCCAAATTTCGTGGTTCTAAAGCATGTCCTTTTAAAATGAGAGCTGAACTACGTTTGTATGGGGACGCGAATTCTCGCGAGCGTCCTGGCGACTCTTAATGCATTGGAGTTGTGTTGAAGTTCGTGTCTAAATGTGTGTTAAAGTTAGAATCATGACCCCTCTAAGTAAGTAACGAATATCATCATTGAATGCGACGGAGCTGACCTATAAGTACTGTCAGCAGCAGAAGTCGCTATGCGGGCAGGGTGTTTAAAATGACCTACACACGCTCTTATTCTCTTAAAAATAAAGTTATGTCCAGCTCATTTTGAACACCCTACCCGCTTAGCTACTTTTGCTGCTGACTGTACTTGTATCTCTCAAACATAGCCCAGTTTATCGTGACTGAACCAAGTATTTATCATCCGTATAACTGTAGCCTAGCTATTAAGTTCAATTTCGACCGGCAATTATAATTGTAGGACTGTTAGCTTGTCAGAGTTGATAGAGCATCCGATAGTGGGCAGGCAATTGATTGCCTATTAATGTAGCTTTGATTGATTGATTATAATGGTAGACGTGATACACACACACATACACTGTGTCGGGTGTGAGGGTAATGTTATTTGAGATTACTCACGGTTTGGTTTATTCATGGGAGAGTGGAAAATACTGTCATCATCATTGCCCTATCCCATTTACTGCACATCTCCGCAAAGGAATCGGTATCTCGCTCATTTGGCCGCGAAATCTGAGCGGATCGAGAGCGAAACAACCGAATACCTCGGCGCGGCTCCGCGGTGTAGTTTCTGCTCTTGATCCCCTCCCGATTCGCTCAGGTTTCGCGGCGAAATGTGTAGCGCGGTACCGCGGTATCGCGGTATCGATACCGTCGAGATGTGCAAAAGACGTCTGGGTGTGGGTTGCCACAGTATCTCTTCTATAAATACTTACCTCACTGACGCATGTCATTTTGTTACATACCAGCTTCTAATTTTTAGTAGTTGAAATACGAGGTTTATCCCTGAGATGATATAATTTACTACAGTTGTCTGCGAAAACTACCTCCGAACTCAAAGTAAATAAATATCCGCGATAGACCTGTAGATAATATGTGAAAGTGTACCTACCTACAAAATGTCGTTACATCTCGAATGGACCCAAGGGAGTTTATCGAATGTAATTGGGTCTCAACATACTTAATAACATGTGGGTACAGATAATAATAATTTAACTTATCCGTCGACGTGAATTGCAATTGTTAATTACCATTTCAATCCTATTCCAAATACGATAGGGTCGTAATTTTATTATATTATTTGGTTATAACTTGAATAATTTTAAATATCACCGTCCCAATCGATTACTGTATGCTATTCGGGTTTTCTGATATGCGCACGAGTATTGAGAGCAAATTAATTAAAATTATAATTTACATATTTACGATCGAGTCTGAACTAAACTAAACATACAATATTAAATTTTATTCATGAAATATTAAGATATAAAACTATGTGATTGTATTTAATTGGCCTTGGCGGTTTGTCAATGTATGTGACAGCTGTCTTAAAATTGAGGAGCATTATCAAAAGGGGCAGACAAGAATAAATTATGAAATAAAATGTATACTTGTGTAATATTTATTATACTGGCTTCATTACTTTTATATTTGAAGCTAATATTAGACGAATCTATTGCGAATTCATATCTCGAATCCTGAATGAACCGTTGAAATGTACAATTTGCATTGCATCAAATCAGACACGGGCGGCAAAGCTGTTTTTTTTTAAATATTAATACACTCTCTATGTATAAATAACATCATTATGTATGTTAATAAGTAGTGTTAAAATACTTACGTAAGACAAGGTTTTGACTGACATTTAAATATTTTAAATAAACTGGAACGGCAGCAGTTTCATATTCCTGAGAGAAGGCTTTAGTAAATTGTAATTTTGAAGAAGAATGAATAAAGCAAGTACAGTCGCCATCAGATATATCGGAGCGGCCAAGGTTGTCACAAACATCTGAACAACGCTTTTATTGTCAAGGCGATAAGAACCTTGTTCGGATATTTTTGAGTACCGTGGCCGCTCTGACATATTTGATGGCGACTATAAGTACCTAATGTACAGTCACCGGCAATAGTATCTTCCTACACGAAGGCCGCAAAAATATGTGACACGGCTCTTGGTTGTAGGGCCATAAGAGCCTGTCACATGTCAAAGTGTGTCTTGGCCTCCAACAGCAGTTTCTCGCCAGTCGCCAGCCTGGAGCTAGCACAGATCCGCGTCCATAATTACACCTAATGTACATAATTATAATCTTTTGAAGCTACTAACTTCGCTTACTGTGTAAGCTTTCCATTTGACAACCAACCACAAACACAATGGTAGCCGTTAGTTTCAACGCGACCATTAACCGCTTATTACCTAATTGCGCTCCTCACAAAAATGGTTAAAAGCATTTTTATTTAATTACCTAATTTGGCCGTTTCTTGGCTTATACGGTTAATAGCCTCCGTAAAACTATTTAATCTCATTTTTAGTGGCGACTTCTTTTTACCTGTTTTCTCACTAAGAGCAAAATGTGGTATTTTTAATTTTATAGTGATTTTTAGCTGTATTTGGTATGAAATTATAGTATTTAGCTTTGATAATTAAACCAACCGGATGCGAGACGCGCTCTCATTTCTATGGGAAAAAGTCTGCCGTTTTTTGCGGGGGAACGTCAAATGTATGCGAAACGTCAAAATGGCCACGTCAAATAAACGTCAGTCCATACAATGAGTATAACCACTGGTCGGACTTCTGTTCGTAACGCAGGGTAGTTTGGACGTCTTGAGAAACATTTTTTATTTTTTGCTCATTTAAGTAGTTCGATGTGTAATATTGATAGCTTATTGTGCGGTGATCTAATAAAAGTGTGCAGCTAATTAAGAATTAGTCTCAAAACGCGTGTAAACTCTCTGTAGTTTAATGGACAGTTGTCCTGGCTCCTGGCATGGCCGCGCCACGTGTTGTTTCTAAGGAACAGCTATCACCCTTACAAAGAGCAAGGCTGAAACCGAACAACGTTGCCTATATTTATTTAACAAATAAAATGTGATTAACGTCGTCAACTAGTCATTGGCAGAATTCCCATTACTCATGTGCAAAGCGAGAAAGCCACTTATAAAAATAAAAAAAACCACTGGTTGTACATTTTTGGCAGAGGGTCAATGCCTGTCAATGGCCACTCCGCTTGTTTTAAAGCTCTAAGGTATTTAGCGCTTTAAAAAATGACTATCTAATACCATGTAGGATGTAGGAGTAAGAACAATAAGGGATTTGAGTTAAAGTATAAATGTTAGCACACTCGAATCTTTTGTCTTATGTGAGGAATATATTTTTGATGTTGAAATTTTAGACGAAATTTATTACAAAATTAGTAGTGAAACGTTTAAGGGTATAATTGATATTTTTAGATTTTACTCCTGGAGTTGGAGGCGTCCATAGGCTATGATGACCGCTTACAGGCTGTGTGCTTGTTTGACATCGACGTGGCGTGAAGTGCACCTTCCATAAGCAACACTAAACTTGTAGCTCCATGTTCAAACTTGACAGTTGTCGGATGATTTGATATGACAACAGATTTGGAGATTGGAGATAGCACTGTGGAAAAGTGCCATGGGAAACGAGGCGGCGAGGTAAATCGGAGATTGTGCTCATAATTCGTGAAACTCGTTGAGGAAGTCATTCTAAGATTTTTAAATACGCAAGATTACTCGGCCGTTTCGGAGATTACCTACTTCTTAAGTTAATTAGAGAGTGACAGAAGTCCGAGTAATTAAATGCAGTTACAACTAAAATTGCCTACGTGTTCTGGCGCCGTGTTTTCCGATATAATGATATGCTAATTAATTAGTGCCTACCAGTTGTACTTGGGTATTAGCCGTATACAATTTAAGTACTCAGTGCCCACTCTCCTACCAAAATATACGCAAAATAAATTATCTATAACACTTGACCTGCAGTAAAAATACTACAACTGGTAGGCACTAATTAATTAGCATACAGGGAGTAACAAAAATACTGGTGATCCGTTTAAAGGCATAATTGGTATCGTATTATGACTAAGAAAAAGTAGGAAAAAAATTTTTGGATGCGAAAAAAAAATTATTTTTCTATGGGACAGGTGGTCCCAGCCGGCCGACCCTCCATACTAAACCAAAATTTTATTTCGCGCGAACAAATTTTTTTCTTACTTCTTCGTAATTAGAATACGATACCAATTATGCCCTTTAAAGGATCACCAGTATTTTT
The DNA here is from genome assembly GCA_911728535.1 of Pammene fasciana. Taxonomy (NCBI): domain Eukaryota; kingdom Metazoa; phylum Arthropoda; class Insecta; order Lepidoptera; family Tortricidae; genus Pammene; species Pammene fasciana. Next base: position 17,753,052 of record OU452289.1, on the reverse strand, counting down.
GTTACATCTTGTATTATTATATCGGAAATACACGGTGGCCACGATTCTACCAAAGAGTCTTAGATACAATTTATGGACACATTAAAATACAAGGTGTAACAAAAATGCTGGTGATCTTTTTAAGTGCATAATGGTATCGTCTAATTACGCAAAAATCAAGAAAAAAAATTTTACGCGCGAAAAAAAAATTTGGTTTAGTATGGATGTTTGGCCGGCTGGGAGTACCTATCCCACCATAGAAACAAAATTATTTTTTCGCGTCCAAAAATTTTTTCTCCTACTTTTTCTTAGTCACAATGAAATGAAGTCAAATGATACCAAATATGCCCTTATAAACAGATCACCAGTATTTTTGTTACACCCTGTATATCTGTGACGAAACCGCGACATTTTGATGTTGTTGATGATGATACTAAATACTTATAATGATATTTGATGGCGATTGGCGACAGACTCTTCTTTTTTGCCAGAACGTAATTTTGAAAGATCAATTTTAAGGTGATACTTACATGAGTTAAATATGTTGTTCTCAGCAGATTTCAATTTTCTCGAACCTATATCTAACCTAATTTTGAAATGTTGGTGGCCAAACGCTTACTTAGCTTGTTGATTAATCTGGCACTGATGTAGACAGGTGTTTCGCCTTCGCCTCTTCTAGAGGTAGGTATCATCAGAAAATGCTAGAGTCGGTGACAATCTGGCGACCGGCAGTGTAGTAAATAAAATCAAAAAAATACAGTTATGTAACTTCAAAATACGGTACAGGTTAGACCACCCAAATATCTTTTGAAATATTAGCTTTTAACATTTGTTTTCTGCGGCAGTGTTCATTTTTTATCGTAAGTTTTATGATAGGTACCTACCTAATTCTTTCGTTAGATAAGTGTCTATCGATCTTAAAATAATAAGGAGCTTTCAAGATACCTCAAGTAAGATAACAAACAACAAGAATATACGCACTGTCAAAACCATTTGAAGAATAGGTTACAGCAGACATGTAGAAATAAAGAACGTAGTCTCGTTCAAAGTTACATTAAAATATAAAGTAAGTTTGTATATTGCACAAATAAAAAACTTATCGTACAAAAGGCGTTAATACCATAAGTCTACCTAACCTTAGTTATAAGTTTAATTTTAAGGTTTTTACTAACAAAGTATGGACAACGTTGGTCTGAAATGAAATTTATGCATTTTTTAAAGGTATTCTGAAAGAAATTGCTTTTTAGCGAGAAAACCGCCTGTTGTTTACCTCTATTAGATCATCATCATCATCCTAGCGTTTATCCCGGTTTGGGGTCCGCTTGACAACCTAATCCCATGAATTGGCGTAGACACTAGTTTTTACGAAAGCGACTGCCATCAGACCTTCCAACCCAGGGGGGAAACTAGGCCTTTTTGGGATTAGGTCCGGTTTCCTTACGATGTTTTCCTTCACCGAAAAGCGACTGGTAAATATCAAATGATATTCCGTACATAAGTTCCGAAAAACTCAGTGGTACGAGCCGGGGTTTGAACCCGAGACCTCCGGATTGAAAGTCGGACGTCTTACCGCAAGGCTACCAGTGCTCTATTAGGTACTACTTTATTTTCTAAAATATTATTTTCTGTAAGTATCATCTGGTTTTTCTTTTTGAGGTGTTCTGTAAAGAGACCTGCGTTGTATCTGGATACCAGATGTTTTACATACCTTCATAGAAGACAATTGGAATCAATATAATCTGTATAGCGGTCCAGACACTATCACTAATAATGTCATTACCTTCAAGTAATGACATTACTAATGACAGTGTAGTGATTGGAATGAAGGAATGACGGTAAGGAATGAAGTTATTCGAATATTTTAATATTGTCGTGTCAGTACTGAAGACTGAAGTAATGACATTATACTGACAGTTTGTGGTGCGCGGTGCGCGTCATTTCATCATTCCTTCAGTATTCGTGGAGCGATCGCCGAGGATGGACGCATTTGGAGCTAATTTATATTCTGCTCGGATTGAATGACTCAAATTAGTGTCTTTTTTGCTTATAATTGGAGTAAATGATTGTAATAGCTTAAAGTAATTTGCTTCGCTCATCACAAAATGATTCTTGAAATGCTTCAGTGATACCGATATTTTTAAGAGGTACATGTAAATATTCCTTGAAAGACAGCCACTTTCTGGTATTTCTTTCTTTTAACCCGTTTTTATAAAGCAATTGCATCTTTTTTGCGTCCATTGTCGACCGCGACCACTGTAGTAATGATGAAAAATACTGACAAGTGTGTGGAGAGGTTTTGGAATGTCATTACCGAACGAAGGAATGATAGTTTCAGTAATGTCATTACCACTGATAGTGTCTGGTCCGCTTATATTTTTATATCCCACATCACATCTTAGCTGTGGACTGGACCTGTATGAGTACCTACTCGAGGACCTAACGGAGAACTCGGGGAAACGTACAGCGGTTTCGCAAGTGCAGTTGTTCGGAAGATGTGGCGGCCTACAGTCTATTATTAACTTAGTCTCTGACGCTGCTGTGTCACCGAGGTACCGGTACCCGAGTAGGCGGAATGTAAATAGGTGTCAAAGTGATACGTCGGCGTGAAGTGACAGAGAAAGTCGACTGCTATCACTTATCAATATCGACGCAGCATTGACGATGAGGGTGTCGTGCGAACTGCGGGTAGGTATTCTGTATGTTTAACGAGGTTTGGATCTTGACTTTGTATATAATTGTATACGTAAATTTCTCCTAAAATCAGTACAACCAATCTCAGCATAAACAGCACACATACCTCTGCGGTCGACGTCCAGCTGAACCACACAATGCGCCTTATCAGTGGATGCCTCAAGCCCACCCCCACTCACTGGCTACCAGCGCTCAGTCACATCCTACCCTCAAACTGCCGTCGAGAAAAGTGCCTAGATCGCGAATTAGCGAAGATTCATGATAACACTGACTTGCCGGTCCATCAGGACCTCGACATGCTTAAGACCCTCAGACTGAAGTCCAGAAGACCCCCTGCTTTGAAGTTCCACGAGTCAGGGTCAGGACTACAAGCGAACCCGTTGCAATCATGGATAGCTGAGTGGGAGGCCAGCAGGCTTATGATGGCAGTAGTTGTCCGCCGATAACTTGATAAAAAGCTGACAACTTGACACATTGTCATGTTTTGCTGTGTGAATGTGTCAAGTTGTCAGCTTTTTATCAAGTTATCGGCGGACAACTACTGCCATCATAAGCCTGCTGGTCACTACCTAAGGACTTGTTTGAGCTCAATGCAGGGGCTCGACCAGTAGGGTTTGAGAAGCGCCGACGGATATGGTGTAGTTTAAACCGGATCAGAACAGGCGTCGGGAACTGCGCATCTCTATGGTACAAGTGGGGATGGTGTGAGTCTGCAGAATGCCAGTGTGGATATCCAGATCAGACGATACACCACATTATATTTGAATGTCCCATCACCAAGTTTAGTGGGAAACCGGCGGATCTCAAATATCTTACGACGGATGCAATTGCATACTTAGAATCTAATATTTTAAAAATTTAAGTAGAGAACATGTTTATGCCATACGATAAATAAATATATAAGCATGATAGAGTAACGTTTACTAAACAGTTTTAACCCGTGACCCGCCCGCACTCGCACAGATAAAAGAAAAACTATGATATAACATTTTCAATGCATAAAATATTACATTTGAACAGGTTAAGACAATAATCCTAGGCTCAGTATACCAAATCCTAATGATATTGTAACTACATCCATGTGATTCAGTACGCAAATATATTTTTTTTAATTTTTACATTTTATTCTTCTTTTCAGTACTTACCAATCTGTTTTCATCCGTCCATTAGTTATTATTTGATCAGTCAAATCTCGACAATCACTTAAACAACCATTATAACTGCGTCCATTTGTACTAATGGCCTCTCATCGGTTACCATTAATACATATAAAATAAATAGCTCGTATCGTAGTTTTATGGATATGTACGTTTTATTCCGTTTGAAATACGGACGATTTTTCAATAACAAGTAGTGGGATTAAGAGGAAAGGTAAAATTTGGAATAACTACCGAATAATGCAGGAATTTTAAGCTTATTTCAAGTGATTACTAATTACGAATAATACTATAATCACTGCATGCGGCTGTACTCACTTGTGTTTAGTCACTACGCGCGACATGTTTCGGAGAGCTTGGGTCTCCATCCTCAAGCACTAAGAGTGCTAGGCGAAACATGCCGCGCGTAGTGACTAAACACAAGTGAGTACAGCCGCATGCAGTGATTATAGTGTTAATATCTCTCACGAAAGATTAAATTCAATACGAATTATGCGTACAATAAAGTATAAGTTAAGTATATACTTACATCATCTTCTAAATATCCCATATCCCAGTCCCACAGTCAGCCAGCTTAGTTCAGCCTAAACCTAAAACGTATTAAACGTAGGACCTTAAAAGTAATATACATAACCATTTCCCAAATATCATGAAGCTCCACTAACAAATTATCTTTCCTAGATTCAACCCCAAAGGGGGTGGAAATGGAGTTGAAAGTTTTAACGATCTCCCCGCTAATAATAGGCTAGTTTAAGTACCTACGCTCCTTAGTTGTTAAAAGTGTTTATAGTCAGTAAAATGGACGTTTGCAGACTAAGTTTTCCAGTTAAGTTTTGAAACTACTTTAGTTTTTAGTGCTCCGACTAAAACTTATTAAGTATCTCTTATTTTGTTGCAATGAGGAATATAATTGAACGTAAACGTCTTCGTTAAAATTATTTATAAAGCAGATTAGAACTTAGATATTTGTATCAACACTGGATCGGCTTTGGAATTTGAAAAATGTGTCAGGAAATGAATTTCCATGAGTACCTGATACGCACGACTCTATGTAAAGTTTTCTATCAATATGGGTTCTATTAAAAATACGCCAGAGAATCACAAAACCTCTTTTATTAGATCTCTACCCAGTCTAGCCAGAACTAATAATATGGGCTGACGCTAACCTAATTCAAGTCCAGAAATATTCACTTGCTTACTTCTCGTTTGTTTTTCTTTTAATAAAGGTAGGCAAATGACCAGGGAATACAGTCAGTGTAAAGTTTCTTTCAAAAATAACATAAATAAATACACGAAATCCGTGAATGAGTGAGGTTATATTTGGACTTGATTTAGATCACAGTGTGTTATTAAATATTGTATTTATTGACAGAAATAAATGGTTACTATTTATTATTAGTTCATTGCGAATTATACCAACGAACATCTGATAATTATTTGATGGGCCATATAAAACCAGACAGGCAGTTTAGTTCGTAAAGATAGTATCAAACGAGGACTCAATTTGAATGGTTGTTGTTAGATTATGGGCCGTAAAATACAAGTATCGGTCGGTTATTAAGTGCCATTGATAATTTTAGTCACGATTTCCGAAGAACAGTCATGTATTGAATATAAATAAATATAATCGTGCTCCACGACCTAGTACTATTGTCCTGCGTAGAATTATGGCACAAAGTATAATGCCACGTTCACTTTTAAGTGGAAGAGAAATTCAAAAACCTTGAAAAATATGCTCCAGCTTGCTTGATAAGGTATCTATTTAAGTATTTACCTACGTAACGTAGGTAAAAGCATACATTTTAAACCAAGGTGTAGACCGTAGGGTAAGTACTTACCTAAAGTCAAGACTTGCTGACTTATTTATAACTTTTAACACTGAAAACGTTATGAGCTAACTGAATCTCGGTCGCCATTTAAGGGACATGAAATGTTTTTGGTATTATCTAAGTATATCTAAATGAGATGAGAGACATATTTATAGGTTTATACATGTACCCCAAAATTATTGGCTAAATTATTTGCCTTTGCTAATAGTAATATTCTCGAAGATATTTATAAATGAAAAGTAATACCTACTCTCAGACTGCGCCAGCTACATTTGTCCGCATACCAAACACATTTTCACTGATATTTTCATTCCAGTTTCATAACATTTCGGAATGCCGTTATATTACTAACCCGTGATATAATTGTCGTGTGACACACGATATTTACGAGTGAATGTTTTTACACGAAACACTAAACAAAGTCTGCCTTATCTGTGCCGTATTGTTTGA